>ML210199.1:0-79287 GCA_004369085.1 Coprinopsis marcescibilis
TGGTTGGGCTGGGCCAGGGGTGGACGGCTGCGACTTGTGATGACTTACTTACGTTTATGAAGTTAATGAACCTTTCCTTTGCCCTCTTTATGCTTATTTTACAATCGAGACTTTTATGCTCAAGTTGGAGATACGTCTGTGTTTAAACTATGTTTACATCAGTTCAAGGTGAAATGATCAGTAAGGGCACAGTGTAGGTTCTTGAATTCACGCTATGACGCGGAACTCACTCATTGCCCGATCCGTCTACGAGACGATTGCCCGGCCCCACACATGCTACAAGCACACAAGCCCTTTATGTTTCACCCCAACTTCCGAGTCACTCTGTACAACGACGAGGCAACGACCGTACTGTTCACGAACATCTTTTCAATTACCCACCCACCCCTTTTCGCCTAAAATTTAGATACACCTCGCCTCCACATCATGCCAACCCAATACATCCACACCTATTTAATGAACTTTCGCTTCGCCCTCTTTATAGCGCTTATTTACAATCGAGACTTTTCTTTTCAAGTTGGAGATACGAGAGTTTATTTTCAGACACGCGGGGTTTGGCTGGGCGCTCGTATGTTTGCTTGGCGTGCACCGATCATAAAACACGCGACGCGTGCTAATTTGAGCGCGTCGCGGCGGCTCTTTCAATGTCCAGTTGGCTATAAGCGCTGAGCCTCCTCTTATTTCTTCACGATTCACTATTTTTTGTCTCCCCGTGTTATACAACGCTCAGATGAATCTCTGTGATCTTCCGAAATTCGATGGTAAAAGAGAGGCCACTAGTGACTTTTGCGTTCAGAGCGAACTTTTTTTATTAACATCGATGTCAAGGCAACAGAAAACGAAAGAGTGTATTTGGTATTAACTAAAGATTACGGAGATATGTACTAGTGGCGTATTAATGAGTTATGGATTATGAATTATGGATTATATTTGAAATTAGTGGAGCAGAGGCGTGAGCCAGGGCAGGAGGTGTATGGTAAGGGAAAAAGAAAAGGGAAATCTAACAGCAGCACACTGGAGAGTGATCGTTTTCATCTGTATGATAATGGAAGGTATCCATGGGTGACGCGTTTATCGTCTGTCGATAGCGACATCCGCCTGCCAGACATCTTCAAAGACGTTATGAAGCCCGACGAGCACGAGGTGCTCGTACTGGATTCCACCTGGTGCGATGATGTACTCGCCCGCTGTGGGGGACTGGCTTCGAGCAAGCTAGGAAAGTAAGGAAGTCAATATGAATCTCTATGCAGGTGTGGGGAAGATGGACTAACCTCCACGAAGCGAGAGAAGTTCTGCGCGATGAGCAGGGCGAGGTGAGCGCGGGTGATTGGGCCAGTAGGCGCGTTCAACTCGATGACGCGGGCCCAATCGACGTGGGTGTATCCCGGCCACTAGAAGGAACAGCAAGTCAGTAAAGGCATAAGCGAGTATAAAAGGTCACATACCATAATCCGGAGTGTGATCTGCTTCAAGCCAGTTGAAGCCATAACAGCGTCGGTAGCGCCCGCCAATAGTTGGCCGATAGCGGGGACGCTGCGCGTGCTGAGATCGCGCATCAGGACGCCCTGCTTAGCGTACCCGATGAGGTCGAAGGAGACCGGGGCGAGGTGCAAGTTGGATGTGGCGGTCGCGGCCCTCCACTTGGATGCGGGGACATAGGCGGTCTGCGGCAGCCATCGACGGAAGGGAGACTGGAAGCCCTGGCTGGGCTGCGAGACCGCTCCAGAAAGACTGCTGTAAGTGGAGTACTGGGAGCTCAAGACGGGAACATGGATAGAGTTGTGGGCCATTTTGTAAGGTATGAGTTGTGGGGATCGTTGGGATTGGGATTATGGGGGTTATGGTTGGTTGGGCTGTCAGTTGGGATTGCTGCTGCAGGGAAACTGGTGAACTGAGGAACTTACCTCGACGTTGGGCAGGTTTTATAGCGAGCTCTGTGGACTTTGCTCGCTTGTGCTAGCCATTCAGAACATGGAAAGCAAAGAGCTCTTAGTCTTTTGCCATTGAGGGTTGTTTCCAATACGAGGGATACACTTTTTGATGAACTTGCGGCGCGCCCAGTCAGAATCAATGGGGACGCCATCAAAACTCGGCATGATGGGCCATTGTAGTCCGCCGGAATGGGCAACAGGCCATTCAGGCAAGAAACGTGGTCGAGTGTCGATAGCATTATAGACGGTTGAATGGGGGACACGTCTCCATTGAGTATCCCGTTTGCTTGTCCCTAAGGCTTGTTCGTATGTCATGCTGCTGAAAGATGGAGATGTTGACTTGTTTTCGCTGTTGGGATTACTCCAACTTGGTATAGGACTAATCTGTAGACTATGGCATGTATTCTATGCTAACTGTCTTCAAATGTTGATAGTCATCCAGTGAGATGGGGAGAGAATCCTCTAATGTATTGCAGTAGCGGAGCTCGGTGGCTTTGAGCTGCGAACATTTCCAGTCTCGCCAGTCGCGCTTTGCTTCAACACAAGGCCATCAAAAGGCCAACTTGTCAAAGGAACGAACGTCCTCCCATGTCGCATGTCCCATTCAGCGCAAGGCGCTCGCAACTGCTGTCTGTTTGCTCCTTCCTCATCAAAGCCCAAGCAACTCAAAAATCCGAATCATTCTCAGGCTGCACCGTTTCGACATTGGCATTGGTAATAAGTATGAGCCATAACTTATTTGTCCGGCCCTTTGACATGTAAGCAGGATTACAACCAGTCTTCTATTTACTTCATAACTTTGCAACATTCCGCAGACGCCTTTGCGCGCGCTTGACGGATTTTCCCACGTTTCCATGATCTAATGGGGCTGAACGACTCACTGAACCCAAGCTTGGACAGAAAACGCTGTTGGAAGCGAGGGGCGTACGCGTATGTCGGGCACAGTAGCTGCTGCGATCCGATTATGATGATCTATCAAACATCATAGAAGCCTCGTAAATCTATTTCTGGTACGGCCGATGCAACAGCCTCTCAAAGGCAAAACTGGAGGAATTTGGTTGGTTGTGTGGATTAGGCGCATGCGTACACTCTACGCGTGGCAGGTCGGCACAGCATGGTTCGACTCAGAATGACGATATGCTGTAACCTTGGAGGTAGACTGCATTGGGGATCAGCCGGCATCTTTGGGCGCTTGTATTACGATGACTTGATTAGTATGTTGCTTACTCTTTCGAAGCTTCTTGCCAATAGCTACTTGTTGAGTTTAGGTGCCAAATCTATGTCGCATCTGTGGTCTCGTAACCCAATGGGATAGACGGTGATTTGCAATTTGGTCGAAATTTACGGTTCAGGATCCTGTCAAGACGCGCACGTGCCATAGGGTGCTCTGGTATAAAGACAAGCCCGAGTTGTAGCTGGATAACCAGGCTTCTGAGACCTACAGAACTTCCTACTCTTTGACCCTTTAGCTTCTCTGCTACTCAACACTCAACATGTCTCTCAAGAAGCTGTCTGTCTTGCTCATTGCACTCGCCACCGCCGCCGACGTCCTCGCCATCCCGCAATACGCCACCCTTGCTGGCTTGACCGAGAGACAGCTTGCGGAGGTCGTCCCACAGATGAATGCCAAGATCCCGCCGGCGCCTCCTGGGCCGCTTAGATTTGGAGGCCTCAAGCTCGTGGACGACAGGGACCATCCTTGGAGGCCTCTCAGGGATGGCGACATTCGCGGTCCCTGCCCAGGCCTCAACACTCTCGCGTCGCATGGGGTGAGTTGCACATCTATTCTCATTACCATAATGTAGCACCAGAATTCTGATTGAACATGGTCATTATGTAGTATCTGCCCAGGGACGGCGTCGCGACACCAACCCAGATCATAAACGCTGCTCAGGAAGGTACTCTTCACACACTTACTTTTCTACCTCCAAGTGCACCTGATTGACGGTAACCTGTGTAGGACTCAACCTTATTAATCAGGGAGCAAAGCTGGCGACGTACGCCGCGCTGCTTCTGGAAGGGAACGTCGTTACGAATCTCCTGAGCATTGGAGGGAAGACTCATCGTACTGGGCCTGATCCTCCCAGCCCTGCCTCGGTTGGTGGTCTCAGCCATCACGGTACCTTTGAAGGTGACGCCAGTACCACTCGAGGTATGTCCAAATTCTCTGGAGCTTAACCGTCGCCTCCTGATGGCGTTCCCCGACTATTAGGTGACGCCTTCTTCGGAGACAACCACAGCTTCAATCAGACTCTATTCGACCAGGTAAGCTCCCGGAACCCATTCATACACGCCCGACGCACATCGCTGACCCGGCAACCCACTTCACACAGTTCGTCGACTTCAGCAACCGCTTCGGCAATGGCTACTACAACTACACAGTTGGAGGCGAGCTCCGCTTCCACCGCATCCAAGACTCCATCGCCACAAACCCAGAATTCGACCTTCGAGGTTTCCGACACAGCACTGCATTCGGCGAATCCGCGTTCATTGCCAACAATTTTGTCGACGGACGCAAGACTGGAGCTGAAGCGCACCAACTCGATATGGACTCGGCGCTCAGCTTCTTCAGGGACATGCGTTTCCCACGCGGTTTCCATAGGGCTGCACAACCTGGCGGAGGGGAGGGCGTGGATGTCATTTTCAATGCCCACCCATTGCAGCCTGGACATAACGTCGGGGGTGTGAATAACTATGTGGTTGATACCAGTCGGGGCTCGCTGTTCGATCAGTGCGGGATCTACACTTATATGGTGAACACCACTATCAGGGACTTGTATCCCAACCCGACTGGTGTGTTGCGCAGGAACTTGAACATCAATTTGGATTTCCTCTATGAGGCGTTTGGGTTTACTTCTGCCGATTGCCCCCAAGTCCGCCCTTTTGGTCGTAACTAGATTTTCTTTATTTGCATGGTCGTCGTCTCTGACGATTTATGGTTGAATATCTCTGTGCTACTTCATTAGTTATCACTCCACCTGTTATGCTACGGTTATGGAGAATACGATTGTTGTTTCCGCTGTATTTGAGCTTCATCACTCTCAACGACGTCTGCTTGAGATGTCCTTTACTGATCTTGTAAGGGCGCCATACTCCACAACATCAGTCAGCCAGACCTACAATGTAAATTCCTTCGTTATTAATATTAGATACCTATCATCCTGATGGTCTTAATGGGATTTGATCGGGCTTATCATCGTTTGAAAATTTAGTGATTAAGCGCCGGAGATTGTATGGCTCCCGGACCGATTTCTCAAAGTACGCTTCTTTACCTTACAAATCCCACAGGCCATGCCGTATCACGAACGATTCGAGCATCCATCTGACCAATCCGAGATCGCGAATTTGATCAGCACAAAGGTTAAACATTCTGTCAACTTTGCGACATGCTAATGGCAATGCGATTTCTGTCTCTCAGACCACAATCTTACATGTGCATGTGACGTCTCACTAGTTTATACAAGCTCACGCAGCCAGATGTGTTAGTAAGATGAATCTCGTTGTCTGAGAATCAGGCTGATACAACTTACGCGACTATTCTCTTAGAACTTTGCGTGCAAAAGTTAGTCAGCCGCGTCTTATATACCATGTGCCACCTCAGCTTCCACAGTCTACAAACAGTACGATCCTGCAAGGGAGTGGAGCCTGGACACAAATCTGGACACTGAAATCTGGGGAAGATTAGATTATGTAGATTGTCTGTTTTTATTTGATTCCAAGGCTCCCGCCTGCCTACCTGCTTAATCATGCGAGTCTCGGCGTTGCCGAGCTCGCCACCTTGCTTTCGCGAAGCAGTTTATAAAGAAAAATTTACTGGCATTCTCTACGTCGTACAAATAAGCACAAAGGATCATCGATCATCTTCAGGAACATCGTGTTTGTTGGGGGCTGGACAATGGGGGTTTCAAATGCCCAACTCTCGGTAGGTTCAATTACCGACAAAATGACAATGTCCGCTGAGAAGAACTTGTTATCAACGTTATCTTGATCTTTTTTCCAGCTGCGAAGAGAAAACAAAATTGGAATGGTTGCTCCCTGCAACTTCTAGCGATACTTTGGCGATACTCATGCGGACTGGATGAGCTTGCAATGCATGCCGTAATCGGATTGAGGATGTGTATCTTTGATTTCCAACTCTTCGCGACCCTCGCTAGACACTTGCCAATTTGAAGGGGCAGGGTGTGAGGTTGGTGTGAGGAGATATAAGGTGCTGGTGATGATTATGTAATGTTTGTAGTTGTATGCGCGATTGTTGGTTTGATCATTTCGGCGCATACTGTAAAACCTTGCTTGCGAAAGCAAGGTAATCACTCGTGCATAACTCAATATAATGTTCCTGTGTACTGCGCGTGGTGAACTGAAAACCAGGCTACAATAGTAATACCCATACAGGTCTAGATTCCATCGACACGATGTTAAAATATATATTTGTTGGTTAAATTTTGAATTATACAGTTGGATGCCTCCGTTATCGCTTTCGTTATCGGAGAGCAGAAACAGATTATATGGATGGAGAGGGTCAGAAAGATTTGTTGGGGCCTGGATGGTAGACCTGATTGTCCGAGCCATCCGTCATTGCCATGAGATGTGCATAATAACTCGAGCCATGCGTCTGACTGCTCGCGTTCCCATAGCTGTCACGATAACTGTCCAATCCGTCCGGTGTTGGGCTGAAGTATGGTGGTGGATAAGACTGGGCGACTGGGGCCATCGTTTGAGGCTGATGATAATTAGGGGCGGTTGCGTTGAAGTTGGGAGCGCTATATCCAGGGTAAGATGTCGCTGGGCCAGCTGGTGGATGGGGTGAGGGCTGTTGGTACATCTGATTTGACAACACGCTATGGCGATTGTCGGTGTATGCACCAAACGTTGAGTCCGGCTGTGGGTACCTTTGTGAACGTCGCTTCTTCAGCCATCGCGAGATGAGCAGTATGACAACTGCAAGGAGGATGGCACTGACTATCGCCAGCACTATGCCGACAATCATCGCCGTGGATGGACCTGTCCCGCTGTTTTCCGACCCGGAGGACTCAGGTCGCCCTCCTGCCGAGGTCTCGATCCCAGGCGGTACACCATTTGTGTCAGAATGAGATTGAGCTGGCGGCAATCCTGAGCTGGAGCTCGGAAGAATTGACGAGCCAGCGCCTTGACTAGACGATGATAACAATGAAGAAGATGATGTTGATGACAGTGATGATGATGGATCCTCTAGTAGTTGCGTATAGCTTTATAGAATGTATGAGTGTCTTCCCAAATTCGTCACCAACCATGGAAGAGCGCACTCACACGAAGTAGTCTACAACTGCAACATCGTATCCTGGGGGAACAGATACCCGAATAGTGTGCTCCTGATTCGGCAGCCCAACAGCCCACGCCAAAATGTTTGCTCTTATCGTCGGGTACACGCTTTCAGTGGGTGCCGCCCCATGATCCTGTTGGTCGATGGTGGACAAGGGGCCGCCATTTATACTTAGGCCAGTTGCCACCCGATATGGCCACTGAGCAGAGTAGTAAAAGAATGCAACCCCTGTAAACTCGTGAAAAGATCAACTTCGGCAAACACGGAAAGCATACCTGTGAATGTGAATGTGGCGTATGCCGATAGATCGTTCGTGACCATGTGTGCTCTGCCCACCCCGGCGTCCCATTCCCCTGGATCGGTCAACCTCCAGCTCGAGCTCGGCACGTAGGTGATCATCGAGCTCTGGTCGTCTACGGAAACATTACGAAAGGTCTGAGCAGACACCTGCGCAATGGTCAGCCACCCCAAGAGGAAGAGTGTCGCGGAGGCCAGTGTGTGATCAGACATCAGCGAAAGAGGGGAGGGAAGGGAACCATCAACATCGTTGAGAAGTTCGTTCGCTTTTGTCTAGCTCACGTCGTGGCGCTTAAACGAGGTCACCTGTTCCAGCCTTGGCGAACCAACCCGATGCAGCTCACAACTGTCTATAGTTTGATTGAGTGACAGGAGGCTACACTACGCACCACACAATAGCGAACTCACGCAACACCCTTTTGAATAGGATGAGATCAGCAAGTAGATTAACCCTACCAGTAACTCGACCTCAAGTCCCAAGATTCTCGAGTAGAAAAAGGGGTTTAAAGAAAGGTCAACTGGAAGATGGTGCCCGATGTATCCGGGCGGGCGTCCACTATGCTGTCATCCCCACCTGTCACTTGAGGTGCAATCCAATAACGGTAAGTTGGCGGTGCCTCGTTTGTGATGAGCACCTTGTAAAATAACCTCGGGTCGAGCCGCGAGCGCTTACTGTCATTTTTAACTTGATGGAAATCAATCACCTCGCCCATGCCCTATATGGGGAGCAGATCTGTCAAAAAAGGGAAGTGGATAATATTAGAGATTATAAAAGTAAGTGGCGTAACGGATTAAGGATACAATTAGGGAAGAGGACTTGTACGGCAGCGAATTATAAAAAGAAAAGAAGAGAGAATCTGAATCTATAAATTCAAGTGATACGTAAAGCAGCTATGCAGTGCTCAGCGTCTGTCGATAGCAATATCCGCCTGCCAGACGTCCTCGAAAACGTTATGAAGGCCGACGAGCACAAGGTGCTCGTACTGGATTGCACCTGGCGCGATCACGTACTCGGCTGCTGTGGGTGACTGGGTTCGAGCAATCTGAGAAAGAAGTTATTATTAGAATCTCTACGCAGAAGTGGGAAAGATGGACTAACCTCCATGAACCGAGCAAAGTTCTGTGCAATGAGCAAGGCAAGTTGAGCTCGGGTGATCGGGCCAGTCGGCGCGATCAAGTCGATAACGCGAGACCAATCGACGTGGGTGTATCCCGGCCACTAGAAGAAAAGTGAGCGTCAGTGAAGCCTTATGCGAGCATAAAAAGGGTCACATACCATGATTCGAAGTGTGATCTGCTTCAAGCCAGTTGAAGCCATCACGGCGTCGTTAGCGCCCGCCAAGAGTTGGCCGATGGCGGAGATATTGCGCGTGCTGAGATCTCGCATCATAATTCCTTGCTTCGAATACCCGATGACGTCGAAGGCGACAGGGGCGAGGTGCAAGTTGGAGGCAGCAGTCGCGTTTCTCCACTTGGATACTGGGACATAGGCGGTCTGCGGCAACCATCGGCGGAAAGTGGACTGGAAGGTGTGTCCAGGTTGGGAGACCGCTCCCGAGAGACTGCTATAGGTGGAGTACTGGGAGCTCAAGACAGGAACATGGATAGACATGTGGGCCATTTTCGTGTAGAGATTAGGAGTTGGGAGATTATGGGAGGTTGGGCTGTCAGTTGGGATGCTGCTACAGGGAAACTGTGTGGAACTGAAGAACTTACATCGACTTTGGATAGATTTTATATGGAACTGTGTGGCCTTTCTCCTCTTGCGCTGGCCATTCAGGACACAGAAAGCAAAGTCCCGCTTAGCCCTTCG
Organism: Coprinopsis marcescibilis; assembly: GCA_004369085.1. NCBI lineage: Eukaryota > Fungi > Basidiomycota > Agaricomycetes > Agaricales > Psathyrellaceae > Coprinopsis > Coprinopsis marcescibilis. The sequence continues at coordinate 9,341 of ML210199.1, forward strand.
CCATTGACGCAGCTTGCCTATGCGACAGCTTTGTTGGATGGGTGGCGCGCCCATTCAGATTGGGACAAACGCTATGCGATCAAGAATGCCGCATGCCGACAGATGATGGCCCCCCATTGTGAATGTCGCCTCGTTGGGCACGTGGCTAAGAGGAAACAGAACGTGGTCGAGTGTCAATGGCGTTTTAAAGGTTTGAATGGGGTCTATGCTGGTTCATGTTGCCATTGAGCCTCACAAAGCAAAGCGTTGATGGGGGCGGCAGATGTAAAAGCCGCAGAATGGGAAAATCGGCATAAGTATGCGCTTGTTGACCAGACTACCGGAGTGTAACCCGGATCAATGTAGTTAAATAAATTCCACGATATATGTGTTGAGGATGATTCACTACGATTCCTGATTTTAGAGAGCCTCTAACTTTGATTCCAAAGTCTCGACGTCACTCGGGTTCGAACCAACAGGCCGATGGTTCAGAAATGTTCGCACGCTTTGACCACGATTCCGATTCGGATCATCGCCTCAAGCTAAAATCGAGAGGAACTGTATTTTCGTTCTTACGCCATCATCGAGCCACCGCGTATTGGACTTTCTTTTCATTGCTCTCAATCGATTCTCTCTTAGTGAAGTGTGCAACGCAGTAGCGTCTTGTGCCTGACTGTCCATCATGCTCATCCTTCATAAACCCAAAAGTCGAAGCTTCCAGGAAGAAGCTGAAGCGTATTCCTACCTTCCTGGAGGCCCCCAACTCGAGTTCTTCGACTTCCAGTCTCATAACTGTCGCTCTCTCTCCATACCGGCAATATTCAGGGATATGACCTCTATTCTTGCAGCTTCATCTGGGCTCCACTGGTCACATTGGATTCGTTCCAATCGGCCTCACGTTCGAAGCCGAGTCCACATGCGAAGAAAATCGTCGTGGGTACTCTGGTTAACCGAACTGGGGAGTAACCATCTCCCAATGTCATCCCACTCTGTACTCTTTCAGGGAAACTATTTGTGGTTGGAACCATACACGATCGAGTTTTGTGGTCATTTCTTTTGCATTATCATCGTCCCCGGTGTTAGGGGAAAGAAAAGGCATGTGCATGGTAGTCGCAGTGTGTCGTTCAACTCCAACACGATACTCATCACGTTTCGGAGCGATAACTAAATATGCTCCGGAACTCGTATTCCGATACTATCCTCATATGTGCAACCACTCGCAGCCAGGAAAGGACACCACCTGACCATGCTGCGTCACGAACTCCCTTCCAACCGTAACCATCGTCTGCGCCGCAGGAGTCGTTTCTGACCCTGAAAGGATATGTGGGTCATTCAACACTCCTTGACCGTATTCATATAGAGTGTATTTTGGCCTGTTCCTAGTCCTAGTGGCTCAGGATGGAAATTTCGATTAGTGGAAGACGCCACTGTTGCCACTGCCTGAGATAGGTAGCCTTCTTGGTCAGTGAGGAAGCGAGAAGCTCGAGAAGGATTGCCTACCGCACCCATGAGCCGCGGTAAACGGGTAGCCTACGATATTACGGACTCCCCCATTGCGCCTGGCAATTGAATTGAGAAGTATGCATAACGACGAACCCTCGTGACGCAGTGCGTAAGCGTGCCGAAAGCTACACTGCTGGTAGAGACGCTGGCAACACCGAGCACGCAAAGTCTATAACAACTTTATCTGGACAGCTTCGGGCTGGCATTTGGGGTTAGAGTAGATTTGAACCTCCGACGCCGGGGACGAAGTTGACGAATTAACGCAATCTATCACATTAATGTAGCGTAACCAAAGTGCTAACGCGGGACTGACGGGGAACATATGTCCGAGTACTGCCACGTAAGTATTTGCGCGTCCAGACTTCACAGAATGGTTTCGCGACGTGAAAAAAACACGACTCCAGCTACCTGCCAGCGCCCGGTGTCAAATTAACCTTGTAAATGTATTATCGGACGCGATTGCGGGAATCCAGCGGATCAAAATGTCGGGGGCGTGTGCGTGAGAAGTCCCATCAATTTTACAGTCACACGGTTTCATATCTTGCCTGTGTTGTTGCCTTGTAAATCCCCGCACCGTTTCCGTTGCCTCGCTTCCAGAATGTCCATATGCAGGGAAGTAAAGGAGAATTTTGGCGGTGTTGCAGGTACGCAAAAGGCTTTCTCGCACAAGGACTAGCTGTCAGCTGACGCGGACATAAGTAGGGTAATTTACAGCGCAAATTGTGACTGGACTCACGCTGGCTTTAGCGGCCACGCATTCGCCGCGATGGACAAGGTCGTGAGCGATGGCTGGTATTCATCTTGAGGGTATAACGCTTGCCCGAGCCCAATTCAAACTTGGCGAGATGAAACAGCGCATCCGGTTAAGCCTGAAGCCAAGCTGGATTGGGGTGGAAGATGCTTCTAACCGCCCAAATATATTGCTATTAGGAGCAACTAGAGCAGCGACAAATGACGATACGGTCACCATGGGAGACCTGGGTATGTCCGCTTTCTGCTACAGCTTACTTGATGATGGCTTAACGTTGGTCACTCTGTCCAGCCTTTTCTCCGCTTTCGCCATTCCATCCGGTTTCATTTGTCCATTCTTGTGCACCTTTATACAAGGACGGTTTCCGTTCCTCATCCCACCTGCTGAGCCTCCCTTCGATCATGGCATCCTCCCACCTCAATCTTCTTGTGGCGCACCCTTCCTTGCGACCTTTTCGAACAACAGCAAGGCCACGATCAGCATCCATGTACGACACTTCTTCTCACCAGAGGCCTTTCAACGGCTCGCTCCCACACTCTACCCAGCCATCGAGTATACCACACGATCTAGGAACAGCATCATCAGCCTTCGACTCTTATCTTCGCGCGACGGGATCTGATCATTCTTCCTCCAATGATCACAAGTCTAAATATTCTAAATCCTCGAAACCAGACGCCGCAGTTCCTCCTCCCTCTTTCCTTCCTCCCCAATATCGCTCACAAAGTCAAATCTCCCTTCGTCAAATTCAGCCTAACCCCGAGGTCGAGCGTATCCTCGCAAAGCCATCTCTTCTACGTACCACACCCACCCCACGCGCAAATTCTCGTATGAACAGCTCTTCATCTGGTCCCGATTCCATCACAGCACAGGTGCTCGCCGAATCTCATTCCAGTGACTCTTCCTTCTCCACCCGTGACACGTCGCAGAACCGCAATATCAAAGGTCGAACCACGTTTTACCAAACATTTGCGACGCCTTCCGAACCTTCGCCAGGTCCAAAACCAGGAGAGTCTCGCCGAGGAGTTACCCCGAAGGTTTTCCAGGAGCGAATCAACATGCGGAGATTGGAGGGAGGGGATGTTCCCCAGTCGGTTGCTGCGAAGACTCTCCCAAGACTCTCGGCTGTGGGGTATGCTTCTGACACCTCGGATGCTCCCTCCTCCTGCAAGTTGTCTATCCCCCATTTCTACAACAACCCCAAGGCCGATAGCAGCTCAGAGGAAGAAGCAAAGTCAGAATCTGGCCGAACTATCGAATCAGTGAAGTCTGGCGATACTATGGCTTTCGCAATCAGGTCTCTTGGTCCCACATCCACACCAACCATCGAACAACTCCCGCCCTCTCTTTCAAGGCGATCCGTTCCTCAACCTCCTAGACCCTCTGCGAAAGAGATCGCGATTCAAATTGCTATCAACCCTCCTCCCACCGCGAAGACAGTTGCTCCTGCTGAGCCTGCTGTTATTTCCAACCGCCGCGTGCCCAAGTATAAGGAAGACTCCCTTGTTCCAAACCGACGGGCGGTTCAGGAGGATATATCCCCTGCTAATCGACGATCGGTGCATGAAACTCCTACTGCGAGCACTCCCCCATCTTCGAAGGCTCCCTTGGATCAATCACGCCCTAGGCGAGATTCGATAGATGCCATCGACCAATCACGCACAGCCCGGGGTTCTCAAGAGGTTCTAGACAGATCTCGGGCTAGTCGAACCTCGAGAGAGCTTGTCGATACATCTAATATCAAACGAAGCTCTAAGGATTCCAGCGATCCGAAGCGTAGTCGGCGAGCTTCGAAGGATGGGATACCTGTGGTTTCAACTCGACGGGCATCGCGCGAAATTTCCAGCAAACGCTCCTCTCAAGAAACTCCCCGCCCGGCTTCCAAGCGTGTGTCGGCCATATCCAACGGTTCATCCGAATCTACCCCCCGAGTCTCATCCCGCCGCATATCCCGTAATGTCGACGGCAACAACCCAGCCAAACTTTCTGGTTCCGTCATTATCAAGCCCTCCCGACGCACCTCCTCCGGGTCTTCCCCTTCCTCGCCTCAAAACGATCGTCGGATGTCCGTTGTTCAGGAGGAAACTAAGCGGAAGAAGCGCGGTTCCATCGTCCTGGTCAATGGGTCGGAAGGTTCGAGCCCCTCTGGTACCAGGACCTCCTTCGAGACGGCGATGTCCACAGTCGAAGAGCTCCCGGTTGCATGGGAGGTCAAGAAAACCAAACACTCTACCAAGAAACGCCACCAGATACCCTCGCCCATCTTCATTGGCGAGCCCTCCCCCACCCGAAGGCGGATGCTCAGACAACACTCCCGCGCTTCTTCCCTCAGCTCTCCTCTTTCCCCGGCGTTATCCACGATCTCTGCATTTTCCACTGTATCGACCATCGCTCCTATCGTTGGCCCGAGACCTCCGTCGGAGAAGGAGCTACGCCGCCGAAGGTTCCTCAAACTCACAAAGACACTCGGTGAGGACATTCCCCCCGAGCTTCTCGTCACCAATTGCGGTGGACATCAAGTTAGGGACTCTTTGGTGTTGAGTGGAGGGGAAAAGGCGCAGAGGAGGAACAGTCTTCCCATCATCGACCCTCTCATGGAAGCGCTGTTGTTAGCGAATCAGGACGACATTATGAACAACCCCGACTTGCGGTACAGGGTGACTGGAATCCCACCTACCCGTCCAACCACGAACGCTGTTTCAAGTGCTGTTGCAGCCGGTCCCAATGTTCTTAAGAAGCAAAACAGCCTTAGAAAGAACGCGAAGGTCAACGGAGGTGGAGATCTTCGAAATTCCATGGCTGAGGATAGCTTCACTGGTCATGGAGGTGTTGTTAACACACCAATCACTTTCGCTCCCGAGCCACCTTCTCCAGTCAAACTCCGCGTCGAAACCGTCATATCCGACCCTGTCCCGTATTTCGAAAATCATCCTTTCAGGCTCGTTGTGGAGGATGCCGACGCTGTTTCCAATCCTTATGTGGCCGCGTTTTCCGAGGTTCCACGCCGGAATCGCGTTTCTCGCGAGGAGATTCCGTGGATGCGAGCATCCATGTCTTTGCCTCTCGGAGTTGAGACTCCTTTCATCGACTATGCGTTTACGATGGTTGCCGGCGGCAACATTAGTGGCGCTCCTTCGCCGCAATCTCAGCATCTCGCCGTCCCCGTCGATATCTCTGATCCTTCTGGAGTCTATAGGCGAGAGAAGAGACAGGGTTGGAGCGGTGAATGGAACCAGCCACACATTCAAGATGTCATCGAGAAGTTGAGGAACCTCTGATCTTCCGTCCCTGGCATCGCACAGCATAGTGAGTCCGCAATTTCTCCATTATGTCTAAACCATTTGCTGACGATACGCTACCTAGTTATACTTTCTTTGTTCACTTCGTTTGGTTCCCCTATTTGCGCCAACTAAGGGTCGCATGCCACATTCCCTAACATAGCCGCCAGTCTTTCGAACTTTCGCTCCTTTAATCCTTGTACCGTCTTCCAGGCTGTCATTGTATCCGAATGTAGTATCAAATCACAAAACCCGAATTCCCTCGTCTGATGCACTCATTGAGCGACAGAGTATTTTTAACTTGCCGATCAGCGGATTTCGTCGAAGACTGTTCGGGTGCGCGTTGACCTCCGAAACCTTCTGACCACTCGTGGCAGGAAATGTGCAATGCACAACTCATCCGCTCCTGTAAGCGAATTGGAGCCAATTCAAACCCTTGACACTCGGTTCCGTCCCGTGATATATGAGCGCCTATAAGGCTTGCGTGTTCGACTGTCAAGCAAAGCGAGTTGCAAGCGACAGCTCTTACCCATTTAAGGTATGTACAATAGCCGATTAGACTTGCGATAGACATGTGCATGGTGTGTGTTCATTCCCTTTGAATGACAGAATGGTTCGTTGGCGTTGCTCATTTAATAAGAGGTCGACGCGTGTTATCCCAGATTCGAATCCTCTGCGTCGTTCGCCCGTATATCATCTTTCGTTTCCCTCATGCCTTTCCCCATTATTATCCCTTTTGCGCTGCTCCAGTTCCTCTCTTGAAGCTTACAGACGACATTATGACCCGAAACGCCATCGTTGAACATCGCACAGGATCCACATACCACGAAACGGTGGAGGATCCAGCACAAGTTCCAGTGGCAGAACTGCAACGAGTGCACCGAAGCCGCATACGGTGGTGGATCTGTGCCTGCCTGACTTTTGTTATCGCCTCTCCAATCACATCCACTCTAATTGGCTTTAATCTTCGTGCTCGAGATCTATCATACGTCAACGAGGATTTCGAACATGTGGGACGGACTGTGAGTTGTGCACTGAATTATGTGTACCTAGCGAGCGCGGACTGACATCCACACTTCGATAGATCGTGTTCGAGGCGGTCCTAATTTCTGCAGACCCTAAGGTTGGGACGGTCACGTTAGATTGGACCATTATCGGCGAGGCCAATTCTTCCTGCTCACGCAACGACTTGACGACCTGCTCTGACGTGAACATATTCTTCGACAAGTAAGCAACCCCCTTGTCTGTAAAATCCAGGCGCTGAGCTTTATCAGCAACCTTCTCCGTGGCGAAGGGACCTACTTCAAGTCCAAGGACGACGAGATACTCTCCAGCGATAGGCCAATTCGACCAGTCTTCAGATACAATGCGACGGCTTTCGCCTTCACCGACATACTCTCCAATACCCCCACGTTCAGAACTCAGATGGCCATCTTCTCCCCAGAGAACCACTTCTCTAGCTTACTGTATTACCCTTTCGACGTGTGCGTACCTCAGGAGACACTCGTCGAACTACCACTGATGCAACATAGATATACTGCTGAGATATTGTTTTTTGCTCAGGAATCTGCGACAGATAAAACCGTTGGCGTTAGGCTGGGTCGTACCCGAGGCATCGCAGTGTAAGTTCGACAATGGTCGAATACTGAAGGCTTATAGAATTCGTCTATAGGGGATTTGAGACAGAAGTCTCGCCAAGGGACGATGTATACGTTCCTCCAGGCGCCATCGACATCACTGTAACTCTCAGACGCGATAATCTTGTCAAGGCATACAGTATCACAACCACAGTGGCCATTTGTGAGCGAAGCATTCTGTGTGACGAGCAATGAGCTCTAACCAACGTGCTAGGGATGATTACGATCATTCTCCTTCTCGTCATGATTACCACCGTGTTCTTTGGCTTCAAGCAACGCGGAGAAGTCTTACTTATTCCAGTGGCGACATTGTTCGCCTTTACGCAGTTACGGCAAAGCATGCCGGGTGCACCAGAGGGCTTCGGTAAGATTGAGGTAATGAGGCATTGCATTTACTGATATGTTATGTTCTAGGCGATATAATGGGTACGTTGCCTTTGGCTTCACAAAGGTAGAGCCAATTATGGTGATCTTATATCAATGATACACAGATTTCGTCGGGCTTCTTCCTTGTTTAGCGCTTTTATCACTCTCGGTGAGTCCGGTGTTTGGGACGTCCAATCCGAATGTATTGCTTACCTGAAGCTGTACTGCCCTCAGGCTGCGTTTACCCTTGGGGCATTCATATTAACAGATCCAACGGAGACCGCATACCAGCTCCGCTGGGATATGATATGTAAGCTTACGTTCTGAACTACTCGTATGGTTTTTGCTTATGTTTTTTAGACGAAGCATTCCCAATGCTGAAGCCCAGAGGCACCATAGAAGCCACAAGGGGGAGAACGACAATGGATCAAGAACTCCAAACCCAAGCACGCTCTTAGGCTTTAGCGTTTGCCACCAGCTATTGATGATACTACATCATGATTCATGATAGTGTACTATATGCAATGTAGTTGCAATCCCACCGGAGCCGAGTTACGCATACTCCCATTGAGCATTCCCAATCAACCGACCAAGTTCCAAGCTCCAACCATACTGAATGTAGTCATATTTCAACAAAACAGAGAGAGTTATTTGTGCCCGTGTGTGTTTGTACTCGTTTCCGCGTTCCTGAAGTTTCAACTTTCTTGTAACATGGGGTCGGGGAGGGACAGGGGCACCCCGTTGCCTCTTCCAAAAGAATCAGAATTTCTTCCCATGACGAGTTTCTGGGCGCCCACGGGGATCAAGCCTGGGTGGGATTCGGGAAGTAAAAATAGTGCACATATAAATAACGTATTGTGTCGCAAGGGAACTTGAAGGAAATACTCTCTCCGTAGGCTCCAACGTTTCCGGGCCTGTCAGCAGGCAGTATGTGATGGCCCAAGACATACATAATAGGTTGACGTTGTCGTGCACTTCGCAGAATCTCTTTCTTCTTCTTACAGCGGGGCCATAGGCTGGTCGGTACAGAGACTTCGCCAGATGACAACAATGGATCAACACACAGAGTCAGGATATGTAACCATTACGACCACAGGTCAGTACGCGGATGCCGAGAAAGATTTGGAGGAGCAGGTTTTTAAATTTATTTCTGTCTGGCTTGGAGTAAGGATTTATGACATTCAATCTACGCAACCAAGACTGACCTTTGACTAGGCAACTGCCTACGGAAAGTCAGATCTAGCGTTCTGCGACCGCAATTTTAACGCGTTTACACCAGGTATCTACGCAGTGTTACTTGTCATAACTATGCCGGTCATGGTACAGCGAGCTCGAAGGACTTCTTGGGTGCGTGGACATTGAATCTTCACCGTTTTCTCTGGATATCGAAGCTTGATCTTTGATTCTCCAGATCTTTGTCTACGCTACCGCTCATCTTTTCGTAGCAATCACCCTATACACAAGTACGCATGCCACATATAATACTGCAAAAATCGAGTATCTATATCTTCCTCCAGTTATGGCTCTCTACAGCTCCACGAAAGCATTCGGGATGCATCTCGCGGGCTCAAGCCCGCCAATAGAGCACTACAAGGCGTATTCGAGATGGGATAACGTAGCGCAGTCACTCTTGACGGACTGGGCGGTCTGTAGCGCGGACGTGGTGATTGTGAGTAATCCCCGATTGGAAACTTACCCGTCCAACTGACTTTTCTAGATATATCGTTGCTATCTGATTTGGGAGCGGCGACTGCTTGTCATTGCTGTTCCAGCTTTACTCTTGCTGCTAAACCTCAGTAAGCCACACTTATGCTGTCCGCTTACATGCAGGTGACAAACTTTGGCTACCTTCTCAGCTGTTGCGGTGGTGCAGAACACATTCTGGATCGACAGTGAATTGATCCCCTACGACCAAGCTATGCCCTTTTTTAACATGCTTTTCCCTGTCAACCTGTCGCAGAATTGTCTGACCACCGGTCTTATCTCATATCAAATCTGGCGGCAGCATCGTCAATCTCGGGCAGCTGGCGTTCTAAGCGATGGAATTAGTCTCTTCACAGTTATGAGGATTGTCATAGAGAGTGCATCCATCTACACGGCACAGTTTCTCCTCATGATGATACTTTGGTACACGGGAAACCGTTCCCATGTGTTATTCCATGGAACTCTGTTACCAAGCATAGGTAAGTGACTTTTAGTAATATACGGTTCAACTAGGATTGTGCTGAGACTTCTACAGGGATTGTTTTCTTGCTCGTAGCATTACGGACATATGTGGCGCAACCTCGCGAAATGAACTCGGAGCTGATTAACATGACTCCTTGGCCGGGGATGGGGACGGACATAGAGGAGCTGACACCACAAAGCCCTTCAACTGCAGCGCGAACAATGATGCAGCGAGATAAGTAGGAAGGGATCCAAGGGTACGTCGTCGCACCTCCCGCGAAGGTCATCAAAAAGCATTGCTTACGGTTGAAAGGGATCCTATTCTACGCGCATAGCATCAGCCTCTCAGCTTATGCTCCAAACGCACCTGCTATCCATGGACCTTTCCTCCCCCAAATCTGAATTGTATAACAGGCAGCTCGAAGGTGTCCTAGTCTCCCATCCGACTCCACTACCAAAGCCTACACTATTTACTTGCTATAGCTTACCATACTTACCACTGTAAATGTTGCGCCATCAGCAGTCAGTAGGGACTCGATCTCCCGGACAAAATGGTAGACACGATGGGGGCACCGCGGATTGAACGCGGGACCTTTAGAATACGTATTAACATGTTGCGGCTGAAGATGTTCTTGGACTTACATTATTCCATATTTACGATTGTCGTGGCTGTAGAATTAATTGGTATCTGATCTCACACGGTTCAACCCATTTCCACATTTTAACCCTAGATACCCCCGACTGTGCAGATTGCTAAAGCTAATAATGAATCTAATTCGAACTTGGGTCTACTTGCAAGCGCTTTACGCTCCGTGAGCAGTCCGTTACTTTCGGAGATCAATGATCTAGTTGACGGTGAGCTTGGCATCTCTGGCGGCGTTGCCATGTTCAATGTTTCCTTGCAACACAACATCGACTCGATACCTGGAGCCATAATACAGCATCTTCCTCACTCCCCCCCTCTGTTGTATCTCTCTTCCAGACCACATACGCTCAATTTGACAGCTTGATGTCAAAACTAGCATCAATCAACAACTTACCGCCCGAGTTGCTGTATCGCGTCTTCGAATTACTTCAACATACCCATGATTGGGACCTGGACGACCCAACCCATCGATTCCCTTATGTACTCGCAAACGTGTGTCAGTATTGGGACCAAGTAGCTGGCATGGGACCGGCAAATTGGTGGAGGATACTTACCGTGTCATTGGAGGATGCGGCTGCTGTAGAAAAGATGCGATCGTACGTATCCCGCGTCCGCAGAGACGTTTCTGCGTTGGACGCTGGGCTCGAGATCGATATTGGGAGGGGTCAGATGGATAAGGATGAGATTCTCATATCGTGCCGGGGAATAGCAAATCTCGTAATAGAGGGGGCGGTTAGTGCGATACGAGGGTACCAGCAACATCTGACTTGGGTCAAGATCCGACCAAACTCGAGCGAAGCTTTACACCACTTCTCTCTCAACTGCCTCATTCCTGAGACTGGAATCTTCCCAAACCTGGTCGAAATCAATGTCTCCTGCGAGGCTGTTGGTTCAATGCCAGTGAATGTCCCACTTCCTCGTTCCGACCTGCTCCCGCCGATGAGCTTTCCCAAACTCAAATGCGTTGACCTTGGGGGGCCAGCCTTCGTTCAAGCCTGTCGTGCCCCAGTTTGGACGGACGCACTACGTCAGGCTCCACGCCTTAACGTATTTTTGGCGGGGAGGGTTCGTGAAGAACACGGTGGTAAAGATCAACCACTAACGGCGAGGGAGCTTACCAGCTCGCTGCTTCATATCCTATCCGAAAGGCCATTCTCTAGCCTGTATCTTTATGACATCGATCTCCCTCCACCAGGTCCAGCCGATTTGCCCATTAACGAGCACACAAGTTCAGGTTGTCCCCACGACATCGAGTTTAACATGGTATGTCCATCACTTGTAAATGTCCTCTTACCTGCCCTACGTGCCAGGGGAGCAGCAGTACACACCATACGGTTTGATTCGTGTTCGTTGGACGAGTCCCCCAACTCTGAGAGCACCGAAGTATCGTCACCTCTACTCCCATTCCCCAGATGCCACCACATTTACGCTGCTCGATCCACCCCCGGAACGTTGAGTGCCATCATCCGTGCGGCTCATCCTATCATTTCGACACTCGAAGTCTATGGAGACTCCACCACTTGTAACGACGACGTACTTTCCCTCCTTTCCCAGCCCCAACGCGGCGGCGAGCCATATATGAAGAAAGTGAACTGCATTCGCCTCAAATTCTTGCCCAACAGCAAATGTCCAATCTCTTTCAAGGCCATACAAGCACTTGTTGTCTACCGCCTTTCACTTTTTGGCGCGAAACATGGGGGCCAGTCCTTGGGATCTCCGTTCAGGCTCCTAATCATGGACGAGCATTTGGACTATTCGTTGGAGCAGAGACAGTGGTTGGATGCAAATGTGGCTGGCTGGAATGACCTCTAGTTATATCTTGACTGTTCATGTAGTTAACTTCTGGAAGTTGCTGCCAGTGTATTTATTGAAGATATGTACGGAAACGATTTTACCCATCAGTATGGACTGGCAGTCAAGTGCATCGAGGCTTGTCTGAATTCATGGACCCCTGCATTCTATAGCCTTGCTGCGGTTTCCCATCTCAGATTGACTGGGGCTGCGACTTGGAAGCAGCAATTTCGTGATATGCAAGTCCAAGATCACGCAGTCCGGCCGAAAGTCACGGAAAGGCCCGCTGACAACATTCAAATTACTTCAAACCTCTGCGCAAAGCCTTTTGCCAGAGCGATGCCGCTGAAAAATGTGATAGGAATCCGAGCGTGGGCATAATGGAAGCTCGTACAGCAGCTTGTACATAAGGCGTGGAACGTAAATCGAGATCAGATGATTGGTTTCCTGTAGCTACTCGAAATAAATGGCGATGCAAATGCCATTTTGTCACTTGGAAAGCATCATTGATGGTCGACTGTGCCCTTGGGCGCTTGTACTACGCCTTTAAAATTAGAATACCATCAGTCAATCACACAGCAGTGACCAAACTCCTTCTCTCAGGTCAGAGCGGGGCTGGGATTCGGGAAGTCCTTCGTGAAAGGGATGACCTTTTGTTTGGTGTCAAAATTGCTTAAGCAAATATATGCACGTACCATTGCCTTCCTATATAAACCCTGAGGACTTTTCGATATTTCTTCAGTTGAAACAAGCAATCTCAGACTTCACTTCCATCTATCTTAATTATCAGTACTCTTTACATCCCACTACCAGCTTCAAACTCAAACATGACAATCAAGACGCTTTCTGTGCTCCTCAGCACTCTTGTCTTGGCCTTGCAGGTCTCTGCATTCCCGCAGTACGGAACTCTTGCCGGACTCGATGCACGACAGGTCGAGCGGGTCGTCCCGACCCTGAACGCCAGAGTTCCGCCACCGCCTCCGGGACCCCCTGCGTTCACAGGTGCTAAGCTTGTGGACGATAGGGACCACCCATGGAGGCCTCTGCGACAAGGTGACATTCGAGGTCCCTGTCCTGGACTTAACACTCTGGCGTCGCATGGTGTGAGTGCTACGACTTTCATTCTGATTTCACCCGTTTGCAAAGCTGTCGTCTGACCAGTTCATAGTACCTCCCGAGGAATGGCGTTGCTACACCAACTCAGATTATCAACGCTGTCCAGGAAGGTGCGCAGCCTTGTTTCCCTTCATGTGTCGGCATATCTGACCAAGACATTCTGAAGGCTTTAACATGGTCAATAACGGAGCAAAGATCGCGACCTATGCTGCCCATATCCTCGAAGGCAACGTTGTTACCGATTTGCTCAGCATTGGCGGAAAGACATCTCTCACTGGTCCTGACGCGCCTCCACCGGCATCTATTGGGGGTATAAGTCATCACGGAACTTTCGAAGGAGATGCTAGTATTACTCGAGGTACCTCCGAGTCTTGGTCCATCGAGCATATTGCTGATTGTCTTGCGTAGGTGATGCCTTCTTCGGCGACAACCATAGTTTCAACCAGACGCTGTTCGATCAGGTATGTCGTGCTATTTTTGTACTCGCCTGACGCTCTGTTAAGATGAGTCCTTTAGTTTGTCGATTTTAGCAACCGCTTTGGTAACGGATTCTACAACTACACCGTCGGAGGCGAGCTTCGCTTCCACCGCATCCAACAATCGATTGCGACCAACCCAGAGTTCAGCATTCGGGGCTTCAGACACACAACTGCGTATGGTGAAGCTGCATTCATTGCCAACATCTTTGTTGATGGCCGCAAGACCGGAGCGGAAGCTCACCAGCTCGACATGGATTCAGCGCGTAGCTTCTTCAAGGATATGCGATATCCTCGAGGTTTCTTCAGGTCAAACAAGCCCACTGCAGGAGAAGGCGCTGATATCATTTTTGCGGCGCACCCAACTGAGCCTGGACACAATGTTGGAGGGGTTAACAGCTTCGTGGTTGACACGAGCATGGGTGGGGTGTTGGATCAGTGTCTGTTTTACACCCAGCTCGTGAATGTCACTATAAAGGGATTGTATCCGAGCCCTACCGGAATCTTGCGCAGGAACTTGAACATCAATCTCGGGTTCCTTTACGAAGCAATCGGCTTCCCTCCTTCTTGCCCCCAGGTTTTCCCTTTTGGCACCAATTAGCGCGTTATTGATATATATAGACTATGTACTGAAAGCTATTTCAGCGTTCACTCTGAGAGTAGTAAACAATCTGAAAGCTTATATGTGTTATCGTTACAGAGCTTCAGCTATATGCTAAGTTTCAACTAGGCCTCACCTCTCCAGGCTATCCTTGAGGTCGGAAAACAGCTTTATGAGTCTACCTCTGCGCATAGTATCATATGTACTGACCTTTGTGTACTGAAACCATGCGGAGAGTGAGAGTTGAGGATCATCTGTAAGTCAGAGGGAGGCGCCTGTGAGTTATCCTGTCGTGCCCTCAGGCTGGACTCTTTTTCACCATCCACACTCTCTTTCTCATAGTGCACTCTTATTAGACGAATGCACTTAACTTTTCTCGTCATTCCCCTGGTTTTCCGTGGAGGCAATGGGCTGCCCAAAGGCCAACACACAGATAATGATGGACTATGTGTGTACGACTCGATGATCCTGCTACTTGTGTAGATAATATGGACTCCGTAAATTAATTGCACCCGAGCGAAGCCCTGAGTCTCTGATCAAGGTGTGATATTGGACCCAGAAGGCGAGAAACCAACATCAACGACTGCTCTCAGTTCATTCCCATACCGAATCAAACAACACAGAAGTCTACATTAAAGCCAGCAACATCAGCATAAAGTCCTCCAATGAGGAACAACAAGAGAGACCCACGCAAAACCGACAATAGCCATCGACGAAGCAAGCGTGTTCGTAACCACCACTCCCCACGAATTGATCATAGGCAATATTGTACCCACTCCAATCGCCAAGAGTGCCGATCGAAGTCCTCTGCGAGAAATCGGAAGCATCTACATGAGCAAACTTCCAAACGAAGTAGCAAGTACACTTACGCGTTACCGGCTATACATTCCACACTGCGTGCATGCATTACATCGACCATGTAAGCGGCGCATGGACCCCACAACATCTCGATCTAGAGAGTATTTTTCAATCACCGAGCGGGAAGACATCATACAAAAACGACTTACCCCTAGCCCATTCAAGAATAAGCACAACAAATTCAAAGCCAATCCCACGCGTCCAGATCCATACGCAGAAAGTAACCCCGAGGCAATGCAAGAGAGAGGGACGAGTGTGATCATAGGCAGCAGCGCAGGACGCAGCCTATCTTCTGGGTACCAAACACCGTTCCTCTTTTTCTTCCATCTGATCACCGACATGTCCGATATTCTGCCAATGATAGGTGCTGCAACTACGGAAAGGTATCGAGATTAGACATGCGAGAATGAGACAAACGAAAGGGCATACTCATGTTTCCTACTCCCGCAGGAATGAAACAGGCACCTATCAGGGCTTCGTTTGTGATGCTATATCTAACGCCCTGTATCGAGTCCGGGGTTAACTGCGACCTATTAGCAGTTTCGCGAGTGACTCACCAGGGTATACGCCAAAGGTACAAGAAGGACTAGGATGGGACGGGTAAACGAGATGAAATACGAACTTGGGAAAACGGACCTTGGTAGGTGAACAACGATATTGTCGTGATAATGCCCTATCCAAGTCACAAGGTCAATATACCAACGTTGTATGATCACAGAGGTAAGGCAAGATACGCACAATCGAAGCTAAAATTGGACTCCTTAGGAGTGCCAGAGGGGAAAGGGGATTCAACAAAACAGGAAGCTGGGAGCGCCAATCACGTTTTGGTTCGGCGTTTCTAGAATCAACGCCATCGTAGTCAACCAAACTCTTCAGCTGGTCGACCTTCCTGGCACCCGGATGGCTCGTCTCCGGGAAAGATCTCAGCATAACCACAAAGAGAACCATACCAATACACCCCAACGCGAATTGCATCACCCTCCATGATGCGTAGTGTGCTGCGAAGCCTCCAGTCAGGGGTGCTAAAGCTGGTCCGATGAGACACGCCTACGTATGAGCGGATCGTGAGGAAAGGTCAATAGGAGAGTGACAAAGATTTCGCACCGAAAAGAACACGCTCATGGCCCGACCTCTCTCTTCCAAACGGTATATATCTCCGATTGCTCCCGCACCGACCGATTGCCCGGGAGCGCACCCCATAGCTTGAATGAACCTCCAGATCATGAGAGAAGTCACACTTCTCGAGAAAGCGACCCCAGTCGATCCAATGCAGAGTAATGGGAGGCTGTATAGGTACACCGGCCTTCTCCCATCTTGGTTCCAGAATAACAATTCGGTTCGGGGCGAGTAAAGCGGTACAGAATGGCGTCCAGATTGGCGTGGATGACGTGCGAAAAGTGAGACAAGGACTTTAATCAAGCGAAGCAAGTAGGCAGATCATCTGAACATACAGTATCCAGCGTATGTTGCGCCAGACAGCGCTCCGAATGATGAGGCGAGAATTGAGATGCTGACGGCCATGCTGATAACAGCCCCAGTCGAGTCCAAATCTTTTGCAATTTGGGGGATCGAAGGTATGAAGCTACCCCCGACAAATGCTGTTGGTGTTGGGATGAAAGGATGAATATTCGATGTTAAACTTAGGGGTCGAGTGGCGAGGCTTACACGGTAAAAGTCCACCAGCCGAAGCCATGGCCAAAATACTCCATTTTGTTCGCTTGGTGAACCTATCGTAGATGTCGTGCACGTCTCCGTCTTTTGTGCTTTCAAGCACCGCCGACTCAGTGTCATTTGACAAAAGGGGGGTAAATTCGTTTGTAGGGCCTGACATTGCAGCGAGGGGGGTGCGGAGAAAGGCGAATGTGGGTCGACGCCTTGATGTGGAGGGTTATCAACCAATCTCCCTCGAAATCTTCCGAAGCGCCATTTTTGGCATGTTAGCCATTACCCCTTGACAGGATCGATGTACGCACTTTAAAGGATAAAGTAACCTTTTAGAAGGACCCAAAGTCGATTGCCAAGCGACAACTTCAGCTCCGAAAAGTAGCGAACAGGTCATCGTGACTCAGTGACTGAGGAACACTCCGTGACAGCATGGTAAATTACGATATTTGCCAGTTGTTCACTGGACTGTGGGCGAGTCAGTCAGCAGATTCGAAATACCGAGTCAGGATAACATACCAGAAGGGACATTCCGCAGCCCTTCAGCATTAATACGACCCCTCACGACAAGAGTCATCCCGATGGGCTGAGAAGTTGGATTCTGGCACTTTTCGGAAAGCCCCACCCATCTTAGCCTAAATTAGGATCGGGTAACTTGTACCCAGGTCGCGTGAAAGTGTAGGCCCGCAACGCCGAACCTGCGGTCTGGCGGCAATCAGCGGCTCCCGTACGTAATGTGAAAGATTCCCACAGTCGATCAAATTCTTTTCTGTATCAGCACTCACGCAACGTTCACGTCCATCCAACCCCTTGCAACTGCCTCCAGCTGGTCCATACGATGGCGGTGCACACTGTAACCCGCAAGGATCGGAGCGGACTGGGCAAAGGCATGCGACACTGGTAACGTGTTTGATGTGCCCCGCCATATCCAACGGCGCTCTTCCTGGACCCTCGCAATAGACAACACTAAAATGGAGGCCGAAACCGAGAAGGCGAATCTAAAGGCAGCGGAAGACGCAAACGGGTCTGAAGAGGAGAACGAAACGACAGACTTCAAGGACGTAGTCATCGAGGAGAGCCAGGTCGGGGTGTATCGAGTATTGGTTGCGACGGTGAAGGGCGGGTTCGACCTCTACAAACAATTCGGATTCGTATACTCGGCTCTACCCCTGCTTCATCGTCTCCTGGCCGACGTCTACAACCAGGACAGGGTCTTATTTACACTTTACATTGTCTCTCGGTTCTGGGGTAGTGTCGAGAATGCGCTCTTGATGCAAATGTCGAGCGATCTTCTGCGGACGGTTAGTAACGGTCCAACATACAACCCCTGTCGTGCTGACGCTTTCCAGATAGAGACAGGGCTAATCAACCGAGAACCTTTCCTGAATGAAGTTCTCCAGTCACTCGCACTTCGCGCTGTATGTGGTGCAGTTGTGTCGTTTCTCTCGTGGTGGAGGTGAGTTTACAATCTCTTTCGACGGAAGGTGTTGTATTCTAATGGAAAGTATAGCGAACGGCTCGGGACGCGTCTGAAAATACGGGTGACCAGACATTTCGAACTCTACCTCATGAAAGGTTCGCTCACACATGACATTGGGATCCTCGATTCTGACGCTTTCTCCCAGTGCAACTGAACCTCGATGTGCCAACCTCACTCGGTGCGATACGTAGCCCTTGTTTCTCGAATAAATAAGCTCACTTCCATGAAGATACGAGCAGCAAAGTCAGTGCCAGCGCCGACTCCGGTTGGGACGCCTTCAGCAAGATCATCGAGTTCCTCATGACCGTTGTCACGGCTCTGAGCCATCTCGCCGTAATCTTCAATGCTGCTCGAGTCTCTGGAGATCCAATGTTCCTGGTTGTGTGCTTAGCGAAGCCACTGTTCTTGCAGTCTTTCAACAGGCAGTTGTGGGACAAAGGTGCGTAAATGTCGTTGTTTGTGCGCGTACGAGAGACTGACTATGGTTCATAGCTTGCTATGCGTTCGTGAACAACGTGGACTACATTCGGATGGCCGCATTGAAATCTCTATCGGGCTCAGAATATAGAGAGGATGTGTTGAACGGAAACCTTGGAAACTGGATCATCAATGGTGAGTTATATACTCTAACAACCTGATTACCCTTGCTGACACTGTTCGCAGAATATGACAAGAGCCGGCAGAAGCTGGGCGACGTGGACGACACTTATCCCTTCTTCATGTACGAGCGACGCAACAACCCCTTCCATGACATGTTTTCACGTATCTTGGAGGACCTTCCCATCGTGAGACCGCTCCCACTATTTCATCACCGACTCTAAGTCTTTAATATTCCAGATGTATTGCGGGTTGAGCGCAGTCTTCAACCCATCCCGCTTCACCATCTCGAGCATTGCAATCTTCCAACAATCGTCGCAGACGCTTCGATGGACGTTGATCGAGATTTTCACTCACAGTGACCAGTTCCGACGCGACGTAGCAGCAATCAAGACCCTCTACCAAGCCTCTGAAATAAAGAATTCGGTCGTGGGTGGAAAACTTGCATACCCTGTTGTGTCCGAGAAAGGGGTGAGCCCCCCTGGAATGGGATTCGAGCTCCGGTACGTCGATTCTTCCTTCCCTGTTTCGAAGTGTCTTAACTTATACGATGGTTTAGTAACATCAACTTTGCTTACCCTGGAAGCAAGAGCATCGAGAAAGCCTTGATCAGCATCAACCTCAAAATTAGAGCCGGAAACGTTGTGGTGATCGTCGGCGGAAACGGAAGCGGGAAATCCACTTTACTCCGTATCCTCAGTAGAATGTACGATCCATCCTCAGGCGAGTTCCTTATCGACGGGAACCTCGCGAAAGACTATACCCTTGCCGACCTTCGACGCGCCACGACGATCCTCAGCCAGGAAAACAAGCTTTATCCGCTCAGTTTGGGTGAGAATATTGGCTTGGGGTGCGTCGAATCCATCACGGATATGGACATGGTTCGCGACGCAGCTGTGATGGGTGGTGCAGAGAAAGTCATCGCCAAGCTGGCCGATGGGTATGACACGGTGTTGGATCCTATGATTGCCACCGACTCAATCAATATCCCCGGGAGCGACAACCATCCGCTTAAGCAGATAATGAACAAGTTGGACAAGAAGATCAATGTTTCCGGCGGAGAGAGGCAAAGGATCGTTGCGTGAGTACTTTCTCGACCGTCCGTGTGCGAATGGATTGTGGGGCATGTGGCTGATGACCTGCTGGCGTTCTAGGGCGCGTTCGTTCATGAGGATGAGGTCTAAAACCATCAAGTTTGTAGCCGTAGACGAACCTAGTTCGGCATTAGACGCGGAGGGCGAGCTGCAGCTGTTTAATCAGCTTTTAGAAGCGAGGGAAGGCAAGACGTTGATTTTCGTGACACATCGGTTTGGGCATTTGACGAAATTTGCGGATATGATTCTGTGAGTTTGGGCTCTTCCTCTGTGTGTCTTGGTTCAATCCTCACACTTTGTTGACTCTAGGTGCATGAAGGACGGACGAGTGGCAGAAACGGGGAGGCACGAGGAGCTCATGCTTCTCAATGGTGAGTATGCAAAGCTGTACAAAATCCAGGCCGATGCCTTTAACGACAGTCCTGCGGATCTGTCGCTTGACTCGTCTGAAGTTGATTCGTTGGAAGATGCTAATCAATAAGAGGGTGTTATGTGATCTGCGATGAAAGTCTTGCTCAGACCTCAGTGTGTGTTTTGAGTTGTAGCGTTCGGATCCAAAGAAGTGCAACCTGTCAACATACCGGCTCCGGCGTTCAAGTTTCTGTTGTTCGCTCTGTTCGAGTGCACCCTGGGAGTATATCAAAGGTAAAACACTTCATAACTGAATGGGTGTTGTGTACGCGTCGAGATCAGCAAATTCCGATGTTGGACATTGCCTGGGGTTGGGGAATATGGGCTCTAGCGTGATGGCGACATGTTGTGCGTATCTGCTTCCACCAAATTTACTTCCAGAAAGCGAGCAAAGTTTGTACCGTTCACAGAGGCAAGGTACGCCTTAGAAACAGGCCTATTGAAGACGCAAACTCGATGGTTCGAGGACACGCGGAGGTCATAGCCGGGTCGTGTAATGAAGGGTCTAGCAGGGAATTTAATGACATATCAAGGTGCGGAAAGTTATCCGGCTGAGCAAACAGATTACAATACATCACCTCTTTCTTAGGGAACTCCTACAGAAGCGAATAGCGATTGGGTAAAATGTCAGAAAGCACCCTAAGGTAATTGTTAATTTCGGGCGGGAGCGGGATTCGAACCAGTCTCCTGTTGAGTTTTCACTGATGCCTTTCTCCCGCGCGCCTCGTTTCTCACTTGATCGGATGCTCTGAAGTTCAATGCTGGTTGAACGTTGAATGTTGAATCGTGGTTACCCAGTCGTTAGTTGATTGTCTAACGTGACGTATATCTGCTACTGTTACAACTACTGCCACTACTACCGTTCCGAAAGGTCAGTGATACTTGTGACCCATGAAACCTCTTCTTGCTGTGCTAAATAACTAATTATCAAGTTGACTCAAACTCCGAGTCGGCGGTGCGAGCTTCAACACTCGTCTGTCACCGGTCAGGTTCGATGCGCCTTTGTTTTGCTGTTCGCTTGGAGAGGCGTGGCGGGCTAACTTTAGGACTGACCTTCGATTTCAGCTGCTGCATCCCGCTCCACGCCACATCTGAGTTTCCCTTGTCTTACGCCACCGCCGGTCCACTTGCTGAAGTCTGCACTTTCCATTTCATTTGCACCCTTGATCCTTCGTGCTTCAATAGCCCGGACATCTTGCCGGTTTAAACCATTATTCGTCTTTCATGCTTCTATAAGAGGCGTATCGCATGGAGCACCTGTAAAAACATCTTGCACGGAAGGCTTACTCGGACATTAGTCCAATTTTTTTCAGGTAGATAAAGGACAGTAAGCAGTCCATAACCCAGAAATCGACCAACCCCATATCCTGTTCGATGCATCCACTAATCATTTACCCCTGTACGTTTGGCCTGCTGTGGCTTTTGCACCTGTATTACACCTTTAACAAGACAAGAGGGAAGGTCAGTCTTTCCAATCTGCGAGTCCATGCTTTTATTTCACCTCGATCACTTAGCTTAGCGCAATACCAACTGTGGGCTCAGATAGCTTCATAGGCGCATACTTCTACGCATGGAAATTCTTCTTTCGCGGGTTTGAAATTATTCAGGAGGGATACGACAAGGTAGTTCATCCTCCATAGCTCAGTTATTGACCTGGCGCTGACGAACCCACACTAGCATTATGGTACAGCTTTCAAAATTCCTGCACTTGACGCATCTTCAGGCTGGGTTGTCGTCGTCAGCGGTGCAAAGTTGATCGACGAGCTGAAGAATGCCCCGCGCTCCCAACTAAGCTCGTTCGAAGTCTTCAAAGATGTACGTTGATTTATATTTTACTTTGACTCCCTCGTTCCTAGCCTGATTGGATTTCGACAGGTTATGGAGCTTGAATCGACGTTCAATGGCTACCTGAACGACTCCGAATTTCATGTTAACGCGGTTCGTACCGGCTTCAACAGATCTCTGGTGTCTCGCTACAGCGATCTGAGGGAGGAAGTTATCGTTTCCGTTGAGAAGCACTTCCCAATGACCAAAGGTGCGCCCAGGTGCTCGAGTCTAACTTTCGATAACCTATCTCGCTATCACCACAGAATGGACGCCTGTGCCCTTGGTTGATAGCTTAGCTGCAGTTATCTGCTGTGTGCTCAACAGGCTTACTGTCGATGCGCCTCTATGTATGAGTTACATTGGTGGATAATTGATGCATGGGCCTAATCGTTGTACAGGCAGGGAACCGGGCCTTCTCAAGTTGCAAGTCGACTTTGCCTCAAACATGATCGTCGCTGCGGCAATAGTCCATCTCA
Organism: Coprinopsis marcescibilis; assembly: GCA_004369085.1. Classification (NCBI taxonomy): domain Eukaryota; kingdom Fungi; phylum Basidiomycota; class Agaricomycetes; order Agaricales; family Psathyrellaceae; genus Coprinopsis; species Coprinopsis marcescibilis. The sequence continues at coordinate 32,053 of ML210199.1, forward strand.
CCCCTTCGGCTCTCAAGCCGTATGTTTATTTGTCTCATTCACTATGGATTCTCACATCTTTGGAAATAGATTTGTGGGTAGAATGGTCTCAAGGGTTCCTACAATAATCGATCGCCTTCGAAAGATGATGGGTCCTATTGTTGAAGAGCGACTGGCACAACAGGCGGAGTTCGGAAAGAAATGGGAAGGACAGCCTGTAAGATGATTCCTTCCGTCACAAATTGGATATTAATGACGAAATGTTCACAGAATGATCTAATATCATGGCTCCTTGACCATGCACCGCCAGAGTCCAGCACAGTAAACGATGTGCTCTACAGGGTGATGGTAATCAATTTCGCTGGAGTACATACAACATCCGCAGTGAGTTCGCTTCCGTTGAACATTTTCATCGGCTACTGACTTCACTCACAGGTACTCGCTAGCGTGCTCGGTCGTCTGGCATGCCATCCCGAGTACGTGGAACCTTTGAGAGAGGAGATTGAGCGCGTCGTTGCACAGAAGGGCTGGACAAAAGATGCGATACTCCAGATGACAAAGCTGGATAGCTTCGTTACAGAGGCCACCCGAGTTTCCGGTCTCAGTTCTCGTGAGTTTTAGGTCTACTTCTCGTATATCCTCTAAGTGTCCTGTTTCCACGTCGTCAGTCACCGTTCTGCGAAAGGCTAAGGAGGACTTTACATTCTCTAACGGTTTGGCCATACCAAAAGGAACAACGGTTACCGCTGCCACCCATTCTACTCATCACGATCCAGTGAGTCAGATGGGCATCCCTCTAAAAGTACTGGTGCGAACTAACTGTCAACGTGTTCAAGCGAATCTATGAGGAACCAGGCGTGTTCAAAGGCTTTCGATTTGTGGATCAAAGTCGCGAGCAGAATGGAGAGCTTATGCGAAGCAACTTCGCTTCCCAGTCGACTGGTTACCTCTTGTTTGGACTTGGGCATCAATCGTGGTAAGTCGTGCTCTCAGATGCAGATATGAGCCGTTTTAACTTTGACTTGTTTGGCTTAGTCCTGGACGGTTCGTGGCGGATGTGCAAGTCAAAACTGTGGTGGCGCATATCTTGCTCAAGTATGACATCCGCTTGCCTGAAGGCCAGGGAGACCCGTTCCGTAGCTTTTCTTTGGGCATCCATCGGGTTCCTAGTACTGCAACCAAATTGTTATTTAGGGAACGTGCTATTTGATACCGATGCCAGCCGAGGCAGTCGACATAAGGTCTAATGCGTATGCGGTGGTTTCTCCTGGTCTTTCATCTAATTCTATACAGTGTTAATGGTTTTGTCTGTGGTCACGCTATGAGCATTCTTACTGGTCTGTTCATTTATACCTATCGTCTAGAGTAAAGGTTCAAATATAGATAGATACACTGCATCTCGAACACTCAGTCGCTCACTCTCCGTTGGCCTCTAACCCCATTGTGCTTGGCTTCGTTGACGCCCGATGCGTAGGTACGCAATTGATCTTGTAATTTCGCTTCCGACCATACAGCAATGATGTGTTTGCTCCTTACCTAGTATCAGGATGAGTAAGGGTTCCAGCAGCCCACATCCATACAATCGATCGCTATGTCCATTTTGACTTGTTAAGGATTGTAATGAGGGCCTCATACGGCCAGAACGGGCGCCATGCGTTGTCAATGGACATATAAATGATGGTCTGAAAGTATCTTACGTAGAGTAGGCTGTACCCGTGGTGCAGCAGTCTTTTACGAAACTTTATCTCAATTGGAGTTAATCAGCCCCGTAGTAAACGTAGGCCAGGTAAGCCACCTCGCTCCAAGATAGGCTATGATGCTACAGTCGAAACTGTCTTAAGGCATACCTGTGAAAAGGCATAACCTCCCAAAAGGCATAGGTTTTCGGTCCACCAAAGCACTCTTTTGGGGCGAAATCTCCCTGCGAAAAGGCATAACCTCCCAAAAGGCAAGCTTTTCCATGTCCACCGAAGGGTATGCCTTAAGACAGTTTTGACTGTAACTACCTTCCGACATCCATCGAGGCTCCCCGCATCTCGACTGTTGTTCCCTAACCGTCAGATGGTCCTAGCAGTGATGTCCGCCAACGATGCTGAATATCAAGAAATACTCTACTACCTCAGCTGATAATGGTTGCTGGCCTGAGGTTGGCCTGAGGGGCGGTACAGGAGTTGCCACGCTCGCATGGCACTTGGAAGTTGGAAGTTGGACTACAACGCCCATTTACAGGATTACGTACACTGATTTCAGTTTGGCACGTGCCTGGTCTTCGATGTCCATCATTTGAAAATTTCCCGGATATTGCGGCTTTTGCTCGTTGGAGGTTCACCTAAACTTGGCCCAAATGCCTTCCTTATACTGGCATACATAGTCGTGCTTAAACACTTGCCTGACGGTGGCACCCTATGAAACCCTAATTCGACACTGACACATGCTCCTCATACGATTCAATGCCGTCCGGAATGGGAATGGCGGCTTGGCCAGGGCTGGCCTCGTGGTGATAGGACGGACACATGTTTCAGGGATCAGTAAGTGCATACTGTATGTATCTCAGTAAATCGGAGTTTTTCCCTGATGCCCATTCGAAAGACAGGCCTTCTTTGGAACGTTTTATGTCCATGTTCGGGGCCGTCTCCCGAATAGCGAAAGAGTTCTAACATCACTACCCAGAACAAAGTGGTTGTACTAATGTAGGGCGACCCTCAAACCTGCAATACCCCGATGAGTAACTGGCCGTGATCCAGGCTCTGTGTAGCCTGATAGCTCACATCTCTCGTCTACAGCATCACGTATACGAACACGTTGTACCCCAATCCAGATTTGACATACAATCTTTTGTTTCCCCTGCGCTTGAAGTCACCGGCCGCGCACGGTTAACGCCAAACCCGATGCCTTTGTGTCGATCGGTCAGATTAGGAACTGAGATATGCCCTTCGATTTACCCGATTATGGAACAAAATCTGTTGACGTCCACAATAGACCACACTATCAGCTCACGACGGCGGAGTCTCTGGGATCTATAAGGATAATAATCATAACCTACAGCTGCCCCACAATCTGTCCACCGTCTCTTCCACCCAGGATGCAGCATCTGCTGTCCTGTGCGACTGCTGCTGCTGGTCTTTGGGTTCTTCAGCAGTACATATCTTTCTGCCGCACCAGAGATAAGGCAAGTCTTCTTTACTTGTGTTCATTTCCACCACTGAACAACGCGATATTCGCCCGTAGTTGAGGACTATCCCAACAGTTGGCTCAGACACCTTCGTCGGCGCATATCTCACGGCGTTCAGGAGTTTTTTTTCCAGCTGCAAAGCGATTAGCGATGGATACAGGAAGGTATGTCTCTGGTCGATTCCCTGTCAACATCGACATCTTGTTAACTTACGATATAGTATCGCGGGACGGCATTCAAGGTACCCAGCATAGAAACGCCTTCGGGTTGGATGGTCATTGTCAGCGGACCACAAATGATTGAAGAGCTGAGAAATGCGTCGCCCTCGTCCCTCGATGGGCTGGAATTTCTTAAGGACGTGAGCTATGGTCTCCGCCGATGTCTTACTCATGCCACTTACATCATCCTTTCAGTTTGGCCAAGTTCATTACACATTCGGAAAATATAATAAATATGGACATTCTGGTCCGTACCACACGAACGTGATCAGGACCGGATTCACCAGGGCTCTATTTGCCCGATATGGGGATATCTGCGACGAACTCGAAAATGCGTTGGACATTTCCATACCCGTCACCAAAGGTGCGCGGTTGTAACCCTATCATGACTCAAGTTAACGTCGTCCCTTGTGATGGCGAGTAGATTGGACATCTTTGCCTGTGGTCAAGACGTCTTCGACGATAATATGCCGGATGATCAACAGACTCATGGTCGACATGCCGTTATGCAAGCCTCTTTGTCTATCCTCTTCTTATCCATGCTTAATCTTACACATTGACGCCACAGGTCGAGACCCTGAGTTTCAAGAACTGCAACGCCAATATACAATGAACGTACTTATCGCCGCGGGTATTGTTCACATGTTTCCGACTGCCCTGAAACCGTCAGTAATTACATCAATTATCTGGGAAGAGGTAAATTTAAAGTAACGTGGTTGACAGGGTTGCTGGATGGGCCGTGTCAGGCGTGCCTCGAGCGATGAAGCAGTTACACGAGTACCTCGGTCCCATGATTGAAGAACGTCTGCAGAGAGACGAAGAATTTGGGGGTAAATGGGAAGGTAGACCAGTAAGCCCATCACCCCGTTCTCGTCGCTTGCTCAACTAATCGAGTCCATTCCTGTAATAGAATGACATGATCTCGTGGTTATTGGATCAAGCCAACGCGGAACAGAGAACGGCGGAAGATATAGAATATCGAGTGATGTCTATCACCTTCGCTGCTGTGGTCACGACGTCCACGGTAGGCAAACTTTCTGAAGATCGCAATCTATATCACCCCCTTTCGTGTTTTGAACCTTTGGAGCTGATTCAGACTTTTAGCTCTTATCTGGCTGCCTGTTGCAGCTTGCGTCTCGACAAGAGTATTTGGAACCTTTGCGACAAGAGGTTGAAGCAGTTGTTTCAGAGTATGGCTGGTCGAAAGAGTCGCTCTCGCATATGAGCAAGCTCGATAGCTTCATGAAGGAGACTGCACGATACTGGGAGCCTGCCTCAGGTAAGTCCGCTGGTCACATCTTCTCTGACGATGGCTTATGGCGCCCCGGCGGTTAGTTGGCATCGCCAGGAAGGCAATGAAAGACTTCACCTTTTCAAATGGAGTTCATATTCCCAAGGGCGTATCCGTTGTGGCTGCAAGTCACGGAATTCATCACGACCCAGTAAGTGCATTGAAGTCCATTTGAGGCGTCGGCTAATCAATCGTCTTATCCGATGCAGGATATCTATGAAAACCCTGATAACTTCGATGGATTTAGGTTCTCAGATATCCGAGAAACCGGGACAGAGGAAATGGATTGGTGCAGACACCGATTCTCCTCTCCAAACCCCAATTACCTCATTTTCGATTACGGGAAACAGTCATGGTTAGTGGTGTGATTACTCAAGATCTTGCCGCTGCCTTCGTACTAACGTCACACCCCACTATAGTCCGGGTCGATTTGTAGCTGCCACACAGATAAAGACCGCTCTCGCTCACATCTTGGTCAAGTACGACCTACGCCTTCCAGTTGGCCAGGACGATCCCAGCCAGCTCTCGACATGGTTGGGAGTTCACCATTTTGTGAAGAGCGGAACACGTATGGAGTTCAGGGAACGACAGGCTACAGTTTGAGATGTGTAGAAACTTATGAGTTTACGAGTATTCTGAATCTGAAGATGACACTTCGACGATGCACAGCATCATGGCTTACCAGGGTTAAACACAGATTGTGGCACTGTGCTTTACAGCTTTCAACAGCACGCCCTGAACGTGACCAAAAATGGGTGCTTGCATGCCGCGCATCTCGCAATTGACAAAGGTGTGTAGTGGTCGCTGAGTCTTTTATATAAGCTAGGTAAAGGCCTTTGTCGTGCCCTTCCCTCCCGCTTTTAGTTGTTCACCTACGAAACAATCGTCTTGGTCATGAATATTTCCTTCAATCGTTCTCGTGTCTCTGTTGGCGTCAGAAGGGGAGAATCGCAAATTAAGTACGCAAATCGTACACGCGGTGCGACGTCCCTGCAGTCGGTGCACGGAGATATAATCTTCGAGGATATTTCAAGACTCCTTTCAAGGAAGGATCTCTATAGCCTCAGTGTTACGGTGAGCGGCTGTCTGTCAACCCTGTTTTAGCGCTCATGCGCATTTGCAGTCTTCCTACTTCAAGAAGCTACTTCTCCCGATTGTGTATGCAGAGGTTCTTCCAAAGTCGCGGCGGCAGACGCTAGGCGCTCTTGCGTCGTTGAAGCGGTGCAGATACCTGTGCCGATATGTCAAGAAGCTCGTCATCCGCCCAAACGATTATGATGTCTGGCCGAACCACTGGAATCCTTGCCGAAGGCTCGATGAGACAGAGGTGGTGAATGATATTCTCGAGGTCTTGGAGGATCTGGAGATCTTGGAGGCGTTTGAATGGTATGGACTTGAGCTACCAGGGGGATTATTATGGTATTCGCTTCGTATGAAGTACGTGATTGACTGATTCGCATTCCGCGCAAATGTGAGCAAGGTTAACTCATACTAGTCTTTCAAAGGTGTCCGACGCTAAAGAGGGTCCACTCCAATGTGGGAACGTATATCTATCCCGGGGGGGCTACTCTGTTTGATTTCGAGGGTTTGACTGGCTTCTCATTGACCATCCGAGAGGTGCTTGATGTAGGAGAGTCCCTCCCACAGCAGCTCTGGGATATGTTGGTTGAAAAATGCCCACAACTCGAGGATCTCACACTGACCTCGCGCTCACCCCGTCTATTCGACCTCAAACTCTTTGAGGGGAGTTGGCCAGTTCTGAAGACTCTCAGAATTGTATATCAAGGGAGTTCCCCCCTTGTAGACTCCTCGGACATGATTCCCCGCGACGCTCTTTATCGCTTTATCCTTCGGCACCCTTGTATTCAGGATCTTACCATCCTTCATCCCTTTGGAATTGTCCCCTCCTTTCAACAGACAGGCAGTACAGATGATAAACGGCCTCCCTTGCAATCACTTCTCCCCGCTCTTAAAACCTACTCTGGAAGCCCTGAAATACTCACACATCTGTCGCGATTGGACCTGGTCGAGAGCCTGAGTATCAAGGACCACACAGTCAACTTCCCCTGGATTGGTGACCAGAACCTCTCAAAGTTCTTCACAGTATCCCAGCCCAGACTATGCAACCTTCGACGACTCTCGTTCCAGGTTAAGTGGCTACAGCTGCTTACCATCAAAACCGGCAACACATCCCTTATCCACTCCATTGTCGACTCATGTCCCAACCTGGAAGACCTGCACATCAAAACAATGACTCCAACCTCAACTGTATGTGCTTCCGCAGGTACTCAACTGACATTTCGTTGATTTTCGACTGCTAGGGCGAGGTTAAAGGTGTACTTCACTTTCTATGTCAGCTCCGCGAGCTCAAGACGCTCACGTTCACCAAGGCCCCACAGTCTCTTTTTAAAGGAGAAATCCCGCTTCGAACGGCGATTCGGGCGGTCAGAGCGGTCCCAAGTTTAGACCGCGTTAGGATTGTACATGTTCAGCCTTATCGTGTCTATGAGAGGACCAGAGAGGGTGTGTACGACGTAATCCGTGGACCAGGAGAAAGGGTCAAGCTCGCAGTCGTGGAGCGAGGACAATGGAAGGGGCTGAATGCCAAAATACCTTGGAGAGGCGATACATTTAATCGTACATATTTTTATTCGTTGTAATAGTCCCAGGTACTTTACCCACCAGTATCTAGGCATTCATCTGCAATTTTAATGTCGGGATTGGTCTCTGACGGTGAATCGATGCAGTCCAGACTCCGTTAACATCGACCTGCGGAATCTATTGTCAATGGTACCTTACTAAAGTTATTTACTGTACTGGCAAATGCGCATCAACCAAATGTAGCTTAGTAGTGGTTGACATACATGCAATGAAGTCCTTCATTCAACTTACACACACTCTCAAGAAATCGAACACAACAGAAAGCGAAGGACAACAGGGGCGACTCCAGAAGTTGGCGCGCCGGCGGCCGGCCGGCAACTCTTTCCCACAGCCACTGGCGTAAATTTCCGGACAGGCGACTCAGGCCTCACGGAAACTTGTTTCATCTCGCTCACTGCTAATGGGAAAATATATATACTTGCAGTATATCTTGTGTCTCGCGTATCTTCCTCCGAAGGGACTGATTCGTGGCAACTCTGACTATATGCAGTGCAGTCACATGAAAATGGCAGCAACGTCACCTGGCAGTGTTGTTTGCCTCCCACCGTCGTCCCAGGCTTGTTTCAACCTCTAACCCCCCATTTCAGCTTTAACAAGTAACGTGTGACTTATGTGGGCTAAGCTTGCAAATTTGGTGCGTTGATTGGGCCATCTCACCAGTTGTACGGCGACTAAACGCATTCCAGAGACACTTCGCTTCTCAGCGTATGTATAGGTATCATTGCACTTCTCTCAACGACAATCTGATTCGGATTTCGATCGCAAACTGTGTAGGCCCTCAAGGAACGAAGTCAGCAAGCGCATTCGAAAACGCCAACTCCGTTACTATGAGTGGGGGCATCATCAACGTGATCGGTGGTGATAGTATCGTGAATAACTTCAATACATACCATTTAACATCCCTCGAAAATGGTAAGTCTTCCATTTATGTGCCTGGGGCTTAGCTCTCAGTTCTAAACGCTCGCAGAGATTAGCAAGATTGCACCTTGGTTAACCTCAGTTAACTACGGAAACGTTCAAATGGATCGATTCAGTAAAAGAACACCAAACACCGGCAAATGGATAATCGACACTCCACTTTTTCAGAAGTGGATTTCTGGCGATGGGGTGGCATTTATTTGGGGAATAGGAATCCGTAAGTTGACGCTTGTTCTCGCAATGTTATCGTTTACAACCTCTGTTGGGAACGCAGCTGGCGCAGGAAAGACCATCCTATCGTAGGACACTCCCATAACGATCACTTGTGGATGGGACTGACTAGTGCAGCAGGTCGATCGTTGTCGATTACCTTCAAGAAATATCGAAGGGTACCGACAACATCTGCATCGCATTCGCCTACTGTCTTTACACCGATCCTGTACATGGCAAGGACATTCTCGCTGCTTTGCTGAAACAGATTCTGCAGCGCTATCCCGCAGTCTTCCAGCTTGTCAAGCCACTGTACGACATCCACCAATGCCAAGGAACTGCCCCATCTCAGCTGGAACTGACAGTGGTACTCGAGCAAATAGCTACCTCTGGCATTTTCACCCGCAGCTTCTACTGCTTAGATGGCCTTGATGAAGCACCGATCGATGTTCAGATCGACGTCATCTCTATCCTATCGTCACTGTCAATCAGCCTCTTTATAACATCACGTTCAATGGACTCGCTGAAGGACCTCGCTCCTTCAGCACGGTTCTTTGATGTCGTGGCCCGGGACTCCGACATTGTCCTCCTGGTTAACGAGCAAGTCAATCGGATACCAACCCTACGCAGGCTATTAATCGATGACTGGAAAGAAAAAGTGGTTGCTAAAATCCTCGAGAAGTCCTGCGGAATGTAACGTTTAGACTCGTCGCTTTTACGATGGTCTAAAATGTGCTCACAGTTGATTATAGGTTTCTGCTGGCTTCTCTCCAGGTGGACGCGCTTCGTCAATGCCTGAGCGTCAAGGACTTGCGGGACGTTCTGGATGGGCTGCCAAAAGGGCTCGACGACATGTATTCCATGACGATGCATAGGATCGGAGCACAGCCCCACGCAGAGCTTGCCAGGAGAGTACTCCTTTGGCTGATCTATGCCCGTAGGTCGCTGTCTATGGAGGAGCTGAGATACGCGGTCTCTGTATGCGAAGACACGTTCAAATTCGATCCCGAGCGACTAGTCGAGCCCGACGCACTCTTAAGTTTGTGCTGTGGCCTAATAGTGTTCGATCAAGAAAGCCAGGTGGTTCGCCTTGTTCGTACGTGACGACCACCTCCGGAGTCCATGAAATTTACGAGCTGAAATTTATCAAAATAGATTACACAGCGAGCGACTACTTGAAGCCGGTACTCGCACGCTGGTATCAGGACCCTCAGTCCCTGATTGCTTCAATTTGTACTGCTTGCCTGTTCCAAAACAGCTTCCACAACTTCCTGGGCAGTTTCAAGGATGTACTTTGCAAGCTCATTGAAGCGCCCTTCCTCAACTATTCTTACCACAACTGGGACTCACATGCAAGAGAAGCAGACGCTCTACCCCAAATTGTAGAAGATTTCGTCAGCGGATGCCAAAAATACCCCTTTGAACGCCGCTACCGCCTCCTGTGGGATTGGCTGTGCACCCCTATTCAACTTACAGTGGCCTGCGGCTTTCTACAGCGGCTTTCAGCCTTCGCTTCAGACCTGCAGCGACAATCCAAGAGAGGTACCACCTTCGACATCAACACACGGACATCATGCGGAGCCACACCCCTCATGTTGGCGACGGAGTTGGGGAGCGCGACCATCAGCGTTCTCCTTCAGGTACCGGGGATTGACGTGAACGCGGGGGATGCACAGGGGAGGACTGCACTGATGGGGACAGAGGACATCGAGGTTGTCCAGGTGCTTTTGTCGAGTGCAGAAGGAATCGACGTTAACGCTCGCGACAACAATGGCAGGACCGCTCTGATTAATGCTGCATCCGAGGCGCCTCACGAGGTCGTTGAGGTGTTGATTGGTGTTACAGGGATCGACGTCAATGCTGCCGACATGAACGGTAAGACTGCACTGATTGAAGCTGCGTCGAGAGGTTATCTGAAGATTGTGGAGGCATTGCTTGCCGTTGGGGGTATTGACATCAATATGGCAGATGTGGATGGCAGAACTGCGTTGATGGAGGCATTGGAGCCTTACTATACGACCTACGCGGACGAGATTCTCAAAGCCCTTTTGGCCACTCCGGGAATCGATGTCAATGCCAAAGACTCGGGCGGAAAGACGGCGTTCATGCAAGCAGTCGACCGTGGACAGCTTCGTGCCGTAAAGGCATTGTTGCAGATTCCAGGAGTGGACCCAACAGCACCACGTTGATAAAGGCGGGGAGGCAGGGAGGTTTCTCATGCTGGTCTCTGTGGCGCACGTCGTGCATCGGTTAGCGATATGGACTTGGAAGCTGGAAGGTCAAGCGGCCCTCATGAATGCGTCGGCGAGCGGACCTGCTGGCCTTGTTTTAAATCATACGAATAATTTTGTGGTTATAGATGCGTAATATGTAAAAGTGGCTTTGAACTTTATTGACGTTCTCAGACTATAATACTGGCTTCCTGTAAGGGTTCGAAGCCCTAGGAAGGTCAGGTTATGTACATTAATCACACCCTTGGTGTAGGTAACAAATGTAGGCCCATTGTTATAGTCAAACTTGTTCAGTACCGGCGATTGTTAGCTGGCCACATAGGGTATCCGTGTGGAGCCCAACTAGAAAACATCAGTCCTGTTCTCCAGTTAAATCCTTACCTACGATGTTTGATTTTCGTTCAATTCGTATATCGGCAGATCTCTACCAAGATAACGTTGTGGGCCGTGTATGATGCTAGCCAGTCGGATCTACAACTATTGTGCTGGCCCGAACACGCGGGACGATCTCCGGGTACTCGATGAGGACCATACTCTTAGCGAAAAGGAAAAATCAATATCTCAACGAACTTGATTCGAGTCCTTTTGAAGCTCAAGATCATTGTGTCAAGTAGCACACTGCATTCAACCCAATCGTCTTGTAAATCTTCCTGGGCTCATAGCAGAGTTAGACTGCTCCTTATAGCTCCATCGATCCACTGAATATAGCACAGTATCCTTCCTAGGGCTTGACCGGATATCCCAGTTTTGGGCGTAAGGTCGGCGAGGTCGGTGGATTCCCGTGAGGCTTGAGCGCTGAGCGCCCAATCCGCCGAGTTAGCTTCAGTCGTACGCACACATATGTACCCCACCCCACCGCCATGCCCCAGTGCTATACTCGCTTACAGACAACTCTTATGTGATGTGTTTGATGCTAGAGCGAAGGGTTCGTCGCGATGGGGCAGCGTAGTTCACCGGTTTCCATCTTTGGAGGAAACCTTTTGTATAAAGGATGCGTCTGACTGCTCGAGGTGCGCCTCTGCTGCGCTCACAACGGGAAGTTGAAATGATGTCTCCGGGGAGGTCAAATGATTTATAAGCGGGAAAGCAAAGGTTCCAGAATCCAGCTGCGATTGACGAGGTAATCGTCTCAAATTCATAGTCTTGGGCCCACATGCCGTGGAGCGAGGTCGGCTACATTATATGCGAGACCTGAGTCCTTTTGCAGGGTTGTAAAGAGCATGCATCGCAAAATTACATACAATCGGCGCCTCTATGGGCCTGAAGATGCATATCTACAGAGAATGGGTACACCGCAATCGGACATGCGGAAGCAGTGTACTAATATCGGGCTCGCCGGGCTCACCCACCCAATTGAATATCGAGAAAATTGGCTTTTGGATGGGAAATCGAAACGATAATCCTTTTTTCGTCTCCAAGTGGCTGGAAGGTCGGAAGAACACCGTTAGTTTCTAATGTATGAAATCCCTTACGGAATCGGTGAGTGGTCAGCGACTCTGTACTTTAGCCCGGAGGTTAGCATCTGTGGCATTTGGCTGATGAGTGATCCCCTCGAATTTCAGCTAGCAAAGGGATGGCAACACTTGATTATTGGCGCGAGCATTGCGTTCTGAACCCTCCTTTTTGTTTGTCTTGAGAAATTATGGCCTTCCAGGGCCCAGGCAGATTTCCTCTAAGACTCTGGTGTATGGTGAAGCGGGCGGTGGACACTGCAGAATGATTTTCACACAAACGCTCTGTTTCATCAATTCTCTTCCCCATGAGGTAATGTCACCGCCAAGGTCGAGGACAGCGCCCATGTTTCAGGGCGCCCGCAGGTGACCCACGCAACCGATGCATAGCACAACTAACATGCTGTGCTGCGGCACTCTCCCTTTTATTCCCTTCAACCACTCCTTCATCGTTTGTATCCCTTCCTCCCCTTCACCTCTGCGAATCCTATCTCAAGGCAGGCCTAATCATCAATTATGATTCCATCGGCCTCTTTTGTTGCTACAGCTCTGCTGCTGGGCGGTGTGGCTGTCAATGCCGCCAGTATCGATCTTCGACAACTCAAGCGTAGCCCCACGACTGGCGCCCCGTTGACACTGAGAAAGCGAGATAGTCACTTGATGGGACACGGGGATGGAGACATTTCTACTTTTATGGAGGGAGTGGTACGTTTGCGCACTATGGCTCCGCTAATGACTCGTGGCTGACCCGCTCTGTGCCTTCGCAGTACACTGCAACTGTCCAACTCGGCGGTCAAGGTATTGCTTAGTTTCAAAGCATCCATTTCATCCAGCTCAAGAAGCCATTCTTAGATTATAACGTTGTTCTTACCACTGGGAGCTCTGATATGTGGTATGTACCTACCCTGCCTTGCCACAGCTTCATAAACTAAGCACTTCCTTAGGGTTGACACCGCGCCCGCAGAGTCCGAGACCTGGGACTATCCTATGACGTTCCTCTACGAGTATTCGAACGGTACCCTCACCCTCGAAGGAACTGTTGCCTCTGCGCCTCTCCAGCTGGGCACTTACCGAGTCGAAGAGCAAGGTGTGTAAAGTCCTAGCTCGAACCCGAAAGGCGTACTAATTGACATTCACAGCGTTCCTCGATGTTGATGACGTATGCGCCTCTACTGTAAACCTTGTTGCGAAACGCTAACCTGCTCCTTCAGAAAACACACGACTTCTTCAAGCTCGCAGGTGTCAATGGCATTCTCGGACTGGGTCTCGACAGGTCCAACTCCACTATCGATATGGCAGTCAAAGAAAAGGAAGGTGCTGAAACCACCTGGGGTCAATCCTTCATCTACAACATGTTCGAAACCGGCATCCCGAAATACATCACCCTCAACCTCGAGCGAACTGAAGACCTGAATGAGGTTTCCGGTGGCTCAATTACCATCGGAGAGCTCCCCGAGCACTACGAAGCCATCAAGGACGCTCCCAAGATTGAATTATACCCACCTACCTCTCCCAGGTGGACGATCGTCGTGGACAAGTTTGAAGTCGGCGGCGAGACTGTTCGTGTTCATTCCCACCTGGGCGCCGCACACAGGGCAGGTGTTGCCCTCGTTGAGACTGACCTCGCCACCCCTGGAGGATATCTCCCGACGACCCTGCTCGACGAGGTGTACGGGAAAATTCCAGGGGCTGCGAAATGGATTAACCCTGCCACCAATAACACCCGATGGATCGTTCCCTGCTCGCACCCTCTCCAGCTATCTTACTACGTTGGGTGAGCTAGCCACTGAATCCCGGTAGATTGATTGTTGACCAAAATTGTAGGGAACACGAATACCCTCTCCACCCTCTCGACTTGACCCGAGTCTGGGAGGAGCGCCCAGCGGATTTGCAGGACTACACCGTTTGCGTCAACACCATCAGCGGCTACAACGACGTCAAGCCAGACCACGATATCTCCCTCGGCTACTCATTCCTCCGCAACGTCCACACCCTCTTCGACTTCGGTACTAACGGCAACCCCTACATCCAGTTCTATACTGAACGGGACTGGACCAAGTCTCAGGAGGAGTTTGCGCTCCACCGTGAACCCTCCAAGATTGGCAAGGAGATGAACCCAGATGTCGTTGTTGACCTCCTCGAGAAGATGAACAGCCCCAGCCACCATCATCACCAGAGCGGGTCCGCTGCTACTGCTACTGGATCTGAACCCGAGGCATCCCGGCCAACTGGTAGCCGCAACTCTGGATCTCGAGGCTCAGCGCGCACGGGTGATGCTGATTCGGGCGGTGCCGTTGCTGGTGATGGTACCGATGACGGTACCCTGAAGAAGTACATGCCTGTCATCCTTGGTCTGCTTGGTGGTAACCTCCTCGTTGGATTGGTCCTCATCGGTCTCGCCATCCTCAACTACGTCAAGCGCAGTGGCCAGGCCAAGAAGTCGGGCACCCCGCATTATGTGCCAGTCATGAAAGACGGTGACCAGCAAGTGTAAGTGTTCCTTTTCCGTTTGCCCACGCTTAATCCCGCGCTAATTGCTTGTCTACGATCTTTACAGACTATTTGACTCAGATGGCTCGTCAAAGCGCTACGGTAGTTAAACGCTTGAATAGATCACTCGGACTTTGGACATTCTTAGCCACGATTTCTTATGACGACCTATATACTGATTCATTTAGTACCCACTCTTTTGCATTCCCTGTTATTTATCTGAGGAATATAATTCACGGACATACGCATCTGTACTGCCATTTCATACGACATCCATGCGGCAGACATCTTGTCCGCAGGGCATGAAGGCAGTGTCAGTACCGTGAGTAACCCGTAGAGCAACATGTCGTACTCCACCGCAAGGGGTCCGTCCGGTATTTCGGTAGTTTACGAACGATCTTCTCCATGTACTTACAGGGCTGTGTTTCAGAACCCTGGCCTGCAGGGTCCCTCATCATGACCGGAGCTCTGTTCCCCGCCGAGAGGCCCGCAGCACGGGTAATGCATTTGCGAGGCAAACTCGGCGTACCGAAACGCCCGTTTGTCCTCATCCGGCCTCGGTGAATCTGTCAACGTCAGAAAACGCAACAAACAGAACGCACGTTATCAACGTGAGCAAGAGTGAGTGTACCAAGGTCCGAAAATTTGTTATCTAACCATTTGTAGACGCAACAATAAATTTTGGATGTCGTTCGATGCCTAGGCATGAATCAATTCGATTCTGATTGTCTTTGAACAATTAGTTCGTCAATAGAGTAAGCTACATTGTATGTGTATGTTGTTGAGTCGTGAGGATGAAGGATGAATATGTTATGCCAAAAGTCCGAGAATTGACCAGGAATTAAAGCCAGACAAATGAGCTGCAAGCTTGGAAAGAATAAGTGAAGCCAAAAAGGTATAATGTTAAAACAAAAGATGTAAGTGGAAGATGGTTGGAGATTGAAGTGATGTATTTTGGTATCGTCGTGATTGTCGTGATTGGGGTATATATGGGTTTGTTGAGGGTCCATGTATTTGTTTGTGGAGAGGGGCGAGTGGAATGAAGCCGAAGAACTACGGCGAACAACGCCATGCACAGAATGGAAGGAACACGCCTTCGATTTTGACTGTAGACCGAGTTACTGAGGATGTCGATGATTCCAGAGAATGCTATAGCTTTCCCCTCCTCAATTTCCCGAAGAAACTTGATCCCCCGTCACTGCCTCGATGCTTCTTGCTACTATTGCTCGCCATAATCACAGTCCCGTACGCCCCCGCCGACTGCGGTTGCTGTATTGCGACGCCCCCGATTTGAGCTACCGGCATCTGATACACTCCCGCACTGTACGGTTGAGGCAGAGTGTAGGCCCCAGACGCAGGAGACGTTTGTGTCGAAGGTATATATAGCCCCGACATCGCTGGCAACGATGCCGAATAGGGTTGTCGGACAGGTTGCCCGGTGAAGGACTGTGGTTGCGGCTGCTGCTGGTAATAGGAGATCATTTGGGCACTCCCGTTCGCCATCGGTAGCGACAAGGCGGCGGGCGACGACCGCTTCCTCCTATGTTTCCGATCACTGCTCCCGCTCGACGTGCCCTGCTGCTGGTAGACCCAACATGACCCTGTCCACACAGGGACGAGTGCTCCGGTGTTGCTGTTTACTAGATGAAACGGCTGCCCTTGAGGAGCTTGTTGTTGTTGCGGGTATTGGTATTGGTACTGATAGGCGGGTTGCTGTTGAGGAACGGCGAGACCGCCGCCGTATTGGGCCAAAGGAGCAAAGCCCCCTGGATACCCTGGATAGCTGACGGGGGCACTGGCGGGGGGAGTCGGTGGTCGATCGGGTCCTTCGTAGGGCTCGTACTCCCACTCATCCTCGCTCTCGTGCCCCTTTCCCTTCTTCGACTTCTTCTTCTTCCTCCGCTTCTTATAAAAATCGGAATCGTTTATAGTGTGACTTTGTATGAAAGGGTTGACCGGTTGGTGTAAAGCGTTGTGACGTCGCCATTCGTCGATCTTGGTCTGTTTCGCTAGGTGGGCCTGCCACGCAGCGGGAGAATAGTCATATTCGGTCATGGTGGGGGGAAGAAACCGGTGAGAATGTTGGGGGAGACGACGGTGAAGGGTCGTGCAAGATGCGGATTTAAATGTTGTGGTGTTCCTGTGTCACGATGCTGATTACGACGACGATGGCGATGGAGATCAACGGCTGGGCTGAGATGCTGCGGCTGTGTTCGCCCGTTGGTTGTTCGCCTTAGGTATAGTAGATCAACTTGAAGTAGTTGTACAATCGGTTTCGGGGCTGCACCCACTGGAAACGTTGCCACCAATGACGAAAGTGACGCTGAGAAGGGTAGTGGCTGGGGCGTGCTTCTGTCCGATAAGATGAATGAAGCCCTAGCCGATTTGGGGTGGATGGCCTTGTTTGGGACGAGCTTGTTACAAATCGAGGGTGGATGAGAGGAGTCGAAAGGTAAGACGTGGAAAATATCTGGAAGTAGGGAGGTCAGGTCAAATGAATGGTCTCCTCAATGGCAACATAAGTTCCTTACAGGTCAGAAATGCGGCGACTCGGTGACTCAATCTATGTCGATGCGATGTACCTGCCCTTTTAACGTGGGCGCGAGTCACTCGTACAGCGGTGAGGCCCAAGGAAGCTGAAACTGTGGGGACGGGAAGTTGAAGTAGCCTGTGTTCAGCGATTATGAGTACTGATAATGGCTATGACGGTAACCAAGGACTAACCTGAGGATAATAGTATACGGTCGAGACGTTGAAGAGGGCGATAATAAACGGTGAAAATGAGGACAATCAAGCCTGAGTTTGACTGCTTGGAACCGTATGTGCTGTCAAGTCGCCGGACCACTAGGGTAGTGGTGTCTTGATCACCTCGAGGCTGGGTGACTTGCGGTTTCAAGCTGAGCGGGTCCACTGCCGGCGTGTGGGTGTTTAAGAGGGTGGATTACAAACTGGCAAGATGAATACTGCGAGTGCCAAGATGAAGGTATGGAGGGAGAACGAAACCAGCTCGCAGTTACCCTTCCATCCCTTTTTAAGCGAGTGATGGTACGAGGACAAGGAACAGCCCAAAATGACCGCAGCGGGGTGCCCTGCTAATTCTGCTGAATGTGGTCAGACGGAGCAAAAGCCGCCAAGCCCAAACATGTCCATGCCAGCTGTGTTGCGCCGCAATAGCGCCGAATTTCGCCGAAAGGTGCCGAATTCCGGCCATTCATCCGAATTTTGTCAACAGCCCCTGTCGTGGTTCGTCACGGCCTCGAGTGAGTGAATCATTGGTACTTGTTTACCAAGGCAGTTCTAAGTACTCAGATTCAGATAGAGATAGCTCTCGCACGGATCATGCGATTCATTCTAGATAGTGCGCTCCGAGTCAATATCCCTTTTCAACATCGAATTTAGAGCAGTCCCGGCGCGCTGTGAGTCTCCTCCAACTATGTATGCTTTTGAAGGCCTGATTTGGCATCATGATGCGCGTCAAGAAGAGAGAGACGCTCCAACTGCTCTGAGGCTGCTCTCACGCTGATAGTTACTCGGGAATATGTTCTTCGTCGTTGTTCCATCATCAATCGGGATTGCTGTGGACTGACCGTCTCTTTCCCGACGCTACATATCAGTATGTTGCCATCAATCGCTTCAATGCCATATTGGGGAGCTGTATATCGAGTCAGAATGTGCATTGCTTGTCCAAAGCAGTAACCCGTGAGACAAAAACCGTGCACGGCCGCGGGCGCTTAAACGGAGAGATCAAATAGTAGCTTAGCGCCATCTTCTATAGTCTTCGACGTGTCCTATGGCACCGCCGCAGGGTACAACGTGCCAGAAATTGGCTTCCTCGGCTCTCGATCACGACGACTTGACAACGGTATGCATTCGACAGTGACTCGTTCTCTGAAAGAATTGCTGGTTGGATCTTATTTCAGGAGACACACCTTCGGGCTTCATTGATGAGCTTGACGTTTATGGCGGATCTCACTAGATAAGACTACGAAGTGCTTGCTTATTACCAAGTGCTGTGGTGTGCCTTCAGAGTTTTCCGCTAGAGGACGGCAGCCCCGTCGCCCCTGGTCTTTTCGGGGAGAAGGTCGACCGATCTTTAACTCGCCACGCCCGCTCCACCAGCAGTGCAGCAGTGCTTGGGAAGAAAGACTCGGAGAAAGCCCAATAACGCTAACTTGGCAGGTCGTCCCCCGCAGTGACCATCCTCGCCGAGATTGAACACTACATGCTCATCAGATTTCGAATAAGATCAGTTTCTCATATCGAGATTCGAGTTGCGCGCAGAAATTGAGGAAATGGAAGGATTCACACTCGGAATGCCATCTAAATGAACCTTCAAGCACAATTTTAGCTCACAGGGTCCGGCTACATATCATCTCCAATACTCTTCCATCGTTCCGTGGCTCGTCTTTGGAGAAAAGGTCACTTTATTCTTGAGTGAAGTTCCGTCAGTCCTATGTACTCGGTAACTCTATTAACCGGTGACCTGAGCTCGCTGCTAAAATTAGAGCCTCAGAAGACACACAGAGCCTACTTTTGTATACTTCTTCCTATCTTAGAACAAAAGCCACAATTGTTAACGCTTCGATTCAGCGGAGCCGCCGGCCGATGTTGACATCCTGCTCACTACCGTTCTTATCTTCTCTTTCCTTGGCTTTCACCGGCTCTTGCAAGTTGCAAACAGTGGCGTTCCAATCAAGGTTCAACAACCTGTCAGCCTTTATTATCATTTGACGGAAGAGCTGCGATCCCGAGCAACCGTCCGAGGATGGGTCAATGACGTTTTTTGCATTGCGAGAGCACCGGTATATAAGTGCTGTTGCACTCAAAATTTCCCGGGGAGCACCGGGTTACGAGTCAGCCAAGAGTCACGCCAAAGTTCGAACCTAATACCAGGAAAAAGATGGGTGAAGGCGGAATCGAGTCACTCATTGCGCAGCACTGAGCCGCCGCAAGCTTTCGTCCACAGCTTTTTCTCTCCGGGTTGGTTATTAGACGAGTGAGTCAGTCAAGAGTCACACTAAAGATCAAGATTCAAACCGAATGACACCAAAGTATGGGAAAACGGAATCGAGCCTCAGTCACTCATTGCGCAGCACTGAGTAAAGCATACCGAGCCTGCGAGGCTGCGTCTACAGCATTCTAATTTATCCCAAGCGAGCTACCAGCGCGAAAATATCAACCTCTGAGATCAACATAGAATCGCATTCAAAAAAAGAGTCCATCTAGGTGCACAGAGAATCATTAAATACATGCATAACAAAATAATATCGTGATAACGTCCAGAAGCATACATGTGTACAGTCGTCAACCCAGACTCTCATCCCCCAGACCCTAAGCATCACCAAGCTTGCTCACAGGCACATAAACATGCGAGCCCGTCTTCTTCCCGCTCCCATTCTTCTTCACATAGTTCATAACCGCCAATCCAATGAGGATAAGCCCAACGAGGATATTCGCACCAAGCAATCCAAGGATGATAGGCATAAACTTGTCCAAAGTTCCCGAGGACGTCGAGTCCCCTGCGACAGCTCCACCCGTAACGGTATCATCATCACCCTCCCTGTTCGCCGAACCCCTGCTTCCAGAACGTCCATCGGATCCCGACTTCGTGGCCGTAGGCTCAGCTTCAGATGAAGAGCTGTGGCTGGGAGTGTGTTGGACGGCGGGGGTATGGTGACCTCCGTGCGCGGGCGACGAAGAAGTGGGGTGGGCCCAATTCTCAGACGTCGACGACGACCATGTGTGGTGTCCGTGGTGGGAAGAACTTGGAGTGGGATCGCCATGCCACTGGTGCGTCGAGGAGCTGTGTCCACCGTGATGGGGACTCGAGGTGTGAGTCGGGTGGTGACCGTGATGATACGAAGAGGAAGTGGGATCACCATTCCAGTAATCGTCAGTCGAGGAAGAGTAGGTGGGATCGCCATTCCAGTAATCTTCAGTCGAGGAAGAGTGAGTGGGGTGATGCCAGTTGTGCGACGAGGAGCTATGTCCACCGTGATGCCATTGAGAGCTCGAGCTGTGTCCACCGTGATGCCACTGCGAACTCGAGGTGTGAGTGGGATGGCCAGGCCAGTAATCTTGCGTCGAGGAGCTGTGTCCATGCCAATTGTGCGTCGAGGAGCTGTGGCCGTGCCAGTTGTGTGTCGAGGAGCTGTGGGTCGGATGATGCCAGTTGTGCGTCGAGGAACTCTTAGTGGGATGTCCATGCCAGTTGTGCGTCGAGGAGCTATGGGTCGGCTGATGCCAGTTGTGCGTCGAGGAACTCTTAGTGGGATGTCCATGCCATTCGTGAGTCGAGGAGCTCTTCGTCGGGTGACCATACTCCTTGGAGGAGTGGTGCCACACATCCTTTGTGCTGCTACTATGGTGGCCATGCGTATTGGTGGGGTTGTGATGACCCCATGTATGAGTGGGACCATGGTGCTTGGTGGTGCTGTGTGGAGGGGTGTATTCGCCTTCGTTCAACTTCTTCACAGTTTCCTCTGGAGAGAGCTCCTTTGGATACTGCTGGAGAAGGGGACCCCGAATGTCGTCAATGTCCATGTCGTCCTCTTTGGGTTTGAGGAGGAGGTAGGCTGATTCCATGATGCTGCCATCGTCACCGGAGAGAGGGAAACCATAGCTGAGCGAGGATTTCAGTCAGGGCTGTCAAGCAAAGAACCGATGGGGAGTGACGTACATGGAGTAAACATTTCGCGCAAATGCTGAGCCAAGCTGCAGATCGTAGAGAGGCTCTTCCATGTCCTTTCCGCGGAAAGAGCTGATGCAAACGGTGTAGTCTTTGAGGACTTCGGGCTTGTTTTCCCAGAACTGGGTGACATCAGATGGATGGATAGTGAAGGTGCGCTCGCTGAAGAGGGACAAGATGAGCTTCAGATCCAGGAAACGCAAGAAACTAAGGACGTAAACTCACCCAATCTGGATTTGCACGGCGTAGTCAGAAAGGCATGGAACGATCCACCGCTTCTCGCCATCTGGTCCGGTATAGCCAACAGCTCCAGAAATTGAGCCGTAGACTTGGTCAAAGAGGTCCCGGGGCAGCACAGTGGGGCCAGTCGCAGTGAAGTGAGCGACGAGGCTGCCATCTTCAACGCCTTCAATCTTGGACTGGACGTTGATCGGGCCGCCTTCAACCGCAACGCCGTGTATAATGGCCGTCCACTTGGGCGAGTCCTCAGGATAGAGGTCAATGGATTCGCTTTCCTTGATACCCATCCACTCCTCAGGGTACTCTCCAAGGCTGATATCGACACCGTCAATGCCGGACCAATCCTCGGAGCGTTGGAAGTTGATTCCGACAACCTTGTCTACTTCGGGGTAGACGGAGAAGTAGTTGGAGAGGACGGTCTTGCCGTGAGCGGAGTTGGCACCCTCATGCTTGTACACCGCCTCTTCAACCTTTGAAGAACCAGTCGCAAATTCGAGTCCAATACCGAAGAAACCGTTGAAGCCGACCTGCTCGTACAGTTTGCCTGCGTCCTAGAAAACGGTGATTCCGTGTGAGTATCTTCGAAATTGGGTCGTATGCGGTAGAGGTGACCTACATCGTGAATGTTCAGGAACGCTGAAATCGGTGAATCAGGATACGAGTGTCGTGCGGAATGATGATAACAGGAACACACCTTGCTTCTCCAACTTGTATGTCCCAAACTCCAGCGGTGCCCATCCGACAGTACCATCAACCTCGAGAGCGCCGGTGGAGAGATTGTAGTTGATTGCAGTATGGTAAGTAGTCTGGTGGTAATTATGGGTTGGGGCGGAGTCGACCCTAAGCAGAGTAAGGGTTAGGGCGTTCCTGAACGGAAAAGGCGGTGGTAGTTACCAAATATCCGGGCTGCACGTGTTGAGAACAACTTTGTAACCTATATTCCGCAGAACATTGTTAGATTGCCTTTGATTATTCAAGTAATCAGAACGCACTCTTTCCGCCCAATGTGATCTCAGAGGTGTACTGAAAACGGGGCAACCGCGTGTGAGACTAATGGAGTGCAAAAGGGGTGTCAACTCACATAGTCGTCTGTAAACTCTGCCTGGATAGGTTCGGGGTGGTCCCGACCCTCCAATCGAAGGTGAGGTTCTCTCGAGATACGCGACGAGGCCCTTGCAATTCGAGTGTTTCTGGAAATCAGGTCCTTAGCTGCGGCTGAAAGCTCTGTTCGGCGAAAGCTGAGGCTGGCGGCATTGACGTTCAGGGCGCAACCCAGCAAAAGAAGTGAGCTCAGCATAGCGAGCTTTGGGCGGACAGACGAGCTTGATGAAGAGCTCATGACGGCAGGCCGAGCCTGTTAAGTTGAGGGAGGAGGAGATGAAGGTAACGGGAAAGAGGGTGGCAACATCAACAGTATAAATCACAAACGCCTGCACTGCCCACCACCGGACATCTCTGTCGCGCGCATAACAGTGTGTGAAACAAATAACGTTACACACCTCATCGCATCGATTGCGGTGAGATCAAAGTGTTCGAAATGGCCGGAGTGGCAGGCCTCATGGACGTCGCGGGGATTGAGCCTATTGCGGTGCGCGGATGGTGGTTGCGTGGTGAACTGGATCAGCGCCGAAAGTGGTTGGTGGGCGCCCGCTGACTAATATGTAATCCTGCGGCAATAATTGTTGGTCAGTGAAGACGACCGCTTGTATCTAGTATCTTTTCCGATGTCTCATTACTTCGCTTTACATGGTCATCATTTTCGAATCGATTCTATGTACCGCAGTGATTCGGAGTGAGTAGACGGGTAAGGAATACCCATGCCGCTTGGACGACTGTCACCGGGCATCTCGGTTTGGTGGGTCACGATTACAGCCTGAGTGTGATTGACCCGCCTTAAGCCTTCCTCATTCATTCAAGTGAAGATTAGCTCCTGTCAACGTCTGGCGACCGATCTTCTACGATGCGGGTAGCCGTTAGTATCTACTGTTTGAATAGCCTAGTCCCAGACTGTTTGCATCGCTTATAGTATGTAGAAATGTCCGATTGTCAGTGCCTGTGAGTGCTGTGATTCAGAGTACGTGCTCAATCCTGTGCTGCACAATTGATCTGAAACGATGAAAATCCTGGAAGCTCCAAGTCTAGTACACAGTGGCACAAATGCTTCATGCTACTCAATGCTTCATGTTACCCAATGCTTCATGCTACTCAAGCCAGTCCTGAATGTGCGACATATATGAGTTGTTCTTCGCTGCATCCTCCACAAGTATCAAATCGCCAAACTTACAGACACTTCCCAAGCTCAGAGCTGCAATTGAGGACGTCACCTCATCTCGGATAGCAAAGTGTAAGCAGTTTCAGTCTTCCAAACCACTAACGTTTGTCCTTTGTACTGGTTTAACGTATTCGGGACAGTTCAAGGCTCGATATGCCGACTGACTGTAGCTTGTGCATGTGTAGTTCAATCCTTTGTATACGGCGGGCCGTAAGGCTGATGTGGCTTAAACAAGTCCCTAAGCGCCCGTCCATCACCTTATATGGGTTCGGCAATAAAATAGTTCCATTATCTCAACGTAGCGAGTTTGGACTCTATAAACGAACACAGGCTCAAAGTTTCGCATATAAATATCCGCCGCCCATGCTGGCTTCACAGGATCAAAGGATACCTTTTCCCCTTTCAATCCGCTTCAAGGAAAGGCTGTGTCATAACGTTTCCGACTTGAAGACAGGCCACAGCCTTTGAGGTTAATCTCCTTTTACGATCGTCACGAACCTTTATTGTGTCCTTCTGACCGAGCTCGCCAGGTCGAAGCAGTCGTCAGGTGTGAGAGTGGCTCAGAAGACACACTCTTCGAGAAGTGTCTGTCAAGGTACGACGTTTAAAGAGCGGGGTTGTCACCATGCCGTACATGTGCGACAGCCTGATTTGGCAGGCACAGACAATCATAATAGCGGTACTAAGATGCATTCTCTCTGCGGTGCACAGGAAACTAACTCACGCACTGGATCTCGGGATGGAACAAACGTACGATCCTCACAAGTGCTGCATCAGCCGAGGAGCGCTGTGGGTGGCTCACAAAAGCGTTAAGAGGTATCTAAACGCAGCTTTCTTCGAGTTCATCTCGTTTGCCTTCATCAAACAGAGGACCATCGAATGCATACAAGTTCTTCGCTCAGACTTTGTACTGAGTCGGACAGAACGCGAGGGAAATCTCGGAGACCTCAATGAAACGGCATGACATCGTAGCGACACTAAATGTGTTTACAGAGTGACATAGTCGTAGTGTAGGCCAACAGTGGGGCTTATATTAGATCAGGACAAGAGAAAGGATCGACTTTTGCGCTAGGCGGATTTGAACGGTGTAGTGGGCGATGCGAAGTAAAGGCTCCAGTGTCAAGGCTCCAGCGAAGGGCGCGAAACAAGAGGATGAGATCGAGTCACTCATATTCGACAAGGAAGCCATGGACCTTCTATGTATATATACTCACTCTCTTGTCGAGGCCAATACAGCAGAATAATAGTGAACACCGCTTAGACCGTTTGCCAGAGAAGGTTTGAAGTCGCCGTGACATCAGATACATGTGAAGCCCCTATGTAAAAGTTTTTGCACCTTGAAAAGAAAGTTTTGACTCTGCGACCACCATGTGTTAGAGTTCTACCCATACTCCATACCCACCAATTACCAAGCCAAATGTCAACGCAGCAAACATTCTCCGAACTAGGGACTGAGTATTCAACAACAAGTCGTTGAATGCCAAGCGCAGATTCGTGCGGCCGGTATTGATGCGGTGATTTCTAAGTTAAACCTCAACCACATTTGCATTGTCCTTGCCAGGAAGCCACGTGGAGCTGCTTGGCTGACTGGTTTCGGCTCTATAGAGACAGGGCGTTGAGTTGGAGTGATTTCACATTTTTTTGTCTCCCAACAACCTCACTGACCACCATTTCTGTCGATCCACAGAGTGGAGACAAGTATACGTCGCTTGAGATCCCCGCTTGCTCGCGGAACCACCTCACGTCAACGGCTGTAGCATCCCATCGGGCGGAAGGTTCGAAATTGAACAATAGAAGAAGATGGCAACGAACGATCTTACCAGACATACTGTCTGCTCCCCAGACTTTTGAATCAACTTGTTCAAGAATGTCGCGTCTAACAGAGACATTAAGAAATACCTCGCCAAGTCGACCCTCTACAACAGTAAAAAGCGACAGTGGACCGGTCTCGCAGGGAAAACAATTACTGCGGAGGCCCAAATCTACCCGCCTGTTCTCAACATCTTCAAGGATATTTTCAACTGGTTTGATCGCTCTGTCGACAAAAGGAGCGGCATTGTGGCCAACCTTTGCGCCACTTGACACTGCGATGGATTCTGTGTCACCACATATCAAGCAAGTGGGTGTCTATGCTGAGTACGTTGTCTTCATGATGCTCCCCGTCTCATTCAAACTAATCAAATGCACCATCTCCCAGACAAATCTACAATCAGCAGCCTAACCGTAACTTCGTTCGATCTATCATCATCAGCGAAATGCGGGTTCGGTTGCTACAGTACTGGGCCTCACATCTGAAGATCCCCAATTGGTTGGCTTCGACGATAGCATCCGCTGGTAAAGCACCCAAGGGAGCAAAGAATTATCCCGTGGCACCATTACCACAGTCGACAAGAAGAATAATACTGTCACTTCTAAAATCGTTGGGGAAAAGCCCTCATTCCAGCGACACAGCATGATTATCGGACGCGCCACGAGTACCTGGGATGTTATAGGGCCGAATGGGAGGAGTACCTCATTAAGGACTTGTGGAGAGCGAAGGGGCGCGCCTCCGAACATGAGTTTCTAGAAGCAGCCAGAGGTGTTGTTGACGTCGCACAAATGGTCGCTTTCGAGGAAATATGCAAAGTCAGCGACTTTCGTGACCTAAAGGAAGGCGAATCTGAGAATTTCGTTGATCGTAAAAAATGGTGGCTCACTTTGGAACGATATGCCCCCCCCCCCCCAACAGAATGCTTCAGATCTGCTTCACAGGCTCTTTGGGCCCTCCATGACGCAATTCAGGGTATGTTGAACACAATCCTATCTGGGCAGCTTGCTAATAACTATGTGGGATACTAGGTCATGGTCATAGAGAGCTATTTAAGGCGGGGGTTTTCCATCGAGATATCAGCATAGATAACATTCAGACCCCGTCGGTCGCAACGCAAACATGCGTCTTTGTCAAAGCTCAAGCTAAATGCTAACTCGGATAAAAGGCCTCCTGCTGTCGGGATTCGTCGGTCGGAGCGCAGGATGGTTGAGAAGACAGAGTTGGAATTGGGCTCGAATGTCAAGTAAGGGAAGGCTAAGAGAGAGCCAACACTTCCATGCCGTCGCTCCCAACGTTTGCTTGGCAGACTCGGCGAGGAGAATGTTTGAATTAAAGCTGATCATGCAGCGACGACACCAAGAGTCCCCTTCTACACCTTCAGTCTTGTAAGTTAAACAGGGATCTCGTTGACAGTAGATAGGTAATTGGACTCGGACATCTGTACTACAAATACAGTCACCGCCACTACTATAATATGCGGCTTTTGGGATTCAAACAAAATCTTTACATTTGCTTTATACATGCCTTTATTTCAGGGCCCAGGCACACTTTGAAAGGCACTTTGCTGTTACATTGTACACATAGTAAGCTACGGCGCACATTCTCCTTCAAGGCGTTACTCTCGGAAGTAAAGCGGATATGAGTAACGATCCCGAGTCCCGACGATAGCTCGGACAGGGGCCTAAGCACCAAAGAGAGACAGGATTCCCACGCACGGTTGCGATCATGTCCAGTGGGCCCAGAGCATAGACCAGGGGTCTTTTGTACGAATCTGCTTCAGAAACAATGCGCAAAGTTTGAGCTCCCCCAATACGGTGGGACAATCCTTGTCAGGTGGGCCGGAACCTGGAGGCAGGCAGCTACGCCGATTGTTATCGTTATCGAATGATAAACTTCAGGCTCAGTGATGAAATTGAAATCCGCCCTTCGATATACATATTCCCTTTTAATCATTGCGAAATTTGCGGTCCATCAAAGATAGGCCTATGCTCCTTCACCCATTCCCTTAATGAAAGCTTTCCGACAATGACGCCAGGTGCTTGTTCCAGGCCTTCCTCTGACCCTGATTCGAGACCCCTGTCGAGTTCAACCACCCATTCTGCGTCTTCATCCGTACCATAAAGCTCGAGATATGTCGCCTTCATCTCCTCCACCGAAACAACCGTGTGCAAAATCTTTCGGCCAAGAACATCTGACAGAATGTTGGCCACCTGTGTCGTATCCAGAGTCATCAGTCCTTGCACGGCACCAAATCTACCCGCACATACATCTGTGTAGCTCAGCAATTCTGGTCCGATTATCAGAGGATCTCTCGTTGGGAACGGCAGGGACTTGTTAGAGAATGCGTCGAACGCGACCTTTGCAATGTCTCCCGACCAAACAAACGGGATCTTGCCTGTTGGAACTATGCTCCGGATTACATTCTTTCTGATGTCGTCTGCATAGTCTCCCAAGTTATCTGACAAAATCGACGAGTATATCCATCTAATATCAGCAACGCCAAACACACCAAACGGCTGCGGTAACTTGCCAATAAACCAAGTTGGCCTGAGTACGACATAATCCAGTCCCTTCTTTTCCAAATAGTTGTGAATCTTTCCCAAACCACCCGCGTCATTATCTTTATCCGCAATAGTCGCACTCAAGTAGACAAATCTCTTCACTCCTTTCTCCACTGCTAGTTCGATGAACGGAATCATGCTCTGTGGATGTGGGATATCCGGACCCATGAGGTAGGCGTTCTCGATCATCGTCCCCCGTATACTGGCGTCGTCAAATGGATTACTGAAGGTCGACGAATCATCCCAGTCCAGCTTCACGGATTTGAAACCATCGGGCACCCGACCAGAGCGAGAACCGAACATGACATTCCCCCCTGCGTTTTTGAGTAAGACGGCAAGTCGAGAGCCTATCTTGCTTGCTCCACCCGTGATAAGAGTTGTCATTGTAAGATTGTAGCTGAGTATTGCGTAGCCCTGATGCGCCGGGAGCTCACGAGAGTAAAAAGAAGAGAAGGATCACCACACGACAGGTCGAGCTCAGATAATCTCCACGTGGAGTTTCCCGCACAATTCTTCGGACTCCGAGTCGGACGTGCCCCTATAGTAATCATTAAACATTGCGGTATGCTGAAAAGTTTAAAAATATGTTTCAGATATTATCCTGTCGTTCTATCCTCTCGAACCATTGTCAGACCATCAGACCAACTTTCGCCAGTAAGGGACTGTGCATCAATTTAACGGAGACGATGGATGATTGATTCAAATAAATATAACATAGAACAAAATCGAGGAAGCTAAGGATTTGGGACCACGGACGGTAGAAAGCAGACGTATAAAATTGTACGCCTTGGTAGCTATTGCCAATCCTAGGCTTTCACTGCGCGGATGGCATTGTAATAACTCCACATCCTGTCTTTCTGTCCCTCAGTAAAGTCAAACAGGCACACATCGGAAGAGTAGTCCATATAGTTTGCTGGACGATTCAGATATGGATCAAGTCAGTTCAAGGTGAGACAGATAGCATATTAGCACTTACACACTGGGTCTAGACCCGGTAGATTGGGACAAGTGTCCCTGAGGCCACAGCCACTAAGGGTATCTGTAGGACCGTATTGTGCAGGCGTATCACTTACATAGTCACCGCTCCCAAAGCATGATCCCTGTGGTGTCAAGCTGTTAGCCAAGAATGATGCATGGGGGGAAATGCTTAGCGGACCTCAAACGTATGGTATAAGCCGAGCCAGTGTCCAACTTCATGGACAAGCGACTTTCCAAAGCGTTGCTGGTGTCCGTTACCAGGGATTACATAGTAGTTCATCACAACCCCGTCCGAGTAGGGAGCCTTTGAATAGTCCCAAGGAAATTGAGAATATCCATAAGCCCGGGTCATCCTTCAAGGTGTAAGTTGCTCAGATAGGTCTATACGCGGGTGACAGGGGCGACCCACCCAACAGTCCAGATGTTCAAAGTCTCGGGACCGCCAACCCTTGTTTGCTGCTTCATCTGAATAGCAATAAACCTGGAATACAATTTCGTATCAGTGATATATCAACACGCCGCAAGCGAAATGGCTTACTCTGTGGCGGGGTTGTTGTACTCGACCAAGGTGAACCAGGTTGGGTTGAAGTGGCGTTTGATCTCTTGGAGTTTGAACGTGAACCCCGTGCCTTGGAATCCATTAACTAGCACATCGAAGGCGGACTGGACCTGCTCATCCCTGCCACGATTTTCCCGGTTATCAACACATATAGGTAAGGATATGCAATGAGGGTGACGCACGAGATATGACCGCCTTCAAGTGTTCGGTTACTAAACGTGACGTGGTAGTATACCGGGATGACAACGTCTTCAAGTCTCTCCGGAGCCGGTTTCGACTCCAAGAGTGTACGCATCTGCTCCTCCTGCGCAGCTACATCCGCGGGAGTTGGGCTGATTGTGCCACAAGTATCACTGCAATTGAATATAATGAGGGATGGGTAGTAAGCCAGACATCGTAGTGATTTCCTTACTTGAATTGTGCAACATGTCCCTGGCCTCTGACGACGCCAAGAGACAGCGCGAGAGAGATCAAGGCAAAAAGAGGAAGCTTCATTACGAAATTTGTGTGAGAGGAGGACAAGGTATCGTAGTTGTGTTTGCTTGTGGGTTGTGAGATTTGGTTGTGCAGTTTGTGAAGTTTTAGAGGTTATATATACCCTCTCTAAGTGATATACCCATACGTCTGCATATCCTAGCTAGCTTTCTTTGGGTATCCTCCTGGGGTAGGCCTGGCAGGGATACAGACCTGACCGAGAAGAATAGACGGGTGACTCAAAGGCTCGTACACCATGTGCAACGGAGTGAAGTTCCACAGTAGTCGTCCAGACGACGTCCGATTCCAGTCGGACAGTGTCAGCATTCGCGTCGTGCACGGCCGGTGAATGAACAAGAACCAGCAGCCTCCGGATATATCTCAACAACATAAAGACAACTTGAACCTCGCTCAAGACAGGCAGGTGAGTATAGCTGTTATAAATACGACGCGAGTTGTTGTTCTCATTACCCTTAGTATGGGCTTAGGTGCTCGCAGGATGTTATAGAGGCACACAGTGGCACTCTCGAAGTGATATATATGTATGCTCGAAAGAGGCGCCCAAGGGTCTGTCGCATTTCGTGCAACCACACATCAAAATTCAAATGCATATGCACTCGGATACCGCACCTTGTGCACCAGAGCCATGTTTGGGTGCCACCGGCTCACTTGACTGCTATTAAATACTACCAGTAGCGCCGAGGTCGGTAGGCCGATCTCTAGCGCATCAAGTCAGCGCATCAAGGGATAAAACGAAGGGCGGCTGTAGACGGTCACCTTAGAGATCCTGAGGGTTACATGATGAGCCGTGGACTGTGAGGTTGAACTCTATCCATACACTACATTGCGAGTGCAGCTAGACTATCCTCTGAGTGAGTAGTACCTTCTTTGACACGGCCGGAATGTAGGGGTTAGGATTAGACAAGTACAATAGCTTGGACAGTGGAAGAGTGGAGCAATGCGAAGATATATTTTTTCAAGTTCAAGCAGCGAGCCTCTAGCTGAGCTCTGGCAAATAATCAAGTCACATTTCTGATTGTGGGTTGCCAAGTCAGCGAAGTACAGTGTATGCAAAATATATAGATGACTTGTTGGGACAAGACTAAGGCGAAACACAATTGCGCTGTTTCGCGAATGCTGGACTAAATCCCATGACACCAAAACATTTGCCTTCAGAATACGCCAGCTCTGTGCATGAGCACAGCGTCACTACTGAGGAGGGTTTCGTGGTCGCAGGGCGGTTGAACTGCGACAAGAGATCTTGAGCAGAGGTTGATAGAGCTGTTCCTCCTGGGTAACCGTAACTGACGCAAGCCCTGTCCATAGCTTCCGTCCGCAACTGTAAAGCCTCGTCTTGCGAAGATAGCGAGTGATGGTCGGAGAGTCTGCGATGCTACTGAATAACCGCTCTCCGAATTTGTCGCAACGCTCGATGCTCCCTTCGAGTTCGAGTGCTAGGTTTTGCTGTTCTACCAGTATCGAGGCTCCCATATCGGGCGGGACCGTGTCTTCAGCTGCGTCGATGTTGATTTTGACCACCGCACGCGGCAGAATGATAGGTGCATGTGGCCTGTAGAAGTTAGGTCCACGGAAGTTGGGGCCATAGGTGGGTTGTGGCTTGCTGGTGACTGGAAGCGCGTATTTACTTTCTAGACTGCTCATGGGGCTCAACGAGTCTTTCATCGTGCGGATGAGAGGGCAAAAGATCAAATGACAGTCGTGACGAACACCGATTCTGGCGCTGGGGTATTTTCGGCTGCTGACTCAAGCTGGAGACGACAATGGGATTTCTGGGTCGTGGCTGTGAGGCTATCACACGACCTTCACAGTCGTGCGTGGGAAGTGATCGTCAGTGCTTAGGCCCCTGCCCCAGCTGGTACAAGCTATCTTCGGCATCATAGCAGCTTGGAGTCTAGGAGTAATTCTATGAGAGGACTTTTTAGCACGGTAGCATACTCGGTGCACGACGTATCAGTGCACTACCCTTTAAAGAGTAACCGACACAAAGGTCCACATGTACTTGCAGCCGCAGAAGGTCTCCGCAATTATTTAATTATGCATTTTCTCCACCACCACACATCCGATTCTCGTCAACCAAATTGTAAAAAATACTAGACTTCAGAATGTATGGACTCAATGGGGTCATAAAAAAAAACAAGTTTTCTTGAGGTTGAGAATGGAAATTCCGCAAAAACCCCTTTTTGTAACTCAATGTGTGATTTCTCCTGAAGTCCAGAAAAAAGATATTTTATAGGGCTGGCTAATGAAAGGTATAAACAAGTTGTTTTGTGACACTAGGAATTTTTGTTCGCCTGAAAAAGAAATAACAAATCAGCTACTTTGATCTAATTAAGCCCTTAAGACACCATTTTGACCAAGTTCTGAATTTTTTTTGCAGATGAACAAAAATTCCTAGTGTCACAAAACAACTTGTGTCTACCTTTCATTAGCCAGCCCTATAAAATATCTTCTTTCTGGACTTCAGGAAAAATCACACATTGAGTTACAAAAAGGGGTTTTTGCGGAATTTCCATTCTCAACCTCAAGAAAACTTGTTTTTTTTTATGACCCCACTGAGTCCATGCATTTCGAAGTCTAGTATTTTTTACAATTTGGTTGAAGAGAATCGGATGTGTGGTGGTGGAGAAAATGTATAATTAAATAATTGCGGAGACTTTCTGCAGCCGCGAGTAAAAGGTTGGAACCCTTTGAATTAGCGCCTGGGCAAATTAACATGTCTTTGTATCCTGTGGCTTGCCTAGTCCGCCTGGCAACATGCATCCTTATCTTTGATGGCGGAGTCTTGGCACAGTCTGCATTGTCCCCTTCAGCGCGTGGCTTGACGCGCCTGTTCGTTTCTAAACACGAGCCCCCGGTATAAAAGAAAATGGGTTGAACGATCCAAGTGCCATTTCCCTGTCCTCTTCCGCTATTTTTCGATTTAAAAACTCGCCTCAACCAGCCACAGGCCCCCCCAGGACTCTGACCTCTTACACTATGTTTCGATTTACAAACTCGTCTCAACCGGTCGCAAGTTCCTCTAACGCTCCGTCCTTGTTATCCAACCACGTCCAAGCCAATAGCGCTGCCAACTACAGCGGCAATCCGGCCAGCATCGCTGATCACACGAGCACCAGTGGGTCAGAAGGTATGGGTCGTCTTCGAACCGCAAGCTACGCCTCACTCATCACCAACTCGTCCTCAGGTGAAGAGCTCGAAGAAGACTTTCTTTCGGAAAATGAGAAACAAGCCATCCCTCCGAAGCACAGAGACCAACGTCATTTTTTCAACACCCATTCCGGGACTGCGAGCGTGTTCGTCCCTCCCTCCCCACACACCGAACCCGAAGCACCCGAAGAAGGCAGCGAGCAAGAAGATGACGACTGGTCGGTGGCAGAGATAGAGACAAAAGCCCTCCCGACCAAGTACCGGTACAACGGCAAAAAGCAGTATATTCTCCGAACGGAGAGTGCCGCGTTCGTCGCAGAGAGGATGGTCACTAGGCCAACAGGCAGCAGCGCGTCTTCGGTGCGCGTTCCGACTGTGGACGAACCTACTGCGACCCCACTGGCTTCCTCGTCCGACAGTGGTGATGCTACTGGTAGGCCACCGTTGTCGGTGACGATTGTGCACAACCAGGAAGCGCAAGCGGTGCAGCCTGAGCCTTTGAAGAAGGTTCGGCTCACGGATCCCGAGCCCGACGCAAACACTGGTCAAGACGCAGGCCTCCAAGCCAGAGCTACGACCCGTGCTCAGAAGAAGCGTGCGACAGAGCCACAGTTGCAGCCTGAGGAGCCGCAAGCCTCCAAGGGCCCCAGAACAACAACCCGCGCTTCGAAACGCACTGCACCATCCAAGGTACAGCCTGAGCAAGTGCGAACCTCCAGTCTGCCCGAAACCGTACCCCGCGCTTCCAAACGCACCTTAGAAGCCGAAGTACAGCCTGATTCTGAGGAAGCGCAAACCTCCAAGGGGGCCAGAAGAACAACCCGCGCCGCCTCGAAACGCGCTGCAGCGGGTGTGGTGCAGCCTGTAGCAGCGAAAGCGTCCAGGGTTGTTAGAATGGTAGCGCCTGCCGCAGATATCGAGGTGCAGGCACAGGCTGAAGTTGGACCTGACGCGCCAGAGCCTAAGCGCCGTCGCTCTGCTCGCGGAGCTAATAGCGTTAAGCCTCAGCCCAATTACAAAGTTTGAAATTCGCATCCGAGTATCTATTTCTGTTTCCGTTTGTGTCTTGATATATCATGTATCATGGATAGTTTGGTTTTCTTCCTCCCTCATCGTTCATTCCTTTTATTCCAAACATTTTCTACTGGCCTGGGGCCACAAGTTGTATCATATCACAGTTCTATTTGAAATAGACTATAAGTCACCAACCACTTCTTTCCTTGCTTGCATTCCATACATATTTCTCACCTTCCTAATACTACAACGATGTATATATATGTCTACGAGTCAATCTATTTACGCTATACCCATTTCATTGAGATAGTACCCCTTGGGCGCTGAGACCTCTTCGGCGGTCTCAAGGCTCACTGGGCCAAGACGCCAAGACTAATACAAGTTGAACCTTGGCCACGAGGGGATGATCCCTGACTCCTGAATCCTGAATCCTGTGCCCTGCAGTTCGAGCTGCTACCTCGGAGCAGTGTACTGATATAAGTAGCAATGCCACATACATTTCAAATTGCGCGGTGAACAGCCGCCGGCTAGTTGTGCTATGGGCTATGTACCAGTTTGTACATTTACATTCCCGAATCCCCGAGTTCAACAGGCTGCGGTTGTGTGGCCCGTACGATGCGGATATGGTACGTTCCAACCCTTACAATATTCAAGAAACTGTAGGTTGACCTAATTATTAAGGATGTGAAACGAGTCGGAATCATATGTATCGCGAATCGAAATGAAAGCCTTCAAGCACGTACGTGGACTAGGTGCCTTCCAGCTACTTACAATTAAGATAGATCCTTGGTCTTTTGACCTTCGAATCTAGAGACGTTATAATATAATTATGAGCGGACAGCGGGGAACTCAGCACGCAGGTATGTACTCCATTCGGAAATCAATTTGAACGCTTGGGCTTTCCGGATAGCTGTGCTGGGATGGATGGGTAGGTCAGCCGGCGTAGTCATAGCTATTAGCCAATGTCAATCGTATTAATGCATCGCCAGCAACCTGCAGTCTGCGAGTCATCGTATCCGTTCCGCAAGTGAGAAATTTGAACTTGATTAATTCCAATAGCGCTCACCGCGCATCCAGTGGTATACCAACTAGCGGTAAGTTATCCTTGAGAATCATAGTGTGATGCTTGATCGGTCGATTGAGCTTTCCGGTCAGCTGAGCGTCGACATAAGGTGAGATGATGAGGTGAGGTGAGCAGGGATCGGAATCGTCTGACGCGCCGTGTGCTGTCGAGTGAGTATGTACTACAGTCAAACCTGTCATAACCCATACCTGAGATAAGCCATAACCTCCAATAACCCATACCTTTGGGAGCTACCAAACCCAGATTTCACTGCCAAACCGACCTGTGATAACCCATAGTCGCCAATAACCCATACTTTTCCCGTCCACGGAGGGGTATGGCTTATCACAGGTTTGACTGTACATAGTTTTAGTAGCAAGTATGTTTGAACTTGTATGTATAATATGTGCGGTCGGTGAATCACGTTATGCAATTGTGGACTCAAACGAGACTTAGTATCTGCCGTGGGTGGGCCCTTGTCGAGCCTGGATCGTGGAGAACGGAGGTAAGCAAGCGAATCCGCTGGGCGGGCGGTCGCTTGGTGCTTGATTGATTTAGGGTCCTAGGATGGTGCTGATGCTCCCGTTGCTTTTTAGTTCGAGCTTCGCAGTGCCCTTCCTTTTCCTTCCGAGTGCGACGTCTGACCCGACCGGGTTCACAGAATCAACGAATTTTTCTCCGAGAGATGGTTGAGGTGATCCGGGCGGGGTTAGGCTTTAAGCTTTGAGGTAAGGTCGGGAGCAACGCGAACGAGGAGCTGCTAGCATCGATGGGCGTTGTAGCACCAAGCCTTGTAGTACAATCAGATTCAGATTCGTCAGTACAATGCTATCGGTCCAGATGGCTGATGATGTTGCGTCGTGCGATGGTTGGAGTTGGACGGGATCCGTTAGTCCTGGTTGTTGTGTGTTGGCGTTCTACGAGGTAGGCGGAAGCGACGTAGCCGAACCCGAACCCGAGCCCGAACAATGTTCACTCTTCGGGCACGATGACGGGAGTGAAACTTTTACTTACCCACTTTGAAGTTTTTGGCTTGGGTTTGCGCAGGGCCGCGGCAGAATCCAGATGACATACATACTGATCCTCCACCAACGAACCAAGAACGAACCTCCGTTGCCGTCGCCGTCGCCGCGTCGTCATCAGTCCGTTCCGGAACCGGCCTGTGGAGCGTTGTACTTGGTAATTTTAAAGTTTTCTTGGGAGCGCTGGGCGTTTGCTTGATTCCCACCTGGGCCTACTTATGTGGGTCTTGGATTCTTGGCGCTTAGCTGTGATCGCCGTGAGGGATGTTGGTCTGGTTCCGTAAGGGTCCGTAAGGCTTGGTGGGTTTGCCGAGGAGGCTTGGTTGTGTGTGGGTGCTGAGTGAAACTGAGTGCTAGGTACTGGGTACTGGGTGAGTGGCGTTGGGGAAGGTAGGGTCGTGGTGTCATAGTCTTGGTACTCTTAGGAGGAAGTGTGCTTGCTATGCATACATGCGTGGGTGCGGCATTTCCGTCGGCAGGCTCTGGGCTGACGCAAGGCCTGACGGGAGAAGCGGTGACGGAGGTGTTGTTTCTAGCATGGAGGTCCGAACGTTTGACTGCCAAGTGTTGCTGGTGATGGTTAGGATTGTTCTGCTAGGAGCTGTTGTTACCGCGAAGAACTTGTCCATAGATGTTCTTGTTTACTCCGGGTATCGATCGGGAATTCTGTGGTTAGTTTCGGTTTGGAAATCATTATCAGGATGGATGGATGGATGGATGGATGGATGGATGGATATTGAGAAGAGAGATGGTGGGTATTACATTCAAGGAAGATCTTTCGAATGTTCGTTCATCGGCTTGAACGCCAGTTGCCAGACAAGCATATTACTAGAATAGTTATCAGGTATACCAAGTAATGTATGTAGTTCTTCCAGCCGCTTATTGGCAACTGTGCATGGCGATACCGGATGATATGGTCGCACTGCCCACAGCACCTTGGTCCTTGGAGCGAAGTTTCTCAGATAAGCTTGGACGGATGACAAGCAACCTGCGGAAAGGCCGAAGCGGTCTAGTCAGGCCGTCCCTTCATATTAACGCGGGTATATATAGTGCAAGATGACGGCGCGCCAATCTTCTGTTGAACGTTCCCGTTTTGTGTCGTCTCGTCTCGTCTCATCGCCTCGCCCCTCCCCTCCTCCTCCCTTACTGACACTCGATTACGACAGCCTGTGACGCTGAGCTTGGTGGCGACTGTGTAGAACTTTTGATAGGAGGCTTAGGTAAGCGAGTTAATTGTATGGACAAGCGTGCTTGGCGGGAGATGCTGGTGGTCGTGCCGCTGGGGCACGCTGGGGGCACGGTGGCATGCGGGTTGTGCGGGCTGGTGCTTCTGGCTTGATTTCCCACTCCCTTCGCTTCGCATCACACACCGAAAAACGTTCTGGCCCCATCAGTCTCCAGAAAAGATTCAGACATCGCGCGAGTTTTATAAACGTCTGCGCATTTGTTCTTGTTCTTGATACTTCTTCTCTGTCTCTCTCTCTCTCTCATCAACGACATCCGTTTATATACCTCTCCCTTCTAATATCCTTTTCGTCTTGACCCGCCTCCTCCACCACGCTCCTTACCTTGTCTTTGTTAGATTTGGACGGCAGGCGGTATACTACGACTACACTCGCTCGACTAACGACGACGCTTCGGAACATCCTTCGCCCTCGCTGTTCACAGTGATAGCTGAAGCTTAACACAAACACCATCGTCACAGCTCGAAACTCAAGCCCGACCACACCGTGCCATCCCTGGACGTGGATCGAACTGCTGCTGAAGGACTCGAGAGATAGTTGTTGGATACTTTTGAACGGATTATTAGGTGTGAATCGTTTGCTCGTGGTCGGTTCTGCTGTTGCTTTTGCTTTTCATTACGCTTTCCCCCCGCATTGGCGATACGTTGGCTCGCAAGCTGTTTTGCTTTTGCTTTCGTTGGCCGCATCCCTGGACTCAGGGATGCGCACCCCTTTTCGCACGTTCATGGAGCAAGAGTGACAGCTAGGCGGTTCGTTCTTGGTGCAAGCAGGCTTCGCATATCCCACCAGGTGCTACCCCTAGTAGCTCTCTTCACGGTTCTTGTCCTTGTGTCCATTCTCGGACATTCTTTCAAGGACCACTTTTGCTCCGAGTGTAGCATGGATGATGCTAGGGGACGGATACGAGGAGCCTGCACGTAACTTTTCGGCATAGCGCTTCCTTCGTCCCTTTCGTCATTCCTTATGCTATTCTTGTGTACTCGTTTGCATAAGTCTCCGAGGCGCTCTCACAGGGACGTTCTGTTCTGTTTCCTTATGGCAAGTGCCTGCAGTGATTGCGATCTCAAGGACGTATCTATCAGCACACCACCTTCGGGAGATCTTCTCTGACAGATGTTCACTGGCTTGGCCGGCGATACGTCGTTCCTTCTTCTCTTCTCCTTCCATTTGCGTTTGCCTTTGGCATTTTCATTTGCGTTCGCACCCCATTTTTTTTGCGTTGTGAAATCTGGCGGAGGAATTACGACATTGTGTGTATGTCGCCGTGCGTTGCTGGCAGATGATCTTTAGCTTGGGACAGGCGGGATGGTTGGATGGTTGGATCGGTGGTGTCTGGATGGCAATCTGGGCTGGGCCCTGTGCATGCCGGTCGGCCAGACCTTGCAGTTGGGGGTGCATATGTTTTTGCCGGTATTGGTGCCGCGATTGGGATGGTTCTTTACTTCGGATTTTCCACGTTACGGCTCACGGTCGTCGTATTGCCCCTCGCAGGGCGTAGTGGGGGAACGCTTTACAAACATGTGTTGTTGTCCTTGTTGGCTGGGCATGGCGGTGGAGTGATTGCGATGCATGCGATGGTGACGGCTCTGCACTTCGGCCAAAGCCCTTGAAGCCCTTGGCGAAGGCCGATTGATTACTTTTGCAGTCGTCGTGCCGGCGTTTCATCTTTCTCTCTTTCCTCGTCATTTGGATCATATACATAACTACAGGAGGCTCTGATTTCTTTCCTCCTTCTTTCTCTACTTTATTATTCTTTTGTGCAGCGCGCTCTTTCCTCTCTCCCCCCTGCTCGTTTTCCTTAGCAACGGTGCTGACCGCTTCCTACCTATCCTAGAAACACGCTTGTATCAAGCTTAATAGGAAGAAGACGAACGATGCCTAGATCACGTCGCAGTAATTGGGTGCAGCGAGCGTCGCTGCTCGGTGTTGCTCTTTCGACCACGGCTGTGGGTGCGCTTTCGCCACCCGGGCCTCAGTTTGCGAGGAGGAGCGAAGGGTGAGTCCGTCCTGTCCATTCTTTCGCGGGCTTGCTGGTCGGCCGGTGACGCCGCAGCGGCGCATTTGTTGACAGACAGCCATCGTTCCTGGAATCACTATCACCGAACTGGCCGGCTATTCAAACCGCCCCTGCATATTTGACAACCGCATAATTATGTCTATCATCCCGCCGATGCTCGCGGCGCGCGTTTTTTTATCTCCCCCTTGCTGCGCATCATCCATTCAGTCACTGCATTTCATTTCCCCCTTCATACCCGCTTTTACGACTGAGCTGACCTTTCCGTTCCGTCCAGGCACAACCTGCATCAGTTGGCGAAGCGTGCGTTTACGCTCGCAGGTCCTGACGATATCCTCAAGAGCTATGATTATGTGATTGCGGGTGGAGGGTTGGCAGGGTTGGTGATTGCTTCGCGGTTGAGTGAGGATGCGGGTACGAGTGTGCTCGTGCTGGAGGCTGGTTTGAGTGGGGATGCGCGGGCGGCTGATGTCAGTGAGTATTCGTTCCTATTTTGGTTTTGTTGGCTATATGCGCGCATATATTCTTGGCGTTTGTGATGTGACGTGAACTGATGTAAAACCTTTGTAGATGCTCCCGCTGGAGCTTACTATGCATCCATTGTTGGATCCGAGTATGATTGGAACCATCCCATTGAGCCTCAGCGGTTCTTGAATGGACGAGCCGGAAACTGGCCTCGAGGAAAGGTGGGCTGTCGTGTTTTTTTGTGTTTCGATCGCAGCTCAACTGACTTTTCGTCGCCCTCGTAGATCCTCGGTGGTTCGACGGCGATGAACGCGATGTATCTTGTCCGACCTGCCCGGCAGGAGCTGGACGCATGGTCCAACATGCTGGCAGCCGACCCTGAAACGCGAGACGGATCCGAGCTGTGGAACTGGGCCAACCTGTTTGAGGCGATGAAAAAGTCTGAAAACTTTACGGCGCCGAGTGGGGAGGCGTATGAGGTCGCGGGTGAATATCCTTTTAGCGCTGCGAACCATGGTGAGAGTGGACCGATGCAGTTGGGGTACCCGTCCGTTATGGTCGAGGCCGTCGCTGGGTGGTTGCCTGCGCTTGAGGCTGCTGGTGTTCCACCACTTGAGGCGCCGAATGGGGGTGTGACGCTGGGAGGGTTCATCAGCCCTTCGTCTATCAGCCCGGCCAACTATACGCGCAGCTACTCACGATCTGCGTACATTGATTCCCTCCCTCCCCGGTCCAACCTCCACATCCTGTCCGAAGCTACTGTTACGCGGTTGGGATTCTCGGATCGGGTTCGGGCGCAGGTTGGGGATGAGAGTGAGGCGTTGATTGCGAATCGGGTCGAGTTTGGGTTGGGGGATGGGAGTACGCGGTTTGTGGTTGGTGTGAATCGGGAGGTTGTGCTTGCGGGTGGACCGATGGGGTCGCCCAAGATCCTTATGCATTCTGGTGTGGGACCTGCGGATGTGTTGAATGCGATTGGGTTGGATGTGCATTTGGAGTTGCCGGGTGTTGGGCAGCATTTGGCTGATCATATGGTATGTGCCGTTTTTGTGATTGGGGGTTATGCTGATTGGGTTGTGGGGTGTAGACTGCTGGTGTTGTTTTCCGTGCGGCTGTTCCTACTGGCGGTGATGTCCGAGATAGGGATGACGAGTTTTCTGTGAGTATGCCTGTAGCTATGTCGTTGGGGGGAACTGACGGGTTTGATTTTAGCGTTCGCCCGAGTTTTTGTCCTTCATCAACGATGCTGTCGGCTTTACTGATATTCAACGACTCTTTGGGGACAACCATGTTCTGCTGCAACAAGAAGTAGCGGAGATTATCCAGAATGCGACTGCGAACGATGGTGCCGGAATTGGCGACATGTCGATGGAACGTCTCGTCCCCGGTGGTTCACCCGAGGTCCGAGCAGGGTACCTTCACACGTACAACATCACGGCGCAGACTCTATGGGAGAACGTGGGCCAGATTGAATTTTTGCTTTCGCTCATCAGCCCTGGTTCGATCAGCATCCAGTCCGCGATCCAGCACCCGTTCAGCCGTGGACGGGTGTACATCAACTCTACCGAACCCTACGACCCGATCGTGATCGACCCCAACTACTTTTCGCACCCAGTCGACCGAACGATCATCCGCCAAGGTGTGAAGGTTGTGCGGGAGATTGGGAATGCGCTGCGGACGGCGGGGATCGTGACGGAGGAGGTGCAGCCTGGGCCGGACGTGCAGAGCGACGAGGCGCTGGACGGGTACCTGACCAACTGGGGCGCCAACACGCAGTACCACCCCGCCGGCAGCTGTGCGATGCTCCCGCGCAAGCTCGGGGGGTGCGTGAATGCAAAGCTGAAGGTGTATGGGACTGCGAATGTGCGTGTGGCGGATTCGAGTGTGTATCCGTTTGAGTTTGCGGCGCATTTGGCGAGTGCGACGTATGGACTTGCGGAGACTGCTGCGGAGGTGTTGAAGGAGGAGGCGTTTGGTGTGCCGGCGAGTGCGAAGATTGCGGATAGTGATCTTGGGCAGCAGGGAGGTGGGGGTGGGCCGAGGAGTGGGGCGAGAGAGGGGGGTGTGGCGGTTGGGTTGCTTGTTGCGGTGTTGGTTGGGTTGAGTGGGGTGTTTGTGTTGTAGTGTGTGGTGTGCTGTGGTGTGAATCGGGTGAATTGGTTCTGTGGTTTTCACGCTCCGGTTCCTTATCCTCGCGCCCCCCCCCCCCCCTCTATCTTGCGGCGAAACATGAAAGTACGTATGCCGACAAAACCTGTGTTGGAATGTCGACACAACTCGTTCGTATGGACGATCAATGATTTATATCCATCCTCATTCGCTTTTGAGTACCCTCCTTGCAATTGCATCTGTTACCCCACTCCATAGACATTTTTACCCCCTTTCATGTTCTTTTCTATTGTTGTTGTTGTCGTTGCGTACGTTCTCACTCACTCACGCTTACGTTACTTGTACGTTGAGGATGATACTTACTTAATTAGTTTTTATCTTTATCTTCTTTTTGATTTTTGTTGGTTGGAGAAGTTGAAGTTGGAGGTTGAAGGAGGAAAGTTTGAAGAAAGTTTGAACTGAGTACTGACTGGTAGTGTAACCTCACGCTCGTTTTGCAATGTCTATCGTTTTTAGTATACTTTGAGCTTGTTTGTGGGTTTTTTGGAGGTGGGGGTGTGGTTCTGTTGCGTTTGGACTCTTACGCTATTCTGGTCTGGACCCCCTGGAGCTTTAACCAAGGTGGGGAGGGAGCTGGTTTGCACCGGGGCTGGGACATTGCGTCTGACATTGGGCAACAGCGATGGAATCTGCCGGTTCGGTTGTATCCGCCAAAGGGCTCTCTCGTACGTATTGAATCTCGTTTCGAAGCAATCCCTGATTCGTCAGGCGCTGATGTTGCAAGTCAAGCTTTCTTAGCTTTCAGTCCGACTCCACAAACCCTACACCCTTCTACACTCTGGAAACCGTGAGCACTTCATCCTGTTCGAGCAAATCAGGCGAGTTCTTGCGCATTCTTTCGAAGTGGAAGAGGAAGAAAAACTGACGGTTTGTGGCAAGGCTCCGACATCCCTCCGACTCGGATCTGGCGGCATACCCTGCTCTCGTTCAACTCTTCTACTACCTTGGACTAAGTCCTAATTCTCGAGGTGGCCCCGCTGCTGAACAGGAATATATACCCTCCACGTGCTCTTTGTGGGGGTCGACAGAAACTCCTTGGTGTAATCGCTTATACTTTACATCGGGAGGGCATCTACTGCCATGCCCTGGTCGGATTTGGGGTGCTTGCTTGATTTTTAATGGCATCCCAGTCGGAATTCGGTGGGCCAAGGTTAGCGCTCATCGCATCTCTCACGTTGACTACTGCCTGATGAG
The DNA here is from genome assembly GCA_004369085.1 of Coprinopsis marcescibilis. Classification (NCBI taxonomy): domain Eukaryota; kingdom Fungi; phylum Basidiomycota; class Agaricomycetes; order Agaricales; family Psathyrellaceae; genus Coprinopsis; species Coprinopsis marcescibilis. Next base: position 75,609 of record ML210199.1, read on the forward strand.
GGATATAGATCGCAGGGCTGTGTTTTTGGATTTGTATGTAAGAAGGGTTCACTTGGTGGATGGAACTTGGGCTTGGGATGTTCTGGGCTGACGACTGGATTGGGGCGGGGTAACATCTCCGTGGGGATAGAAGTAAACCTAAAAGCCTCAAGTTGCGTCTTCTCGATGGATTGGATTCCCCGGCTTTGGCTGTGGTTCTATAGCACCACTACCGCTACCACTACTTACTGCTACTCTTTTATTGCTTATAACTGCACCGCTATGACGACTCTCATCACTGGCGGGGCGAGCAAGGTCGGGTCCAAGGTCGCTGCCCTCCTCAAAGAAGCGGGCCAGCCCGTCATGTTTGGCTCCCACTCCGGTCGCGTACCCGCCGGATTCGAGTCTGTCAAGCTGGACTGGGACGAGCCCTCTACCTTTCCGAACCCGTTCGTCGTTGCCAAGGCCCGCGGGACACGAATCAAGAACGTCTACCTCATGGCGCCGCTCCCGGACATCCACCACGCGCCCAAGATCATACCGTTCATCGAGCTGGCGGTGCAGAGCGGGGTGGCACGGTTTGTGTACCTGAGTGCGACTATTGCGGATCGGGAGCATGATTCGGGTGGGCTGGGGGAGATTCCGGGGTATTTGGAGGATATGGGACTGGATTATGTTGTGCTCCGCCCGACGTGGTTTATTGGTAAGCCCGTTCAACGATGTCTTGTTTGTGGAGAAGGTACTGAGCCGTCTGGTACTGATGCGATGTATGTGGGTTGTTGATTGTTGCAGATAATCTGGAGACGGATTATAGAGATGATATCGCGGGGAATGGGGTTATTACGACCGCTGTTCCGAGTGGAAAGGTCCCGTTTGTATGGTCGGGGGATATTGCAAAGGTTGCGTTTGATGCGTTTGTGAGCGAGGGGGTGCCGTTTGAGACGAGGGATCCGTTGATTTTGGGGCCGGACTTGCTTAGCTGGAACGAGGTGAGCGCAGCAGGCCGTCTTGATTGGGATTAGGCAGGCTGAATGTGGTGGCTATGCAGGTGGCGGGGATTCTGTCCGAGGTTCTTGGTCGACGGATTGAGCATCGCGTTGTCTCCGTTGAGGAAATGACGAGGTACTACATGGACCTTTATGGGCCTGGGCAGGAGGATGTAGCCAGGTGGTTGGTCGATCTGGATGTGGGGATTGAGGCTGGTTCGCAGGAAGGGTTGGAGCGCACGCCTGGTGCTGTCATTGGAAAGCTTTCGCTTGAAGCCTGGGTGAAGAAAAATAAGCATCTGTTTGTCTGATGTATTTTGTACCAATAGCTGTTACTACGCTGAGATGTACATGTATTTGGTGGTTTACTTGCTATCGCTATGCTCGGTGCAGGGTACGGTCTGCTGAAATATAGTTGCCCTCGAAGCTGGGTCGTAACGAGAGAGTTTCTAGTTCAGGGTCGGCGACTTTTTTAACCTGACCGCAATCCAACGGCTGATATGGTGACTTGTTATATGGCAATATAGACATTGCTAGTTGAATGACAGTTTTCGTATTCATCCGAATTGTATCGATCGCGAATGGAAACGGCTACTCGCGACCTACCTCCGCGGTCATCGCGATGCGGTGATTGATCGCTTGCCTCTTTCGGAACTCCTGCCCCTATCCAAGCAAGCCAGCTCAAGGTATTATCGGACACCGTAGTACTTTAATTCAGATAGTAAAGCCTTAGTATACTATACGCACAATCTAGCGACATATTTCGTATCCTGTGACTCACCAAGGTCCATCAGTAATCGTGCATTTTTATTTTTGATTGGCGAGGCCACTGGCTAAAATCGCATTGTCTTCGCCAACGAGTGACTTGATTCGTTTCCAAAACCTCACAGATATAAGCTGGTATTTGTTGAGCAGTCCAAGCACGCATCTCTGTCCTCTACCAGTATGTCGCCAGCCGCAATGAAGCCTCAACCATCCGCAACGACCTCCGACATTCCCTCTTCGCCAGCTAACGACGTCCAAGCTCCCAGACGTGCTTCCATCAGCAGCGTCCATCCGGCCACTGTTGTTGAGTCCGCAAGCACCACTGTGGTAAACGGTACGCGTCGTGTCAAACCGAAGCCTACTCCCCACTCATCTTCCAGTCTTCAGCTACACCGAAGACGGACAACACCAAGGAGCGACCCAAAGATCAGCATCTCCACACAAGTCTGTTCATCCTTGCAGAAGTCAGCGTGAGCGCGATGCTCGCAACCAACTCCCGCATCGTCGCCGATCGCGCACCCTCGATTCCCACTCCGACTACCAACGAAGCTGCAACCCTCGTCTCTCCTTCCGACAACGTTGGGTCTACTGGTAGGCCCCCATTGAAGGCGACGACGGATAATCAGGATGAGCAAGGCAGTTGGCATGGGATGGAGATGCGCCCAAGGAAGGCTGCATCCACCAAGCCGGCGACTCAGCCTCAGTCTCCTAAGAAGGCGGAACTCAAAGCCAAGGCCATCCCAAAGAAGCGTGCCCAAAAACCCAAGGCGCTGCTTCAGAAAGCTCCGGTGTCCAAGCCACCCAGAATAATCGCCCCCGCTCAGAAACGCGCCGCAAAGCCCAATGCGCAGCCTAGGGACGCGAAAGCCTCTGAGGGATTCCGAGTGATTACCCCTGCCCCGAAACGTGCTGCCGCAAAGCCCAAGACGCAGCCTGAGGGCGCGCAAGCCTCCGAGGGATTCAGAGTGATCCTCCCTGCCCAGAAGCGCGTTGAAGAGCCCAAGGTACAGCCTGAAGCCGCGCAAGCCTCCAAGGGATTCAGGATGATCACCCCCGCCTTGAAACGCGCTGCAGAAGCGGAAGTACAGACTAAGGATGCCCCTGAGCCCAAGCGTCGTCGCTCTGCTCGCGCCATCAATAGCGCCAAGCCTCGGCCCAATTACAAATGAGCATTGCTTCCTTTGTGGATATTATCATGTACATTAATTTCAACTGCTACTTTCATCGTCTTGATTGTTCTTTCTCTGCCATAAGTTGTAGTGCTGTTTTGACTACTCTAGTGCTTCGACAATGAGGCGCAAGTTCGCTGAGGGTACAGCTGAGAGAAGAGGTTCGCACAGATTAGAAAAAGTATTCATCAGCGCGTCTTCGAGGACGCTCACTATGGCGGGCCTTTTGGCGAAAAATTAAAAACACACACACATTTTGATTTCCATACACTTTTCACTGAACTTAGTCAAATTTGCTCATAAGTCATTGAAAGTGTATGCTATATAAAATAACGAAAAACCCACACACTATTTCAAGTGAAATGGGAGACCGCACACACACTTTTCGACGCGCCCGGAAATCCACACACACTTTTTAATGCCCAATGAACTTACACAAACATTTTTGAAATTTGCGAAAGACCACGCACACATGTCATGCATACGTTCCTGACCTGAACAGCCGTGAATAGCCATCTGAGATCTCAGGAGGAATATGGAGTCGGTGATGAGGTTGCCCAAATGATGATTATGGATTGTGCCGCCACCAATGCCGGTCGTTATTGATTGGACTGGGAATCCACATTTGGTATTATGCATCTTGCCCTCTTGTCCTAATTCCAGTGATAAGAGCAACTCATCCCGAATCAAGGTCTGCAGCTACAAGCTCTGGTGCTTCCAAAATGACACCTGCATTCACCGCATGATGAGGACTTGCAGCAGTGGCAAGTGAGCATTGGG
>ML210199.1:80712-174476 GCA_004369085.1 Coprinopsis marcescibilis
ACTTACACAAACATTTTTGAAATTTGCGAAAGACCACGCACACATGTCATGCATACGTTCCTGACCTGAACAGCCGTGAATAGCCATCTGAGATCTCAGGAGGAATATGGAATTGGTAATGAAATTGCCCAAATGATGATTATGGATCGTGCCGCCACCAATGCCGGTCGTTATTGATTGGACTGGGAATCCACATTTGATATTATGCATCTTGCCCTCTCGTCCTAATTCCAGTGATAAGAGCAACTCATCCCGAATCAAGGTCTGCAGCTACAAGCTCTGGTGCTTCCAAAATGACACCTGCATTCACCGGCATGATGAGGACTTGCAGCAGTGGCAAGTGAGCATTGGGTCGGAGCTTGAATTTGACCCACTGGCAGTCTGGCAGTCCTTGTATGCATTGCAGGGGGTGGCCAGTCCTGGTCCCAGTGAGATACGACATCATACCCTCTACGTCTAGCAGAAACTTTTGTAAGGCTTGAAAATTTTTTGTATGAGTTCATTGGGCATTAAAAAGTGTGTGTGGATTTCCGGGCGCGTCGAAAAGTGTGTGTGCGGTCTCCCATTTCACTTGAAATAGTGTGTGGGTTTTTGTTGTTTTATATAGCATACACTTTCAATGACTTATGAGCAAATTTGACTAAGTTCAGTGAAAAGTGTATGGAAATCAAAATGTGTGTGTGTTTTTAATTTTTCGCCAAAACGCCCGCCATAGCTCACGTCCACGGTCCAAGCCACAGCTACAGTAAACAATTGTACTCCGTCGTGCTCAGTTAAACTTATTAAAGTGCTGGTTGAGCAGTTACAAACGCAAGACCTCACATGCAGCCAGAGTCGCCGTAGCAGGGTGAGAGACTTAGAGGAGCTCATGCCATGGTCGGTGAGAGCCCTGGCCTGTAATATTTTCAAACTCTGAATCCACAGGGACTTTGTGGCACAAAGCCAGCTTCTGACCTAATCACACGTGAGCCTGCTCACTTGCCCAATACTGGACAAACAGTCAGAAGAAGGTCTTGAAAGTGGGACGTGGGAATTTAGCGCCCGTGCCGACCGGCAGTCGACACACCCTGCTTTTGCATTGTCCTCCCCGGCTTGGCGTAATCTCCATCACTTTCAGAATGATGGAACTCGTTGGTATAAATTCTGACGACACTGGCTGGTTCAATTCTATCCCTCCTGCCTTCTCATCTATCGTCAGTACAAGATGGACATGCCAGACTTATACCAACTCAACGTCCATAGCCTTAATGACTGCATCGATGATGCTCTTAATAATGGCGGCTCCGAGGAGTCGTATTGGGTTAGAGTCTTCGCCACTATGGCCAGCGACAGCAATATCAAGAAATATCTAAAGACAACAACTAAGCTCGACAGTACACTGACTGTGTTGGAGAACCCAGAGGCGGAACGCACGGAAATCAGGGACGCGACACTTACCCTACTTGAAGATGTCCTGAACTACTTCCTAAAACCGCCATCGGGCACAATTAGACAAAAACAACCCTTCGTGTACGCAAGTGGCAGCAACGATGAAATCGTCATTACAGGAGACGGTCCTCAGCATTAGGGAAATAGTTCCATCGGAGAGAGTGCTAGCACCATGCCGTGGCTACCCGAGTTGCTCACACTGGTTCATATCGAGCGCAAGGACACGGACCCCTCCGCCGAAAATACACTGCGAAGAATGGTTTCATACGTAGTGTACGTTCTTCCTTCTGTTCAGACTTTTCTCCTCACAACATTGCTGACTTGCTCTTCTATTAAATCTGCAGCTGGGCATTCTTCAACCAAGCGACAAGAAACTTTATTCGTATGATCTCCATCGAGCCCGCTGGCACTTTCCGACTGGTTCACTTTGACCCCAACGGTGTTTGGTGCACCGGGAAAATGCACAAGATCCGGGACGACCCAGGAATCCTCATCAAGGTCGTGCTTGGCCTTACATCCTCCGATCCAAAGGACGTCGGCTTTGACTCCAACATCACCTGGAAGAACATCACCAACAGCCGAGGAGAGATACTCCGTCGAGTGGGAAACATGAAGGTCGCTCAGCAAGGTTATAGAAAGCGGCCAGTGGACTATCGAATCATCGGTCAGGCTCCTATCTTCAGGGAGCCCGGTGCTTGTGCTGTGGAGAGGGATACTACAGGGTGGATCGTCGTCAGCAGAAGCGGGCGGAAGCTCTTCGTCAAGGACTCGTGGCATTGTGCGAAATATCGATCGTCGCGTCCTCCAGAGGTTGAGTTTTTCGAAACTGCCGAAAGTAATATGGTCGCGGGAGTGGCGCAGATGGTGCAGGGCTCTGACAATGTTTACGAAACGATGGCATTTCGCAACTTTGACCATGAACATGTAATGAATTATAGAATTGAACGTAATTCATACGTCGACAATATGGCCAAGAGTAGGATCGTGACAGAGGTTTATGGATCCTCGATCAAGGAATTCAAGACCCCTCGACAGTTTCTCTATGCGTTTCACGACGCGGTTAATGGTATGTTGCTTCTGTGTGCATGTATATCGCTCTGTCTGACCACTTTATCGTAGGTCACAGAAGTCTGCTTCTCGATGGTGGCATTCTTCACTGCGACATCAGCGTTCAGAATATTCTCCTTGGCCAACCAAATGCCAAAGTAGACTGGCGCGGTGTCCTTATTGACCTCGATCTCGTATCGTACGTCAAAAACGGGGTGTATCCACCTGCTCAAGCTAAACAGGTATGTCCCCTGAATTCTTGTAACCCTCCTACCTTTCGTTCTAAAGATGATTTTCTAGGGCACAAGATGGTTTCAATCCATCACCGTGCTTGCCACTCACATAAAGAGCAGAGAATACTATATAGACGACGACGACAAATATGCGCACGACTATCTCGATGATCTGGAAGGCTTCTTCTACATCCTCAGCTACTTCATCCCCCGGTACACTGGCACCAACACAGCTCTTCGTCAGAACGTCGAGCATCCCTTTCTCGACCTAGAGGAATGGGCCGACACCGATCCAGTCATCTCGTGCAAAGCAAAAAAGCGCCTAGTGAATGCGAGTGACGTGGATTTTCAAGCCCTGCTCGACACAGTCTCGGATTACTGGGACGCTCCTTTTGTTGTGATGTACAAGAAGTGGCATGGGTTTATACGTGATATCGTGGCTTCGAAGCAAAAGATTCTTGACGGAAAGTCGGATTTCACCATGGTCCAGCTCCGCGGACAGGTCGAAGAGCACTACGAGACGGTACTTGGGTTCCTTTCGGAATGCATGGCCAGTCTCACCGCCAGCGCCAAGGGGACGCGCGTGGCATTGAGGGAGGCGCCCGCCGACGTCGATGTCGATGCACCCAGAGCCACTCGCTCCACCACTAGGAAGCGCAGCATGCAAGAAGTTGAAGACGCCGAACAGCAGCCGGTACAACAGCCCAGGCGCCGGTCGTCGAGAGCAAAGCTCAACTAGTAATTTTCCCAGCGCTTCAGTTTTGAATTTCATTCTCAGTTAAGCTTGGTATACGTATGAAGATATGCCTCCCCCACACATGTATTCCTCTTGGCTTGTATTCCAAAAATCCATTTAAATGAAAAGCGCACAATGTCAAGTTATCGATGATATTGCGAAGGCATGTCTAATTATGTATAGTAAAAAAAAGTTGTGGAGCGACTCATAATCGTCATTAACCAAATGCAGCACTGACTGGCCAGCGAGCACGATATGTCTTTCATTCGTAACAATTGGCATAGGTTCTAGACCACTAGCCTGTCGACCGGGGGTGTCCCACCGTCACGGTATTGGGGTAGCTCGACCTTGGCGCATTGTTTCTGAGGCAGATTCGTACAATGACTCCTGGTCTATGCTCTGGGGTTCATTGACATCCATCAGACATGGGTCTGTAGAGTCTGACGCCAGTGGTTGTGGTTGTGGTTTAGGACTTTCGTGAATCATTGCCATCCGACCAAGAATGGGGGAACGAAGGTGGTTGTGTTCCCCTGGTCCCTGGTGATCATTTGTTTCGGTTGGTACTGTTGATGTTGTCCGGGTGCCTCTAGATACTAGAGACAGCTTGCTTCTAATATTTGGGAAAAATCTCAGCTTAGTTGGAGATGTTTGAGCTCGCCGCTGTGGTAAAATTACGCGATCTGAAATGTCCTGGGGGATTCTACTCGGCAATGATTGTTGTCTGATTAATCACAGGCGGTTGTGTCAGCCACAGCCTTCGCCAAGGAGTACGATCAACTCACCTGCCGTCTGGTACGCGGCGGGGAGACTTGATCCAGCAAAAGATTCCACCAAGAAGTCTTTTGAATAGCTTCGGTTTCTGCCGTGCTCCCAATCTCTGTTCTATTTCCATCGCATGGAGGAATTCTTCGATCGTGAGATCCGACGTTTCTACGAGAGACTGTACAAGTCTGACGCAGAATTGGCTCGACGACTCCAAGCTCTCTTTGCCCGTTTCAACTCGCTCTGAGCCAGTTGGACGGGTACACCAGTGAGCTCGTCGAGGCTCGTCTTGGAGCAACGTGTCAAGCTCTGCCCCAAAAGTCTGGTCAAAGTGACACATTCGACGGTGATGGTACTCGTCCCTGAATGTATAGCAAACCCCAATGTCTGGGATCAGCGATGCTGTGACAATTGGTACCATGCGGTGTGGCGAACGGATCTCACGTTCCAAGGTGTGGAAAAATGGGCTCGATGTTCCCAGTCCGCGGGTGCTTTGAAAATATATGACAGCGCATTTTCTCGTTCTGGAACCTCTGCAATATCTTGGTGAGTACGAGAGCAAGGTATCAATCAGCACATGCCTTACTGGGCTCCAAGGGTCCGCACAATCATATTTTTGATTTCTTCGTCGTCCAAGGAAGTGTCCGAGTTGTCGAATCCAGGGGTGTCGACTAAGTTCCAGTTGAGTCCCGACGAGCTATGTCCTTCAGATAATGCCGGGTAGAACGTGACATTCTTTGTGACAGACTGTATCCCAGAGCTGCTACCAACGTCTGCATAGCGCTCCTCGGAAACTCCAAGGTTGGAGAGACATTGATTAACAAACTGATGACATCGGTGGATAGTCGGTAGATGAATCACTTCACAGTACGATTGGCCTGGAACCTACAGTACTTTTGCCTGATCCGGTTTCGCCCAACAGACTAGCTCATATTAGTTCTAGACACGAACGGTGTAGACTCCTGAATACTCACATGAGAAACTTCTGGCCGTTGGGTCTCAGCCTCAGATTGTCTGCATCTTCGAAAGCTTCACGGGACGACATGGATGTCGAGGGGAAATGAATATGTACACGCGCAGACCATGAGGTGCACTTATATATATTCCCCGCATCCCCGATATAGAAGCCGATTGATGAACAATGGAAGTCCTATATAACGATTAACGCCTTGTCCCAAACCACAACCACCAGCACAGCACCACCAACAACCAACGACAGGACACTCAGAAATGCCCCTTGTGCGAGGCATACAGCCAGATCAGATGCGATCGGGGGGCGGCAAAGGGAACGAGGATGGTACTAACGGACTGTTCACACTTCGGTCCAATGCTGATGAAGCGATCCTAAAGAGTGAGGAGTATCGAAAACTCAATGGAGGAATGATCGGTAAGTAAAATGCATCACTTGACAGGAGAGACAGGCTTAATAGCAGGATGATATGTGCAATGTCCAGCGTTCGATGGAATAGAGGTTTCCGGCGACGATAAACAGCAAGGTGGTATACGAAAATTCTTTAAGCGCATCAAAGGTACCAAGCGTCCCGTAATTCCCCTCGAGTCGATAGAACATGGCTCAGAAGAATACCCCATAATCATTGTGTAAGTAGACCCTTCAATTCGGTATCGAAGTCTGGATGTTCATTCAATTCCGCGAGTAGGGTGATGGGTCTGACTGGTGCTGGGAAGAGCAAGGTAACACCTTACATCGCAGAGCGTCTAAGCTTGGCATTGCATCGATGAACTGAAGTAGCATTTAGCTAGTCAACGATTACGCTGAGGAGACCCTGGCCGTAGTAGGAGACAAGCAAGCGTCGCAGACGAAGGAAACTAAAGGTTATGGCTTCTCGATAGGCGGAAAACACCTGATTCTGGTCGATACACCTGGTTCCAACGACACCGTGGGGTCGGACAAAGACTGCTTGGAAGGCGTTGCGGGTTGGATGGCAGAGAGGTGCGCATTGTATCTTATTATATCCCTCCCTACGAAGTAAATCATGATCAGGTACAAGAAGGGAACCCCAATCGCCGGCGTCATATACCTATACGACGCGTCCAGTAATCGCGTCAAGGGCTCAATGCGCAACGACTTCACGATATTCCAGAAGTTATGCGGGCCCGATTACTTTCGTCGAGTGTTCATTGGGCTGTCACATTGCGATGCCGTCAGTGCGAAAACTCTGGAGGACAGGACGCAGGAGTTGAAGAGCTTATTGTGGAAAGATGTACTCGGCGGAGGCGGCTCGGTTTGGGCTCTTACTGCCGATCACGAATCGGAGGCGCGCAAGGTAGATGTACGCGAGCTCGTTCATTTCGTTGCAGCTAGTCACCTTCTGGGCCTGGACAGTAGTCGAGTTACAGGACCACTGGCCATCCAGAGGGAGCTCGTTGACTTCCACATGACCCTTGCCAAGACTGAAGCTGGCAAAGAATTGAGGCGAACCCTTGCGGAGTACTTGAAACATTTGGAGGAGCGGAAGACAGGTACATACGACACTCGCGAGCTCGAACTGCAGATGAATCAGATCAGAAGGGATCTAGAGAAAATGACCTCTCTGAGCCACCAGCTGTTAAAGGCGTTGGCGTTAATCTGAGAAATCGGTCAATGATCTCTTTTCTCAACCCGTAAGTCTTACTCTTACACTCGCTGCACAGGCTTGACGGACCTTTTACCTTAGACCCTTGGTCGTCTGACAGATCATGCGAGGAATATGCCTTCAATATGTATATTATTTGATTGCGGTGACGGACATCAGCACGTCCGAACCACCAGTACTACACCAGCAGTGTAATAAACGACGTCCAGCATCGCTAATACAAGCCCAACTCAGTCTCCGATCCCCATTTGGCTTTGTTCATCGCAGGCCCAAACCCGGTAACAATGACGCCAAGCTGGGCACGACTGAACCAACTACAGTGTCGGACGCTCAAAACCGACCTCTTGGCACCCAAAATTTTGATTATGTATCTAGTCCCTGGGAGAAGATTCCTTTTCTCCGAAAACCATCGGAATCGTCTTGGATTAAGTAGAGCTTCCACCCGATCTCATTCTTTTTCTTCTAACTTGTGTTTGAATTTTTCGAGTTCTCAAAAAGTGAAATTCGGAGTCAATAGTTCCCAAAAAGGAAAATCTAATCACGATAAGATATGCAACATGAGAGAAGGGCAGAATTAAGATTGACTAGTCGGGGTTCAGGAGCATCGACATATCGTGCATTATTCCCTTTGAGATCTTTCGATGAGATCTATATTTTCAGCATATTCCGCCTGTTTGGCATTAGTGGCTTATTTCTTCTTCGCTGTCAAGCTCATCGGTGGCTGTTTCGTCCAACTCAGGAAGGTAAGAGGGGTCAGCTAAGCGCTCTTCGAGTGTGTCAGTCCAGCCACTATCAAAGCGGTTGGTTCCTGATGCCCTCTGAAGAGTTGCGGCGCGTGAACGTTTGCCTTTGAGTGGCATAGATAAAATTCGATTCTCTCGGGCTCGTAGCACCCCCACAGGTGAACTTATAACATCTCGATTTTTTCGGAAAAATGTGAAATTTGGTCACGTGACCGGACAAAAATCGGACATTGCATTTTTACGCTAATTTACATGGGTTTGCTTCCTAAAAAAAAAGTTGGGGCCCCACATCACACTCAAAGGATGCTTCCGGGACGGGTCGGGTTTAGGTGTCCGACACTGTACATACCGCCGGGCGCTGATAGGAAAACCAAGTCACCTATATTACTAAGCCGGCTTGATGCCGGCATCTCTCATCGCGATCCAAATCGACTTCGCGGGATCTCTGTGGACCATATTCTTTCACCGTGCATCTCACGTCGCGCCTCCTTGCACATTTTGAAAGGCATTGTAGTGTAGAGGATAATGCACCTCTCCCTTCCTCAAATGGTCCCTCGTTCGAGGACGAGAGAAGGTGCTTTTTGTTGATATTTTATTCCCTCACCTCTACAGCCGCACTGTGCTGACTTATAATCACGAAAACTCCAAATGTCGAGTGATTATAGCATATACATGAGGCAACCTTGACGTTATTGTCACGTTGTCGTGGTCCCACTTCATCTTGACGGCATCATCAAATATGGTGTTAAGATGAAAATGGCAACTGCATCATGGCACCATCCTCACTCACGACATCTTCATGACGGCGTGCCACCAACTTCACGATGTTGTCAATAGTATGGTTGACCAGACTATCACGCTATGGTTTTCATCAAAACATCAATGCCGGCGGTGATCCGAGCCAAGGATCCCGTAACTTCTATATCTCCTAACTCATTTTAATAAATATATAGCATAATTGAAAGACTTTGAGGGAGATTAGAAGAGGGTAGTCAAGATCAGAGTTGAAGGGCTGCAGAAGGCTGAAGAGCTACCAAGGAATGGACCAGAATACCTACCGGTATCACAGTGGGATTGTAGGGATATTTAATTTATGGACAAGAAACCTCAATTACTATTAGTCCTAGGACCCACTGGCAGTCTTTGCATTGAATTTCATCTGCCAACCAATGTGAGACCCTTGTGCCATATGAGGACTGTCACACGTACTATGTTCAAGCCCCTGGAAAATGGCTCTACCACCTTTGCCCCTCTTGCTACAATCACTAAAACAGCAAGAGGACAACAGTCCATGCTCAATGTGAGTATTTAACATTTAACTATTACTCAACACACCAACTAACAAGCACCTGGGTTTCAGCCATGCAAGCTTCTGTATTGACACTCAATCACCGCTCTCAAGGATTGCCTTACCAAACAGGTCAGATTCATTCCATTTTTAGCTTCTCTTACGCCTTAATTGACACAATTGCAGCAGCAGGCTCTCAAAAGTGTCAGATGACTGCTTGTGGTCAAGCTGTAAATGTGGACAACATATATGGCGGAAGCTTGGCTGCTCAACACCCAGGTATGAGCTATTTCTTTGGTGTCAGGGTTTTAACTTACTTTAAGACAGACCTTGGGTATCAGACCCCTCAAGTGCTTCAAATTTCTCAGCACCAGCTCCCTTAAGCATTCCTTCAACATAACCAATACCAAAGAATTGCCTCGGGCCTCTCAATGGCCAGCCCACAGGTCACAGCCCCTGCTTATGGATATAAGATGGAGCATAAGCCGTTCAAGAAGATTTTGCCTGTTGGGGTCCTAAAGGCCAAGGCATGGCTATGTCACCTGTAGTTTCACAAGACACTTTCCCTATTATAGTGGTTCTTCAATACCTTCTTCCCAAGGCAAAAGGTTGACAATACTCAGGAGATGTGGCAGTATGTCGTTCTTGAGAAAGAGTAATTTTACATGCTGACACTTCCGTTTTTGTAGAATATCGCTCAGACAATCACTGGGAGGCCCAACTGCACCTCTAAGGATCTTCTCAAAGCCGCCAAAAACATTATGAAGAAGGCAATCAGCGAGAAGCCCTGCCTATCATCATTCATTTGGAACATTGATGGTGCTGAAGTCTGCAACCTGGCGACATGGGCAAACCTTGCATATGAACAAGACACCCATGGATACTACTATAAGAAGGTCATGGTTTCAACTGGTGGAAAGTCTAATCTTGCGAAGAAGAAACCCAGCTTCAAAACACCAAGCAAGCCATTTGAGTTAGCTGTGGTTGTATCTTACGAGGAGTTCACCGAATGGGAAGAATTGGTAAGTTTCTCTCAAACATAACAGCATCATTTAGAGCTTAAACTGGTGGATTTAGCATCAACGTATTAACAATATCGCCAGCAGCTCCAAGATGGCTACCCAGTATTCACCTACTGAGCAGTTACAAGATCCGCCTATTGAATCGCTACACAACCTTTCACTGGAGCAACCAAAGCCCAGATTGTGCAAGTGGTCTAAGTCAACACTTGGCCTCAGTTCCCCTGAAATAAAGAAACGGTCTCACAAGGTCAGCATTCCTGATCAAGCTTTATGGCCATGTAGCTGATACAGGGTAATAATTGTAGCACATTCCAAGCCCCCCAAGCAGCAACAATCCTTGGTCAGACATTGATGACTCAGACTCAGACTCCTTGGAATATATACCTCACATCGTTGGGACAACATCAAAAGAAGTCTTGTCAGCGCAGTCACTTATTCCTGTACAGGTAGGTGTTGACACTTCCCATATAACAAGGCCTAACCAACAATTTCAGAGTTTTCAGAGGGAAAGAGGAAAAGGATGCAACATTGGTGACCTGCTTTGCAGCCCAACCAAAACTAAATCCTTGGATAAGCCTTCATCACGTAGAAATGAAGCCAGTCTCTAGGTGACAGCAAAAGCCACAGTAACCTTGGGATCAAAGGTTCACAATAAGGAGTCAATTAGGCGGGCATTGCAGCTGGGTGGGTCTGGGAATATACCTGAGCGCCAGCTTTTAGAATGTGAGCCTTCCACCACCTGACGAGAATATCCTAATTTATATTCTATAGTTCAAGAAGTTCCTGAGAATGTCATGCTCTACCACATACAGGATAGAACATTCGATGAGCTGCTCTCTATGTCTGAGAAGGGCCAAGCATCTCTAATCTCAAGCTTGGTGGCAGAGAAAGGCAATCAGGGTCTAGAGATTGCCACCCTGAGTGTTGATCCTAGGCGCTATGAGCGAGGAGCATTCAAGACAACTCACATGGCGAAGCGACTTCTTATGCATGGGTCATCTCAGCCACCACCTGGACACATCTCAACTTGCGATATTGTTGCAAAACAGCCATACTGGAGGGCACTTAATGGTTCTATCTGCTGCTACAATGCAGAAGTTGAGCTCAAAAACCTGGTGTGAAGGAAGGTAACATTCTTATGTGGGCAAGAGTGTTGCTATCGTGGGTGTATCACATGATGGATGAGGTACAAGCCAGAAAGAAGGATGAATCCCCTCCTTTCCAAGTCCCAATCCTTCGGTTTGTACAGGCAGCCCTTGCGACCACCGTTTCGACTACAGCAGTACAGAACAAGGGAAGCTCTTGCCCAAACGTTGCACCTGCAGTTGGCCAAACATATTTGGTTGAGGAGAAGCTGAAAGGCTAGTTTATGAAGTACATACATAATATGGGAGGGCAACCCTCCGCTTCCATCCTTCCCAGCCACAAACCCTACCATGAAAATGCACAATTTCTTGCATTCATGCAACATGCTCAGTGTGAGCTGACACAAGGCCTGGCATTTGTATCCAACTATCAAGGCAAGTATATATTCATATTTGCTTAACCAATGCACTAACCTCTCATAGAAGACAAGAGCCTTTTAACTGATCCCCAAATTTTAACATCTCTGAAGTAAGTTACTCCCTGTATGGATTACAATTGTCCATGTTCTAAATCTTGATGGTAGTGACATAGCCTCCAAAGCTGGTCTCTTCGGTGAAGGGTGACAAGCTACAAACTGCATAGACTCAACAAGAAATCGGGTTCTTCACATGTCTGTAATGCGAGAGCAAACCGTGCAGCCGAGAGTGCGGTAGTTGAGAGAAAGGGGGAGGGTAGTTGTGCGTATCAACCAATGGTGATGGCGGAGAGGTAGACGTAAGAAGGATACAATGAACTGTGATGGTGGAGAGGTAGATGTAAGAAGAATACAGCGAACCGTGATGATCGGGTCTGAGACTACAGGTGTGGGCACTGCCTTCATACCAACGCACACGAGTGATGTTGAGATCAGACACAAGAACCAAAGGCTCTGAAGAGGGGGAACGATGAGGAAAGAGAGAAAGAGATGGATTGAGAGGAGTAGGGAAGGTACAAAGTAGCAAGAGACCCGTAGGTAGGTAACTGGGTCCAACCTGTATTGGTGGACTCAGTCTTTTATACTCAAATTTCCAGTAAATTCTGGGAATTTGTACAAATACTATAAAATATTGGATGTCGGAAGGGTACCATGTGGAAGCAAGAGGAAAAAGAGTCTGATGCTTGAGTGAGCGTGTAAGAGAGAAAAGAGTCGGTGTGACATGCTTTAATTAGCACATGTTGCGTGTTGTGTGATCAAAGGGTGCTTGGCTCTTGGACGCCAAGCGAACAGATATGAGCTGGCTGCTCTCAGCCTAGCTTGTGTCTCCACAAGGGAATATGCAAGCTGGCTTCAACAGCTTCCCTGAGACGCACACATGCAATAAATACTGTGTTTACTTCGAACTATCACCCTTTTAAAACATACTTCTCAATAGCCCTACTTAATTTGAACAGACTCACCGCTTCACTAGAAACCATGCATATCCCCATAGTACTAGTCACCCATTTAATAGTGTTCAGCCCTGGCTACATGTTTTCAATATAAAAATCCTGGACACATAAATGGTGTTTGACAAGCCACTGGGCATTCCGCAGCGCACGCTGAAACTTGAACTGTTACCAACTTGATCTCAAAGTGGTCACAAGTTTGCCTGAAGTCCTCTTGACAGAACTTGTGACTTTGCCAAGCTGATATGCATAATTATAATCACCAAATATGAAATATCAAGCGGTGTCTGGGGTCGCACCTTGGCAAATGCGCCGGGAGCTGATCCCATCAGAAGAACATAGCATGATAGTCCAGTCAACCATACAATAGGGTCCGCTGCCTGAACATGGGCTTGTTTGGGCGTGCTGCCTGCTTTGAATCGGATTATTTATTTGAATTATCCACATTTTACTTTTATTTAAAAACACTGTAATTCAATCCATTCTTGTACATAGTTACATGTCAAGTCTGTATACTATAGCTACAACAAATCCATATTCAACTCTACTATCGAGAACCCTGCCCAAGTCAAGCCCTTCAATCTTGCCACCTCACAAACCTCTAAGATTTCATGACTGCTGGCATATCGTCAATACTGCAATTTCAAGTTAGATGGGAATATGTACAAAGACTATTGAAGAAACTTACTCAGCTGTAACCTTTTCCCAAAGAGTCTTCCTCTGACACAATCCCCACTGTTGGCGGCCAAGCTGTTGGTTAATGATGGTCAGCAGAGAAAATCAATATAAGAAGACAGAAAATCACTGACATTAGCGAATTGAGATGGGAGCACTGAGCTCTGAGTGACAGAACACTTAAAAGACCGCTCACACTGGCTGCAGAATGAGCAAGAAGGATCAAAGAAGGCTGGTTGTTTCCAAGTTCACACATTCACACTTTGTGACTGCCCAAGTTCAACCAATGCTCACATGACCAAACCAAACAAACAAATGGCACCCATCTTGCACCCGTTGCAATCAGAGGGACTGGAATATTTTCAAGTTTGTGCTTTTCAAGGCTGGTCCCCTCAGCGCTCAGCGCTCAGCATGACATTCAAAATACTAAACAAAGCATGTAAACAGCAGAAGTGAACATTAATTTCCAGATTTATCATCTCCTCAGCAACTCCTCAGTCATTTTATCATATATCCACAAGTGCAAAAACCACCAACTGAGTCACCTGCCTTTTCTCTGAATGTGGAGTGCGCTCCTGACAACTCCTGACCAGGTTAAGGCGTTGTGGGGAATCCAGTGCTGGACCAACTATAAAAGGCATGCTTACAAGTGATGTGGACATGCCCACTCCAAATGGTTTCCTTTTGGAGGTTTTCTGACAGCGATGGATGTGGCCTCACTCCTGGACGGCATGAATGCATAAATCTACAGCATCGTCATGACATCTTTGGATCACAATGTCATGACGGCAACTTCAGTGTTTGGCCGTGTAGCATACATAGTAAAAATAAAAACACTAGTGCCTTTCAAACTTTTGTCATATGTGATTAAATAACCAGACTCCCCAGTTGGATATGTAAATATAGTCCTTCACTAAAGATTGAAAACAAACAGAAAAGAAAAAAAAAAACATTAGATTATCAAGAAGTTGACTAGTCGGAGATAAAGGTCCAACTTCCAGGGACAACATGCAACAATTCTCTTCAAACTTATGCTGCACATTGAAAACACTGCTCTGGGTGTTGGGGTAATTATATAGTGAGCTTTTTCAAATATGTACTTTTTTGTTGGGGCAAAACCCATAAACTTGTGTTGTTGCCATTACAGTTCGCAGCAAACAAAGCCGAACTTCACTGTTGTGGCAGTGTTGCTTGTCCATCAAGAAGGCTTAGTAATATAGGTGCAGACTGGGTTTCCCACTGATAGCCATAAGCTGTCAATGTGACACAATTAGCAAAGACCCAGGCTCCTAAACCAGCCGCTCGTTCTTGCATCTTCACTGTCCCTGTACCACAGATGATATTTGTACAATATTTGTCTATGCTGATTGCTAATGCAAAGCCCTGGAACTTTCCGTTCTTACAGTGCCACCAGGCATCAGCAAACTAACAATTCGCTTTTTCAGCTTTTAAAAGCTCAGATAAGTCCAAAAAGGCGAAAAAAGGCGCAAAAGAGATGGAGCTGAAAGGTGGCAAAGTTTATGTATTGGTATTACAAAAGTTGGCATCACAATCGAGGTATTATTTACGGAAAAAGTCCATAAAGCTCGTAAGTCCAAAAAGATAAGAAAAGCGAGCAAGTCTACCTGGCAGTGCTTGTTAACCCCCCACTAATCGTTGCTTGGGGATGCAAATACAACAGCCCAGACACATTTCATAGACCTCAGAGTACTTCAGTCTTTACATATACAGCAGTGGAGTGAAATACTGACAGCACATACATGCTGAAGGGTCGCGCTTCTCCGCTTTTCACTTTTGCGCATCCCAAAAGCAGAAATGCGCTGAAAGTGGACATGCAGAGTGTCAATTTGCTGATTGGGTGATGCGCAATGAGGCATGAATTGCCCATCCAAGGATACGCTGGCAAGAAGGTCACGCGTCGGGCAGCTGCATTTGGACAGCAGAGTCTCAAATGCTACGAGGCATGCCAGAACGCGTTGGGATCCTTATCCATCCCGCCATCGACCTGGCACCATCGCTGCCTGACGTATACAGTCTTTTGCTTTTCTTTCTCTCTTCCCTGAACAGAACAGACCATTTGAATACATACTCCCATTTTCTGATACACGCACACGATGGTTAGCACTGGCGGAACACGAAAGACCCACACATCCCCAGAGATCATCCGGCAACTGAAATCCATGACCCTGCTCGAAAGGCTCTCTCTGAACAAGATCACCGAGGCAGAGAACCACAAGAAGGTTATTCAGACAAAGAATCGCAACAGCATCGCATCATTGGTGACAATCACCCCATCCGAAATTGATAACTTGAAAGACCCGTCCTTTTTCGAATTAGTCAAGGAGTTTTGCTCCACAAAGCTCAAGATCAAGCTGCTCCCCTTCCACAAGAAGGCCACAGCAGACAGAGAGCTGGAGAAAAAGAGGAAAGCGGACAAAGATGGGGAGGACGATAGGTCAGCCAAGAGGGCTAACTACCAGATCTCAGCCAATAACAAGACTGAGTGGACGGAGGGTGACGACGCCCTCACCAACATCAAAATTCCCGATTTTCTCCTCATCACTGATGCCAACTGCCCACTACCGCTTTCTTGGTTCACCCCCAAAAGGTTCAAGTGGATTTGTAAGAACCACCAAAAGTTCCCAGCACCCATGGCACTCAAGTGCGACTCCGCTGGCAACAAGATCACCACCTTTGTCCTCGATGTCAACAAAATCCTTGCCAACTCCTGGTTTTCCATCCTACATGGCTCCAAATACCCAATGAACATTGTGGAGTTCCAGGCTGCCGGAGAAAACTACACCTATTTCCAAAGCCTGCGTGACGCCGACAAGGAGAACCCGGTGAATCGAAACTACTGGGAAAAACATTTCAGAACTTACCTCGAAAAACCAGACAGAATCAAATACTTCGAAACCTGGCTCCCAATAGATGCAGAGATGAGGGAGGAGAGACGCCTCAAGCAGGCCTCTTTCAACCCCACCTACTTCAACTGCCAATGGGCACGTTGCAAGAACATGTTTGAGGCCACAGAGAGGGCCAAGGAGATGATCCAGGAAGTGGAGAGGAAGCATGAGACGAAGATGGAGGAGATCAGGAGGCAGATGGACGGCCCTAGGGGAGAGGGCTTGAGAGGAAGCTACAGCAGAAGGGGTAACAGCTGGGGAACCCAGTCCTTTCACGACAATGCAATGCCAGCAACCACATCCACCTCTGGCGAGCCAGCGCACTTCATATGCGTCTTATGTGGAAAGCGTGGCCACAGTGCCCTTGCACACGGCGGCAAAGGCGAGAAGCACCCCAACCCATCTGGGCCAAATGATCAGGACGTTCACTCATTCACCCCAGAACTGATGCCGAGATCTGTATCAACTGGAACATCACTGGGAACATCTCAGAGAAATGCAAGGCCCACGGCACACACCAAGCACACATCTGCTCATTCTGCAGCTCCAGCGAGCACCATGCCACCAGCTGGGCCTGCAGAGCCAAACCCGCTTGAGTGCTTCCTGGAGGCAGCAGCCCCGGAATGTCTCAAGTACCGAGACTTCAGTGATACCATACATGAACGCACACCAGCATCCAATCCCACAGCACAAAAAGAGTTCAAGAAGGTTGTCTGCCCATACAATGCCAACGCCTTCGAGGACCTGATCCACAAGCACAACCTCAGCAATACCTACCCTGACCTCCCATGCCACCTCCAAGAGGGCTTCCCCATCGGCGAAATGCCCAACCTCAGAACCACCTTCATCCATCCAAACCACCCCTCCTGCCGCATGAATAACCAGGAGGTGAGAGACTATGTCGATGGCGAGGTCAAGGCAGGTCGGATGAGTGGTAAATACACCAAGGAGGTGGAGGACATCTGCAGGGGCCCGTTCTACGTGTCACCACTCATAGTGGCCACGCAGACACAGCAACCTGGTGTTCCAGACAAAAAGAGAGTCTGCTGACACCTGTCGAAAGAATCTCGCCAAGCTGCCTCCGTCAATTCACACATTGCAAAGGAGGACTTCCCAACATGTTTCAACACCGCAATGAAGGTGGCCGACACCATGAGTACCAATCCTTCCAAAACCATCCAGATTTCTGGCCATGGTTCAACAGGCATCCGCTCCTGCAGCCACACCTCATCTCCACCACGCATCCACCATGTGGCCATGCCCAGAAATCTGGCTGTCTTCCCATTTCGAGACACCAGATAACCAAAACCCAATGTCAGATCTTTGCTGCATTGCCTGGCACACAGGCATGCACCCTGGACATCGCAGAATTCCACCGAACGTGCCCAGCACACCCATCCCACAAGTGCTGGCTCGTCATTCAAATCAACAAAGACGAATTCTATATTGACCATTGTGTTCCTTTTGGCACCCGAAGTGTGAGCGGCATAGCAGGAATGGTTGGTAACTGCGTCATCGATATATGGGAGGCTGAGAAGGTAAAACCGACTTTCAAATATGAAGACGACATCACAGTTCTCCGAACACCCTCGACATCTGGCAACTACATTGAAGGAGAATTCAGATATGACTACGATGGACCTGAGGCAATGCGACGGATCAAAGGGCTCAAAGTCCCATGGCACCCCGAAAAAGGCGATGGTATCTTCAGGTCCAAGTTCACCTACATTGGCTTCCTTTGGGACATTGAGGAGAAGACTGTCACCTTACCTGAAGAGAAGAGGCTGAAATTCCTCGAATGATCACGGCAGTTCCTGGAAGGATTCGAAGGGGTCTGCCAATGCACCCTAAACAACGTTGAGAAAATCCATGGCTCCCTTTGCCATGTATCATTTGTATACATCGAAGGTTGTAGTTGACTCGCATCGCTCACCAACTTCTCTACCAAGTTCCATGGCAACAGATTCCTGAAGCTGTACATCCCCGACCCTGTCATCCAGGACCTAAAATGGTGGATGTCAAAACTTGCCTACCCCTCGTTCATGAGATCTATCCACAATCGAGGCCCACCCCAGGACATCAACTTGTTCCTTGACACCTCCACATCATGGGGGATCGGAATCATGATAGGTGGTAAGTGGGCGGCGTATCATCTCCAACCAGGCTGGAAGATCACAGGTAGAGATATCGGATGGCTCAAGACCATTGCCATCGAGTTGGGTATATTTCCTGGAGGCACTTGGACACCGAGACTGCCACTTGCTCATCCACTCAGACAACCAAGGCACCATTGGTGCAGTCACAAAAGGCCATAGCCCCAACCACCACCTCAATGCCAGTGTTAGGCGCATATACGACACTATTGTAGCACTGGGCATCTCTCCCACACTTGTATATGTCCGATCTGAGGAGAACCCAGCAGACCCTATTTCCCGTGGGATCCTGGGATCAACCACCAACCACCTTGACATTGAACCACCACTTCCCCCTGAACTCGACGAAGCTATCCAGTATGTCTCGCCTTGCTGACACTAAGGACATAAAGGTCGAAAGACCCAGTTTCTTTGGCGTAGTGGCAAGGGCCATGTTTACAAACCACCACCAGGAACCAACCACAAAAAGCGAGTCCTTGCCTGCCTGCCCACAACCATCCTCCACGCCAAAGGCGAATGAACTCTGATTGCACCCCTACCTCCCACGAAAAGCCAAAACAGGCAACGAAACCAACCCCAACGATTTACGACCAAAAGTCCCAGCCAGACAACGCATCCTAGACTGGAACACTACCTTCAGTGAAAATGCCAAGAAGGAACTCATTGCACACTTTCCCGAGGAACTCTTCGATCTCGCCTGAGGCACCTTGTCACGCTCGCTCAGTGAGACCACTCTCACCACATACGCCGCAGGACCACTGTGCTTCACCCAGTTCTGCAACAGATGGAGCATTGACAAGGACAACCGCATGCCAGCCAGTCCCATCCTCCTCTCAGCTTTCCTTGGAAGCCATGCAGGTACTGTATCCAGTCCCACAGCCAAAAATTGGGTTGCTGGGATGCGCATGTGGCACATCATCAACAACGCTGAGTGGCACAGTGACCATGAATGGGTCCGCCTGGCTCTTCGCACTGCATGCAAGGAGGGCTCAAGGTTCAAATGCCCCCTCCGCTCACCAGTGACCATCAGGCACCTTAGAGTGCTCAAAGTACGCCCAATAATGCCAAAACATCCATATACTACCCCTAACACAACTTAATGACACACAGGAGCACCTCAGGACAAACGAGCCATATGGAGCTGCAGTGTTTGTGGTGGCCATTGTCACTTTCTTTGGCTGCCACCGACTAGGGGAGACCACAGTCCCTTCCAACACTGGTTTCGACTCAAAACTCCATGCAACCCGAGCCTCCGAAATTACCTTCAGTACCACAGCTGATGGCATCGAGACAGTCGACATCTGTATCCCCTGGACGAAGACCACCAAGGAAGCTGGGGGCACCATCATCCTCACCGCCCATGGTGACGACATATGCCCAGTCGAAGCCCTCAAGAACCACCTCAAAATTAACAACCTTCCCAAGGAAGCCTCCCTCTTCGCTTATAGAAAGAATCCAGTATCCAACAAGGACCTCAACAACACAATTCCCTGGGTCCACATGCACAAGCAAGACTTCCTCAAGATGGTCAACCACTTCTGGACCTTCCACAGCTTGGGTGCTATCAATGGTCACAGCTTCAGAATCGGAGGCACAGTTGCCCTGCTCCTAGCTGGAGTACCACCCAAGATGGTTGCTGCCACAGGGGGCTGGACATCCCTGGCCTTCCTGGGATACTGGCGCCGCATTGAGGACATTGTCACTGCAGCCACATCGCAAGCATACAGACAGAAAACCATCACCGAAATCGGTGTCGCCTTCGAAAAATTCAGAATCCAGCAAAATCTTCCAGTCTCTAGTCTATAAGGGCACAGCCACATTTCCGCTAGCTTATCAATAGTTCCCAATTTCTCTTTCAACACTCTTGTGTCTCTTTCCCATGGCCTTATTCCTTTCTTTGCAAGTTCACTTCTGATCACCCTCACTTTCAAGATCTTGTAGTTAGCCATACATGCACCTACACTCAATAATCAATGTTCTCTCCCACCCACTTCAGCGGAACACTCTACCCAGGGGTACCAGCCCACCTCACCTGTGACAAGCCACCCTGCTAGTTATGAGCCTTCCGCTCTGACTGGCATGGCTGACTGGCTTGTCCCCACAGTGAGCAGCCCAATGCCCAGACATTCTGGACCAGAGAACCGGGCCCTCAGTATCACACTGCTGAGAATCTCCCAGCAGGCTCCATGTGCCCTGCACACGGACCCTGCTGACATGCCTGGGCCTCCGGCCCCCGCACCCTTGGTACTCGGACTGACACTGAGTATCGTAGTCCTAACACCCTTGTTGCAGGACCTTCTGGAACTGACAACACCATCCAGAGTGGGATAAATCACAAACAGTTATTTATCACATCTCTCTACTCTCTTGACGTTCCCGCAGCCAGCTTATGCAACCGCTCTATCGAGCACTGAACAGAAAGTTGCCTTTACCAAAATCATTAGAAATCAACATACATAGACAAATATTGTACAATATCATCTGTGGTACAGGGACAGTGAAGATGCGAGAACAAGCGGCTGGTTTAGGAGTCTGGCAAAGACCCCTTGAAACGTAGCAGGACCAGCAATGCTGCATTATTAGATGGTGAAGGTCTGAATGCTAGTAGATTGCGGTATCACGAGTCACCAAGGCATGACCTGAAGACTGTACCGTCTGTCTCCTGCCATACGCTTTGGTTTCTTGTTGGGGGAACTACACGAGCATCTGTGAATTGGAATTTGGATGAAGTCAGTGACGATGAAGTCATTCTTGACCTTGTCTTACCTCCTGTTTTGTCAAGCGGCTGTTCAACAAAACAGTGGTTGGGAGACTTGTAGTGGACACTGTCGAATGAGCTCAATGTCATCGAGCTTGAGTGACTGGTAATAGACAGTTGAGTGTTGTCCGGGACTGTGATGACTCGGATGCATCCATGTCATTCTCACGATGTTATGCAGAGGCTTAATTTGATTCGCATCTTTGTAATTCTACAGTACGGATAATGTATTAACTATCTACCTAATTAGTTGAAAATGCGAGATCGCTATCCCAGATCTGAATGATATGATCACTCAACCCAGACGCAATCGCCTTGCCATCTGATGAGATTGCCACAGAGCAAACCGAGGCTGTGTGTCCCTTCAGCGGCCTCCCCACCTGCTTCCCAGTCTCCACGTCCCAAATTCTGATGGTTTTGTCCTCTGAGCCAGACAAGACTTGTCTGCCATCAGGTGAAAACACCACAGCATTCACTCAGTTTGTGTGGCCAAACAATGGCTCCCCAACCTGCTGCCCTGACTTCGCATCCCAAATGTGCAGTGTCCGGTCCCGCGACCCTGACACTATCTTTGACCCATCTGGGGAAACGGCTATACTCAGTACCCAACTTGTGTGTCCTGTCATCTTCACAACCTCCATCCCTGACCAGATATTCCAGACACAAATAGTGCAATCATGGGAGCCCAATACAATCCTATTTCCGTCATGGGATATCGCGACTGACTGCACCCAGTGTGCATGCCCTTTCAATGATAGAATAGCTGGCGCTCCAGTTCTCGCATCCCAGACCTGGATCGTCCCATCCCAGAACCCAGCGACGATTTGCGACCCATCAGGCGAAATTGCGACCGATAAAATGGCTGTGCTCCCTCTCAACAGCGACGGTGCAACTACCTCTTGTCTCTTTTGCATGTCCCAAATCCGGACCATGCCGTCATGTGAGCCCGCCACAACTCGCTGGCCGTCAAATGAAACTGCAACGGAGCGAATATAACTCTTGTGCCCTCGCAACGGCTCCCCCACTTCCTGTCCGGTCAATGCATCCCAGATCCGAATGGTCCAGTCCCATGAGCCAGAAACAACATGGTTGCAATCCTGTGTGAAAGAAACTGATGGGACAGTGTCTGTGTGCCCTTCTAGCTGCAGAATGCACACTGTTGACGTTCACAGTAAGTTAACCTTGGCATTGTAAATGGGGGTAGTGGCACTTACTACTGTTGGTGTAAAGTTGCAAGAATCTTTGTGCTACTCTTTTGTGTTCTTCTGTACCTCCAGTCAGCCAGCTTCCAACGAAACACTTGATCACTGCTTTAGGCACAGCAATGTCACCACAACTGCTGTGAGATTGCAGAGCTCGATCCAAAAGGAAAAACTTGTTGTCCGAAATCTGCCAGATAGATGATGACCGAGTGGCTGATTGGTTGAGGCCCTGGTCAAGGCCTTGGTGGCTATCCTCCCCAAGGGCCTCGATGAAAGCCCTGATTATGGCCTGTGATCCGTTCTCTGTGGGTGATCTAGCAATTAGTATGGTCCACGCTGCTGTATCGCCAGGTTTAATACACACCAAAGCCATTGATTTGCTCAATTAGCGATTTGACATCATCTCCCTTGACAAAACGCTGCACTACAACTCGAGCAGATGATAACAGATCCTCGATAAGCCACCTGGCCTTGTTCATGAGACCATCATTTCAAATGGTGTCCCAAAATTGCTTTCGTTCATTCTCGTCCCTTTGAAGCCTGAGCAGCAACGACCAAGGGCCTGCCAAGGCCAGACGCGCCTGAGGAAGATAAGTGTCCCTTGTCTCATTCACAAGGATGGCAGCGTGGATCTTCTGGCCAGGATGGATCTTTCTGCTTGCCCAGCAGTGCGGCCTATCGTAACAACATTGTTATAGGAGTGTCCCAGCGATATATGGTGACAGAAAACGAACCTCCGTGATAGGACTCGTACATAACGGCCCTCCAGCTGTACAGTGTAGGTCTGCCGCTTAAATGGCAGTAGCTCAAATAAGTGCCACACCCCTGTCAGCGACTCTTTGATCTCCACATGCTCCTTGGGCAAAAGCTCACGAGTAAAGTCTTGGGTGCAAAGGCCAGCTACCTTCACCTCAGATACCATCCATCACAGAGGAGGCCTACTGCGATCCATGCCCTTGTTCTGTCGGTTACCGCCACCGCTACGAGTTAGATCAGCAAAAAGCCCCAACGATGTAGGACATGCGCCTACATATCAGAATGGGTTCCAGGGAACCATGCCTCCACGATGTGTGGTGGCTCAGTGTCTTTCGTCTCCCTGCTTTTTTTTTCGCAACATAGGAATCAGTTAGTTATCATAGCCAGACTGAGAAAGGCAATAACATACAGTTGTCTGCTTGGGTTCTCCTGCTTAGCGCTCTCATCCTTCTTCCTCCTGTCGACAGGCGAGCCTCCCCATGCGTATTCCGGGAGAAACTTAACCCTCCGCTCATCCAATGCCAGTGCATGGCGAAAATAGCACACATGTTGCATGCCCTTGGTGGTCCCTGGAAGTACATGTTTTCCACGTGCGATACCGATGGAGGAGACGGTATCCCTGACATTACTGGAACGTATGAGAAAGTTGATCGAGATTGACCTATGTGTACAACTTACCATGCTCCAATGAAATGAACCTTCACTTCATGTGAGAATGCCTTCTTAAATCTCTCGGTCTTTGAGACATGCTCGCTCGTGCCAACTTTCTGGACCCGCTGTGGTTCATCTCTGGATCAAGCGTAGAGCTGGTAGGCGCTGCA
This sequence comes from Coprinopsis marcescibilis, assembly GCA_004369085.1. Taxonomy (NCBI): domain Eukaryota; kingdom Fungi; phylum Basidiomycota; class Agaricomycetes; order Agaricales; family Psathyrellaceae; genus Coprinopsis; species Coprinopsis marcescibilis. Next base: position 104,348 of record ML210199.1, read on the forward strand.
AGATTGGATTTGATCAATATCAATTCACCTGAATATTCACGCAAATAGATGTAAACTGTATGTACATACAAAGGAATCTGCATCTCATTTCCTTTGTAAATTAGGCCAACCTGGTGACAAATTGGTGAATACATGTGTCAATCACATTGGGTATAGAGTCTCACCTGGTCAATCATAGCGGAGAGGGCGCGAACTTGAAAGGCTCCTCTAGAGAAACCTGCCATTGCGTCAATGGTGTTGAATAAAGTGGGACCCATGGGGCATTTAGTAAACTCACCGAAGAGATAAATGCAATCCCTGTCCCTGTAGTTCTCTGCAAGCCATCCATAAGCCCCCAGTAAAGTCTTTTCAAAGTTCCTAGGAAGAAAAGTATCAGAACCCGAGCAAGAAAGAACAACATGAATGGAACGAACCAAGCAATGGCGAGATCAATTTTGTGGAATATGACCTGGAGCCAATATCTTGGTGACCTCCAATGCAGTTCGGCATACGTGCCAATCCCACTGTTGTACCAAGTGAGCTGCTCGTCATCAGAGCCTTTCAGTAATAGGTTGTATAGCTCGATGACATTCGTATTCTACAAACGAAAGGTAAGCACAATTCAAGTTTAATGGGCGTTGAACTCTCGAACCTGATTGCCAAACTGGTTAGCCATGCCATCGATGCAGATGATGAGGTTGCGGCCTTTTTTAAGATGGTCACCACAAGTTCCCATCATGATCTTGACTTTGGGAGGGGTATTTTCCTCCTGACTGTCCCCACCCTTTAGGGTGATAGTAGGGTCTACGGTAACGTCGAAATTGGGAGCAGCCCTTGTGCAACAGCAGCACCCGTTGCAAGGCAACTTTGCATTATCAGGCTCTGGGGCTGCCTTCATATGAGGCTCGATGGTAATGTCACCATCGTCTGTGGCCCTGGAGGGGACTAAGGAAAGGTTGAGGCCGTATCATCTTCGTTGAGAGAGTGAAACCATACCATGACCTTCTTCAGCATCGTCACCTACAACTGCCTTGTCCATAGCATGTTCCGAGGTTGAAGGGCATATAACGAACAGACTTAGAGGACTCAGGAAATGGGTATTGCAACCAACTGATGCTGGGCTGTGATATAAAGAACTCTCAGTGTACCATGTTGGTACCACGACCTCTCAGAGCAAGAGGTGGCAGATCCATCGATCTTGGAATATGTTCCCACAGAGGCCCCCCCCCCCATATATGGGAATCTGCGTGTCGTGTTTGGCACAGGCTTCTGTGGCACTCCAGCAAAAGTCGAGCACAACCCTTCAACTGTTCGCTCATTTTCCTCAGAACCTTCTCTCAAACTGATCAAAGACAGATCTTGACTGCCTGGCCCTGATAACCCTGCTGTCTACGCTCCCCTAGAGATAGGTTGGTTTCTGCTCCCTGACCTGCCGAGCAATGCTGCCTCGGAGTGTTTCGATCCCCATCACTTGCGTTCAGATCCACTCCTGGCTGATTTGCCACCTCTTGTCTCAGAGCGACACTTGCCAACACGTTCCTGCCATGCTGTATGTTGCCAGTATTCATCTCTGACGCCCTGTATGACCTCTCCATTGATGAATATCAGAATGGAACAGTCACAGGGCGATGCTTGACATATGGCACCCAGCATGCAGGTGACTTTGCCTCAGGCTTGTATCCTGTTGCTCAGGAATACAAACATTCCCAATCAGGATGCCTCCTAGGATACACAACTCGGCTTAGATATCATTCGCAGCTAACCATTGAGTACATACACTGCTGGCACAGGATTATAGTGCAGGCCTCAAAATGTTTTCAAAATGTTTGACTAAAGTTTACATCCCGAAATTGCATTTTGGATGGGTCAAAAGGTTAGATTCCAGGGTCAAGCAAAATACTCGAGAAAGATTACATTTTGTCATTATTTAGACCTCTTACAGAATGTTAAGTTTAGGATGTATTTTGAAGTCACCTGTACAGAGCCAATACACATAATTCCGCCCAAATTTGTACTGAGATCTACGCAGAATTTCACGTTGTCCAAAATGTTGATTTCAATATTTAACTTGTGTGACCTCTCAAAATGTGGCTTTCGGGCTATAAATGATACATATGGGAAACATTTTGAGCAAAATGCCATATCTATCATTTGACGGGCCATAAAATTATACATTTCTATTGTCTCTAAATTGAGCCAGAACATAGAGTATGGGACCAACATCGGAAGAGACAATATTCGTGCTATAAATAACATACCGCACGAGTTTGGCGCGAGTCTCTATTGTTACAGTTCTTGAGATTCTACCCGTTTCAGAAGGTTTCAAATCAGGTGTCTGTAAATGATTGGTAAACTAGGTAACATTTAGTCAAAAGTTTTTGCAACGTTCACTATAATCCCTTGCTGGCAGTGATAGGTCACAGATGGACCTCGAGGCTGGGTTGTAGTCTTACTACTCAGAACATGCGGTGCACTTACCTATATTCCCCTCGTCCCCGATATAGAAGGCGATTGATGAGGAACAACGGAAGGCCTATATAACGACTTACAACGGCTTACGCCTTGTCACAAGCCACCAACAACAACAATCATAAATGCCGCTCACACTTCGGTCCACACTTCCAATGCTGATGAAGCGATCCTAAAGAGCGAGGAGTATCGGCAACTAAACGGAGCGTTGATCGGTAAGTAAAAGGTATCACTAGAGCAGTAGAGACAGGCTTACTAGGCGGTTGATATGTGCAACGTGCAGCGTTCGATGGAGAGGTTTTCAACGGCGATAAACACCAAGGTGGCCCGGGTATGCAAGGTTTCTTTAAGCGCATCAAAGGTATCAAGCGTCCCGTTGAGCCCATAGAACATGGGGCAGAAGAATGCCCCATAGTCATTGTGTAAGTAGATCCTCCATTGTGATATCGAGGTCCGGCCGTTCATCCAATTTCGCGAGTAGGGTGATGGGTCTGACTGGCGCTGGGAAGAGCAAGGTAACACCTTACGTCGCAGAGCGTTTAAGCCTGGCATTGCATCGATGAACTGAAGTAGCATCTAGCTGATCAACGATTACGCTGAAGAGACCCTGGCCGTAGTAGGACACAAGCAAGCGTCGCAGACGAAGGAAACTAAGGGTTATGGCTTCTCTATTCCAGGCGGAAAACGCCTGGTTCTGGTCGATACACCTGGTTCCAACGATACCATGGGGTCAGGCATAGACAGGTTGGAAGGCATTGCGGGTTGGATGGCAGAGAGGTGCGCATTGTATCTTATTATATCCCACCCTACTAAGAAAGAAGTAAATTGTGATTAGGTACAAGGAGGGAACCCCAATCGCCGGCGTCATATACCTATACGATGCATCCAGTAATCGCGTCAAGACCTTAATGCGCAACGACTTCACGATATTCCAGAAGTTATGCGGGCCCGATTACTTTCGTCGAGTGTTCATTGCGCTGTCACATTGCGATTACATCAGTACGAAAACTCTGGAGGACAGAACGCAGGAGTTGAAGAACTTATTATGGAAAGATGTACTCGGCGGAGGGGGCTCGGTTTGGGCTCTTACTGCCGACCACGACTCGGCGACGCGTAAGGTAGAAGTACGCGAGCTCGTTCATTTCGTTGCAGCCAGTCACATTCTAAGCCTGGACGTTGCAAGACCACTGGCCATTCAGAGGGAGCTCGTTGACTTCCAAATGACACTTGCCAAGACTGAAGCTGGCAAACAAGCGACTGGGCACGTGCACACCCTTGAGGAGTACTTGAAACATTTGGAGGAGCGGAAGACAGGTACATACGGCACTCGCGAGCTCGAACTGCAGATGAATCAGATCAGAAGCGATCTGGAGAAACTGGCTCCTCTGAGCCACCAGCTGTTAAAGGCGTTGTTGATCTGAGAAATCGGTCAATTATCTCTTTTCTCCACCCGTAAGTCTTACTCTTACACTCGCTGCAAAGGCTTGACGGACCTCTTACCTTAGACCCTTACTAAGGTCGTCTGACAGATCATGCGAGGAATATGCCTTCAATATGTATATTATTTAATTGCGGTGACGGACATGAACCAGCACGTCCGAACCTCCAGTACTACACCACCAGTGTAATAAACGACGTCCAGCATCGCTAATACAAGCCCAATCCAGTCTCCTATCCTCATCCGGCCTTGTTCGTCGCAGCGGGGGCCCAAACCCGGTAACGACGAGGCCAAGCCGGACACGAATGAGCCAGCTACCGGGCACTGATGGGCCTAACCTGTCGCATGTGTATAGCTTCGACGTGAGCAGACGATTTAGCAAAGACCCCTTAAAACGTAGCAGAGCACCAGCATCAGATGATTCCATAAAGACAGGTTATGGGGACTCACCGAGGCATGACCCGAAGATTGTACCGCAGAAAGTCCTCTGCACGCTCTTCGACTTCTTGTTATCGTCGGGATCGTTCTGCGAATAACGAGAGGAAGCACTGCTCATCGGGCTTCTAGGTGTCAAAGGCAAAGTGCTGGTCGGGGATGGGGTCTCTCTGGAATTAGAATGCGCCAGAGGAACCTGCATCTGCGGCTGTCTCTGCATTTGCTGCGCCTGCCGCTGGTCCTCAAATTCCTTCCATGCCCTTCGCTGCTTCTCCAAGGGGTACCTCGGAACCCTGGAGCCGGTCTTGGGAGTGGCCAAAGCAATGTCCGATAAGGCAAAGGGCTGGTAGCTGGAAGAAGAATTTGAAGGAACTGGTGCGAAGGGCGGTAGCGAAAGAGGGCTAGGTCGTCGAGGGACGAAGTGACGGTGGTCCATGGGAGATACAGGTGGGCTGCTGAGCATTTGTGACATGGTTGGGGGAGACGTTGTGGGCGCTTGTTGTTTCTTTGGGCTGTGGGAGGTCGATATCGCCAGGATATTATCACCAGGATAAGTTCGATGGAAGGCAAGAAGTCCGGATGCTGACACTGTGCTTTTATTTGACTCGGGCTGTGCTATCCGCATCACTTGGTGACGGGCGCTGCTGATGGCAACACGGCACTCGCCGTGATCTCGTATTGCACCGATAATAGAGGTCGGAGGTACTCAGTATCCTCCATATCTTATCACACTCAATGGTCAGTGAGGCTGCAACAGGTAGTCGATCAGCGAAAGTTGGTATATTGGAACTCAAACGCATAGTATAGAATAGATGAGGAAAAGCATAGGCTCCACGATTGAGCTGGTAAGAGGGGCATAATCATAGCGTATGTAGCAGAATGGTAGGCATATGTAGAGTATAGGGCATAAGCAGAGAAATAGAGACAATACACAGGAATAGAAGCTAGCACAAATAAATTATAAAATAAAGATAGGTCCGGGAAGTGAATTGTTCGAGAAACAATATGTCCATTGAGCAGTAACAGATGCGATGTTTTTGGTTAGAAGAAAACAGCAATGGAAACCTCTTTAGGTCCCCTTTGACCTAGTTGTAAGACTTTTAGCCCTGTTACGCATGAATAAACCGACTTTTCCGAAGAAGGTTTTAGGCTGAGCTTGCGCTACATCGTCTTCGTCTGTCCAGTTGGAGAACCTGGACCCGAGCATTTGCTCTTGATAGTGCTCGGCCGGAATTGGAGGTAGAGGCGTGTCCCGGATGAAACGCCTGATGTCAGCTTGGGCCATGCTGCCACCTGGGGCTCCAGAGGAGGTATTGGCACTGCGGGAGGACGAAGGATAGGGATCCATCCGATCTTTGTGGCGAGAAGGGCCAGCGCGAGCATTGGCGGTGGGCGTCTGTGCGTAGACTCCCGCATTCGGACGCCGACTTGAGCGAAGCGACTGAGTCTCTGTGGAAGGAGGCCGCCTACGGAGTATTGGGAGGTTGACAGAGCGAGCAGAGTGCGAGTCAGTGTCGACACCAGGCAGATTATAATGTGCAGTTCCATATGTCTTCGCCTTTCCAGTGTCGATCCGATGCGGGCGGATATGGGCAGGGAGCGCGCTTATTGGATGATGGGGAACCGTTGGGCTAGAGGACGGGAAGTGTACATCTCGAGAGCCATGAATGAAAACGTCTCGTCCATCTGTATCTGATGCGGCAGACTTATGTTCAGAAGTAGAAATGGGCTCAATACGATATGGGCGTGCATCTGGAGACCTCGATGCATGCAATTTGGATGAAGATGGAGACTTAGGTGGAGGTGTTGTAGACCGGGTGGTGGCATTTCTCACTGATTGGGAGTACACTGATGCTGGTGTGGGTACAGGAGCTCTGCGAGGTGAAACATCCCTCGGGGCGTCTTTGTAGCGCGAACGACTAGGTTTGGAGGGTTTCTTGGTGGGACTGGAGGAACCAGTAATTTCGATCACCTCTCCGTCTGTTCCATGCACAGTGATGGCGCTATAGCTTCCAGTGGGGACAATGACTGCCTGAGATGTAAGAATTACACCATGCGTGAGTGCGGGAGAGGACCGAGACGCCGCTTGAGACCTGTAAACCGTCCCAGCTTCAGGATTGGTTGGAGCAACAGTAGCTTTACTCGGTCGGGTGCTTTGAGTATTACTAGAAACTTTGGAACTACCGGTCGTCCGAGTCCCTTTTGAATACTTGGCTGCTCTATTAGCTTCTTGAATAGATGTGGGAGTTCTGAGAGAGAATTCGTCGGAGGTACGAGAAGAACCACGAATAATGACTGGGACGCTGGTGCTAGAAGGAGTCTGCGAAGTGCTATTGGCCCATGCTCCGGCGCCTTTGCCCCTTGGTCTGTATTTGTTCTCGTCCATGTTGCGAGTGTGGGTAAGAAGGGTTGATAGTAGGGGTTCTTTGTGGGTAGCTGTAAGATGAGTGCGGGGGTTTAGATGGTAGATATTGAGAGATATTTCCTTTGACTTTATACTGGGACTTCTTACAGCAGTGGCTCAGTGCGCGGTCTAAGCATATGTAGGAAACGAATGGCAAACTGGACCAAGTGGTGCTAAGCGCCATCACATCCGTCGCGATGAAACAAGGCTTGGACCATCCCACTGCTAACTACCCGCTTTAGGCAATGATTAGTGAGTAATGCGCTTGGCCCGCCTTTCTCGTAGGTAATTGGTGGAAAGCATGGTACGGCAAAATTGCCACAGTTCGCCGAATTCAACATCCATCACTGCCTACCCCCACTCATTCGAGAGGATGGCGGTCTGGTAAGTGATGATAAGTAGTGCAGAGGCCCGTAATCAAGCATGGATACGGCGAAAACAGCTGCTCGCCGCTCCCGTGGCTTTTTAAAGATTAAAGAGTCGCACATAAGCGGATAAAGCTAAGAGTATTAAAGGGACATCAATTTGCGTCAAATGCTGCTGTATTCACTCTTCAATCTTCAGCTCCCTATGTACTTGTAAGATTGGCACTGGAAATCAGGATCGTCAGGAACGCGGGGGTCGGCGAGGACGTTCGGCATTACCCGAACGAATTCAAACGGAGAATGAATCTTTGATATTAGTTCCCGCCGCACGAAAATTGTTTCTATCATCATCGATGCAGCATTCAGTGCTGCACTCTGCAACCGCATATCACGATTGTCAGAGTAACGGAGCGATGAAAGAACGACATTTCTCTGTTATTTCGCGCTTGACAACTCACAGACTTATTGATGAAGTTGAAATACCGCAAGGAACACAATCCACCGATCCAACCGCAACCCTCGCAAACCTAAACTCGTTTCCCAGCCACGGCTGTAGAAACGTGTTTTTCACGGTACCTTTCATATGTCGTGTTGTAGCTTATGACTTTCAGAACTACGAATTCATTGGTGTTTGAATTCATGCTACGGATCCCATGACCTTATCAAAGGCAACTGTCGTGCGTATTGGGCGTGGTTTGTAATGATTCACTGACTATTACCGTGTTGGGAGTCTCGCCTTTAATGTCCAGCTTTCGATCTTGCGGTATGCCAGGAGCATGCGCCTGGCAGCCTTGCACCCAGAAAAGGTATGAATAGCGAGGATGTGTGGTGTTTGGAAGCCATTATCGCGCATTCTTACCTTCTTGTGCAATGACTACACAAGTCGCACCCGAACGCCCAAAGAGCTCCCGCTCTCGGTCTGGAGACACCCAGGACTCTCGAATCGCCAACTGGATCAGCGAAACCAACCGCCTCACGCCGTCAGCCCCACCTCCTCCCACGTTGTCATCCAAACACAAGCAGAGTGCATGGCCGCAGAAGCGTCGCATCCGACTCACTAGCTTATCCAACCCTGCTCGACGGGTCCATCGAGCCAGCTTGAAGCGCCACGAGCGACAAGGCGCTCTCGATGCCAGCACTCAGTCGAGTCCAACCCCCGACCCTGCCGACAGTGGCTCACGCACCCCTTACCCAGCCATTGTGTTGTTAATATCATGTTTCGGGATTTCCGCAATTCTACCTTCTTTGCTAGTCCTACTGGCTTTTGCCGCGTTCATCACCTTTGCCCCTGGGCTGATAGATGACGGCAACAGAAATATATGTGTGAGCACGATCACATTGTTGTCGGTTTATCCGACTTATTTCAATAATGCAGGATGTGAAGCCTAATCCGTTTAGTGCAGAATTGGACGAAACAGATGGCCTTGAAGGGACCTCGACAGAAGGTACTCGCACTGAAAGCCAAAAGACCAAGCGGAAGCGATTATGAATGTTTTCCGACGGCCACAATTTAGCTCCCAGTTTCTTCTATGTCACTCCATGTATTCTCCCCACTATGATTATGATTACCTCTTTCCCTTTTCTTTACCTCTTTCAATTCACACCATCGCAATGCCATCGGTGAACCCGATGGAAGCAACTCATTTCCTTTGAACGGTTGTCCTGACTCCTGTGGAACGCTCTTGGCGAGTTGAGCGCGACGTGCTCTTGACTTCCTTGGGCATTTTTACCCAACCCGGGTCAGATGCGGCGAAAGCCCTTATTCTCGAATCAAGAACCATCGAAACCCATTCTCAAACACGACCCAGAACAATGACCACGCTTATCACTGGAGGTGGAAGCCAAATCGGCACTGCACTCGCCAAGATCCTCAAATCCGTCGATCGACCAGTCGTCTTCGCATCTCGCTCGGGGCTGGTTCCAGAGGGGTTCGAACGTATAAAGTTCGACTGGAAGGACTCGTCGACGTTCACCAACCCTTTCCAACTTTCCAGTGCGCACTTTACGTCTGCGTATATCATCTTCCCACCGCCAGATTCCGTCGACCCAAGCGCAACAATCATCCCGTTTGTGGATCTAGCGGCTCAGAATGGCGTAAAATGATTCGTTCTGCTCAGCGCGAGTGGGGCTACAATGGAGAACAACCTTGATGGTCTTGGACCAGTGCAGAATCATTTCTCTGATAAGGGGCTCGAATACTTCGTCCTTTGACCAACGATGTTCACAGGTGAATGTTACATCTATGCCACTTGCAGCTTGGATGCAGTGGCTGACACACTGCAAATGTTTACCCAGACAACCTCAAGACGCTGTTCATCGGGTCCATCCTCATCGAAGGCCTGCTAAAGACAATCATCCCCACTGGAAATGTGCCTTCCGTGGCTGTAGATGACATTGCGCAGTGCGCGTTCGATGCCTCGTGGCGGAGAACAACGGCAGCAAGGGCTCTGTAATCATTGGGTCGGAACTGCTCACATACGATGAGGTACATATTTCTTCTCTTGGTAACCGTTAGACAATGACCTCAGACTGACGATTCTGTTTCTCTTAGGTGGCGGCAGTGATAGCTGAAATCATTGGGAGAGAACTCAAACACAAGGTCGCAATAGAAGAGGAGCTGATCCAACACTATGTTTCATCAGGCGTCGCGAAAGAAGTTGCACAGTTCCTAGTTGGGACTGAACAAGCAGTCGAAGCGGGCTCTGAGGAAATGCTACCGACATTGAGTAACAAATATGTTGGAAAGGTGACTGTAAAAGAATGGTTGGAGAAGAATAAAGAGGTTTTCATTTCCCATCGCCCCTGTGATCTTTCAACTTATGAGAATATATTCATCCAGATCCTTAACGAATTCATTTGAATGACGCAGGAATGCTCGTCAGCTTGGCGAGTGACCTTGGACAATAGACTGAATGGTAAGAATCGAGGCGCAGTTGACAACTATCTCCTCACAGTACTGCGTTGATACTGCGAGCACATACATATCTGCGCAAAGCTCAACGCCACAGACATGAATGAATCCTTATAACCCCAGCTAACCCTATTCTCTCAGTTGATTCACGAACATCCCAGCTATTCACGATGGCCACTCTTATCACAGGAGGTGGGAGCCAAGTAGGCTCAGCCCTCGCCATGCTACTCAAATCATCAAACAGCACAGCCGTTTTCGCCTCTCGATCTGGCAGAGTGCCCGAAGGGTTTGTTTCAGTCAAGTTCGACTGGAAAGACCCCGCCACGTTCGAGAACGCGTTCACCACCAGCAATATCACGCAATTCGACTCGGTGTATATCCTCCCTCCCACAGACGACGTCAACGCAGGGGACACTACCAACACCTTCATCGATGTTGCAGCCCAACACGGAGTGAAGCGATATGTCCTCCTCAGGGGCAGCAACACTGACATCAACAGCGATATTGGAGGATTAGGCGTTGTCGAGAGATACTTGGAATCGAAAGGATTCGACTACTTTGTCCTTCGACCCACTTGGTTCACAGGTCAGGTTGAATTCAGATCATACCGTATGATACAGAATTGACGATAAGAATCCAGACAATCTCAAGACGGCTTTCCTGACCTCTATCCGCGAACGCGGACAGTTCGAATCCATCATTCCAACTGGCAAGATCCCATTTGTAACTGTAGGCGATATCGCTCAATGCGCATTTGAGGCTATCACTGCACCGAAGAATGTGCAAAAGGGCAAAACCATTGTGGGGCCTGAGCTCTTGACCTATGACCAAGTGCGTTTTCAGCGGGTTTAGTACATTTGAATGGCCCTCATCATGTCGCTTACAGCTTGCGAGCATATTGACCAAAGTCCTCGGCAGGCAAATCAAGCACCAGGTAGTGACAGAGGAACAACTCATCGACTACTATGTCTCTTCTGGAACAATGACGAGGGAAGTGGCTCAATGGTTAATTGCTATGGACAAGGCAGTCGAGGCTGGATCCGAAGCCTCTTTGCTGTCTCTCCCAGCCCACGAACTGTATACCGGGGAGACCACCGTAGCAGAATGGTTAGAGGAGAACAAAGGATTATTTACCGCGAATAGTACCTGATACGGTATATCAATATCACGCTGAAGTTTGCATAAAATAAGCTAGTCAAATAAATAGGAGGGACGTACATAAGAGTAAGTAGCAAATGCAACACAAAACAAAATGAGAACAGCTCTAATAAAAATACTCTGTGATGACATCCAGTAAGTAGTACACTAATTTTGAGAGTCCACTTCCTGTGACAAAAGTGCCCATCTCCATCTATCCTCCACCTCCACCGCTAGGTCAGGGCTCCACCCCACATATCCCGATCCTGACCCCGCTCACTCCTCGTCTTCGAACCTCAGGATCTGAGCATCCTCATCAATCGGAATATGTCTGTAACCACCCCTAGCTTTCCATGGGCTCCACGAAGCGGACTGGATCTGCGACGAAACCCATTCTGCAGCGATCCCAGCGACACCAACAAGGAACCAGGGAACCGAAGCAAGAGTGTCGAGCATGCCTGAAGCCGATCCAAGGTTGGGTGCCCGATTGTCTCCTCCAGGAAGACGGATTGTCCTATAAAGCAAATCATCAGAAACGCAGGAACCGGATCAAAAAGGCGAGGAAACTGACCCTCTGGCGTGCCCGCTCTTGCGATAGTAGTAGTAGCCAACCAGACCAGTGAAGGCGCACGGAAGAAGTAGCACGAACAGCCAGAACCAGCCACTCCTGGATCCGAATCCAGGACAGCGGTGTGCTTTGCCGCGATCCAGTCTATCACCGCCCTCGCAGGAAGAATATGGGATGCGGCGGTATGCTGTTCTTTCATACCAGTATTCTTCGCCGTTTTCGCATTTTTCATCCGATGGTAGTGAGGTCGTTCCAAGAACCAAAACACATTCGTCCTTCTCGTTTTTGATGTGGTTGAATTCACTAAGGAAGAATTAAGGCCGTCAGCGACCGAGGAGATCGAAAGTTGCGTTAGATTACCATTCAAAGTCCACCTTGGAGCAAGAGCAATTTTTCTGGACCTTCTTTTCAACCTTGGGAAGGTCTCCAACAAAGCACTGAGCATCCCGAATGCGTCTGTGGTACAGTGTCTATCATAAAAGGAATGAGCAACAGCCGACGTAATAAAGCCCTTCAACCCACCTGTCGACCAAACAAACACTGCTCCAGACGATCCTCACTAGGGCTCCACAGTTCGAAATCATCATTGGCAGGATCTTCTACCTTCAATTCACCTACACAAGAAAGGATTCAGTCAGCGTCATCACCAACAACGTCCCAGTTTAAACCATTGCACTCACATTGGCGATACGTCAATGCGCTGAAATCGATATGGAAAGCCACAGTCCCCCGCTTATGCGCACCAAACAGCAAGAACCTCCTGCTGGTATCCGAGGGCACATTCGTAACCGAAATCACCCTAATCTTCTCGTCAGAGAACTTGTAGTCTCGCCACGTCAGTCCCTCGTCTGTGGTGAACAGCAGGCGATCCGTCGGTTCCTCGTCGTTAACGATGATGATGATCGAGCCAGAATCGCCGTACTCCCACATATGGGCATCCTTGTGCACCTCCTCCCAAGTGAACCCCCCATCACGGCTGATAAAGGTATCACTGTCGTCGTATTCCGCGAGGGACTCCCCAACGTTGCCTACGCCCATGATGACCCCAACAGTGGCGGGACTACTGAATGTCGCTCGTGGGTCCCGTCGCTCGGTGTAGCCATGAAGGTGAAGAGAGCATTTCTAAACGTAAATTAGCAACCCCCTCCACCATCGGGAGAAATGCGTGGAGATACATACCACAGAGTTACACGCGTACTCCTTCCCAAACACATCCCTCCTTGGCGGGGTCAGGGTCTTCCATGTACTGCCATCGTTGTGCGTAATCATCGTCCGAAGTTTCTTCTCCTTCATACCGGGCTGGTCCGTATTCGCCACAACGTTAATCAGGGCAATACCATCCAACCCAATAATCTTCTCAAAATCGACATAACCTCGCCTGTTGCGGTTGACGTTCTCGATCGAAAGGCCAAAGTAAGTGCCGTTTGAATTGGACTTGAGGAGGTTGCCCCATTGAGGTGCGGGAGGAAGGGGTGTCATGGTCATATGAACGAAGAGTGCATTTGTGGTGGATTCGAGAATCGTGTATGCCTGCAGAGAGTCAGGTGAGCCAGTGCCTATTCGTAAAGAGATAGCAAAACCTACATGGGTATCAGGGGACATATTGGGCGGGAACTTGCCAGAAGCAAAGTGTTCTCCATCAAGCGACACTTGAAGGTCAAGAGTTCCAGCTTCAGGGAAAGACTAAAATCAAGGTTGTCAACGTTGTCCACAACACGAAACCAATAGAAGATGAAAGAAACCCACCTCCGCAACGACCAAGAACTGGGAAAACTTAGCAAACCCAACCACATTATCAAATATCTTCTTCTTTCTCTTGAAATAATTGGTCCCAGACACCAGCTCCAAAGGTGATTGGATATCCTTCTGTGAGCCCTTCTTATCCCGATAGCTCTCGCAGATAATCTCCGACGGGTCCGCCTTGAGCTTCCGATCCTGTGCAAAGGCGCAGTTGCGCACATACTTGTCGACCAAGCTCCAGCTTCGACCATTGTCATGTGACCAGTGCGTCTCGATATGGCAGTTGGGATGGTTGATGTTCTCGCAGTCGACTACGCCTGTCCATATAATATGATCGGTGTTGCTCGGGCTGAACCTGAGTACGCGGACGCCCAACACATTGGGTTTGTTGGGTGCTTCGAATCTGTGCCAGGAACGGCCAGTGTCGGTGGTATAATGCACCTGTTTGGTGTCGGTGATGAGGTAGGCGCGCTCGTTAGAGAATTTGTGGTGGTAGAATGCAAGGACACGGGCATCGGGCAGAATTTGGGTCCACGTGTATCCCTCGTTGCTTGATTGCCACATACTGTCGTCTTGTAATCGGACGAGAATGGTCTGTAAGGTGGGATGTGTGATCAGTTAACGAGTTCATGGCCACCACGCGATAAGCACGCACCGCAGAATCGGGGAAATATGAGAATTGAACGACTGGGCTCTTGAAGTTGAACTGATAAATATATCAGTAAAGACGCTTTTAGAAGAAGAGTTAGGGTGTTCCCTACCTTCTGTTGAACAACGTTTCCTTCTTCCGGTTTAGCTGAATGAAACCGACGTTAGGTTCACTCAAAACACATCCATCGAGATACACACCCTGTGAACACGGCTTCTTGACCTTCTCGTCTAATTTCTTGCCGTCCTTACATGTGTTACCAGGGATTTTCCTGAATCCTGATGACCCCTCGTATTCCGAATTTGGATCCTTGCACACGCCCGCTGGAATCGGCTCTAACCCAATTGGCTGGCATTTACCGCCATCCCTGACGAAATTGTAGTCGCTGACGATGGTGGATCAGAGCCGATTATCGTTTCTATCCCGCAATGCTCACCATTCAAAGTCGTCGTCCCCACACTGGCAATCGTCTTCGCGGCCTTCAGGGTCATGGAATTTCTCTCCGACGTAACAGTCACTATCAACTTTACGGCGCATGTACCATTGCTAAATGGGATTGATTAGTAGAATACAGGAATAGCGGTAGACTGGTATACCTTGTGTCCCATGATGCAAGGCCTCTTCTCTGAAGCTCTCGCATACCACTTCTCGAAATCATCCTTTTCGCATTTCCTCTTCCTCGTCTTTGCAAAGTCCAGATAGATGAGAACGACAGGACCATCGACCTTCCAGTCGCGATGAACCTGTCCGAGCAACAAGAACTTTTGCGATGTAGCATCAGGGAGCGTAACCATGGCCCGTGTCCTGATCTTGATACCAAAATCATAGGTCTCCCTGGGCTATTATTAGCACATGCGACGGCGGGAAAGACAACGGCGATGCGTACCAAGTTTTGCCAAGATCAAGTGAATACTTCACAGACGTGGTGAATTCCTCATCATCTGCAATGACAAGGATGCTACCCTGGTCGCCGAATTCGTATTTGTGTGCCCCTTTCGCCACCATCTTCCAGGACATACCGGCGTCGGTGCTGAGGAAGGTGTCGCTGTCGTCGTATGCGCCAAGGTACTCTCCTACTGTGCCAACTCCCATAACCAGACCGGGCGCAGGAGACGAGAACACGCGCCCATAGTTGTGAGGTGTCGTCACCGAGTGCAGATGCAGTGCACACTTGTCCATATCACTTGGATCGCAGTTGACCCTATTGCCTTCATCGTCCTTCACCGGCGCTCGCAAAGATGACCAAACACGTCCTGCGATCACATGTCAGCAACTGCAGTGAACTGAGACAGGGAAACATACCGTCGTCAAAGGTAACGACAGATCGCAGCCTCTTGTGGTTTTTTTGGCCTTCAACATCAAGGGGATTCGTTACGACGTTTGCCAGCCCAACTCCTTCCACCCCGTAGATCTTCTCGTAATCAACAAAGCCGTGCTCGTTCCTGTTCGTATCCTTGAGACTCTCGACAAAGTAGGTTCCGTCTGAGTTGCTAAGGAACAGCGTGCCGATGGACCCCTCTTGAAGAACCACATCCACACCAAGCGAATGGGTCGTCGACTCGAGCACCGTATACGCGTTCTCCCGCAAGCGAGCATTTGACGCGTGTGGGAAATGAGCCTTGGCCCAGGTCTTGGTGTCTGTCGTAACGTAGAGTTGCATCTCGCCGTTGGTCCTCGAGAGATCCTTCAAAGCCACCACAGCATACTTGCTGACGATCGCAAATGCAATCACACCCCTCGCGTCCTTTCCAATCCCCAGATCCTCCACCTTCTTCTCCTGGTTGAAGAAATCAGTGCTTGAGAAGATGCGGCTGGACTTGAGGCTATAGCTGCCCTTGTCCGGTTTCTCGTCATATCCTGCGCAGTAGATAAGGTCCTCGTGGGCTTCATGCTTGAAATCCTTGCTGCTGTGCGCGAATTGACATCGAGTGGTGTCGTCAAGCAAAAGCTTGGGTCCATCAGATTCTTGAAAGGATTCCTTGGTGTAGTAGGTAACTCCTGTGCAGACCATGCTCCATCCCTTTCCAGTACACTTGGTGCCCTGGAAAAGAATATGGTTGGACTTCTTGGGGTCTGAGTGGAATGCTAGGGGCCTTGTCATGCGCGCCGGAGGAACTGGGGTCCCAAACGGCCTCCAGGTCTTGCCCTTGTCCTCCGTCCGATAATGTTCAGTCCCTTCAGTGAATGCAAATGCCTAAAAGCGAGCATCAGTGCCTTCAGTCCGGAGGATAGCGCAGCGATACGCACGTAACGCTTGTCGAATGGGTGCTCAAACACCATCGAGATACTGTTCTTTGGAATTCCGTCCGCAAGGTTCCAGCTCTTCCCTTCGTCCGAGCTCACATAGAGATTTCCATCCATAGCATCGTGGTAGATAACAGACTAAGTCCAAGCCATAGAATCAGCCAAAGACCGAGCCATGTATGCTAAACTGCTTACCAGCGTGTCATCGAAGAAGAATAGTCGCATGGGCAGATTTTTAAAGCTAGAGACCGAATGCTCTGGCTTCTGTGCCCTCGACGTCGTCCATATTGTCGCCAAAAGCCAGAAACATGTCAATAGACGACCGCAGCGCGCGGCGAACATGATGGAAGCTGGAAAACCAATAACAGTGCCTGCGGAGAGCGCCAATAATGGCTTCGTCACGTTGCAACGCCAAATCGGGAACGGCAGCGCCACAGCTAAAAGGTTCCGATAATGATGCCGTAATGCATGACGACAAATTCGGATTGAAAACTCTTTCCGAGAACGAAGATGATTGTATTAGACAATGCCAACTTCAATATAATACACGGAAGGTAGAAAAAGTCACATAACGCAGGAAAAAACATTGCGGAAGCAGAGATAAATTAAAGGTTCATCTCCCAGTAGAACTTGGATAAGGATCAACATCCATCCCCAAAATTCCACAGTCCTTCATAAATGCAATCCATCCAGCATCCAATCGGGATTCACCAGAAAGCCCCAGTTCGACAGCCCCAGGATTCATATGAGGATAAGGGGAGGGTCCCATGGTACCTTGATGCACCCCTGCTGTATGCATCGCGGGCCACCGGTGACCATCAGCTTTACTACTGCCATCCCCGAATATCGAAGAGAACAACCCGGCATTCTCCTGGACATCATACTGGCTTGACTGGGGATAGTGGCTTGTCGATGCGTCCGATCCTCCAAGGAACTTCCTGTGATTGACATCAGGGTTGCTATGAGTAAAACCAAATTCAAATGAGTGCGGGGCATTGGTAGCAGTTTCCCCCAGATTGTTCGCTGGTCCTGTTTGAGACCAGCATGCGTTGGAAGGTGGCAAGGGTTCCGAAAAAAAGTCCCCAGATCCAAAATCCCAGCTAGTAGACCATGTATTGGCAGTGCTGCGTACCGACGACGTTTGAGGGGCAGAGCTTGAGGACGCTTGGTAAAAGTGAGGCGGGAGGCCGTATATGGAGGATATATGTTGTTGTGGGACGGTATGTCCACCAGTGAGGAACGTCTGATTGAACAATGGGGATCCAGAGAATCCGGAAATCGCCCCAGGGATATTGGAAGATCGTGGATTTGTCGAATCAGATCCTCCAGCAGGCGAACGCGGTCCCCCGCGACCGTTCTTCATAGATCGGCCCCTCGAATCCTTGTTCTTCAGCTCTCCTGGTCCTCTCTTGGGCGATACTGATGATTCCGACCTCGGAGGTTTTACTTTCTTCGTCACCACCCTGACCTGTCCACCAAAGATGGCCAGTTCGTCGTCTGAGTCGCCATCAGGAGTGGCCGTTACGACCTTGAGCTCCACAGTCGGTGCCTCCCCACCTTCGACGGCCTTGAATGAGCGTTGTGCTTTCTCCTGCAGTCGCCGAAGAACGGCCTAAGGGTCGACGTAAGGGTTATAGCGAGGCAATGTACGAGTGTGCAGCCACATACTAAGGCAACCTTGGCTCGTTGGGATTGATCTGCGGCCTGTTCGAAAAGCTCGACGGCGACATTTAGGTCCTTGAATGCATTCGCTGCCATGCTGGACTTTGGTGACCTCGTTACGATGGTGCCGACTATGACCTTACGTATCGGTAAATCATCAGACCTTGACGGCCGAGAACGAATAGTGGACTCACCGCAGCAGAAAAGGTATGGTACAGTAGGAACCAAATCCTTTTCGCCATCGACGCGCACCTGTCGAACTGATGGACCGATGCCTTGATGACAATCGAAGCACATCGATAGGCAGTCAAGAACGACGGTGCAAACGAGCTCAACAATGGGTTCGCCGGATGGTCAAGGACAGCTTGAGCAAAAAAGCTCCTATGGAGATATATCATTGCTGATGACTGTCAGTTGAAGCCATCCATCAATCGAACAATTCCCTAATAAACAACGACTCACTGACAGTTCGATATTGGCTGACATAGAAATCTTTGAGACTGAGGGAGCTGGAATGGTAGACGTCTGCGCCATCCTCCTGCGTTGCGTATGGTCTGGATGCTGATTGGAAGGACATTTCCCGCACTTTCCTGTCGATTTCGAGGACGGTTTCATAACTTGGAGGTTGTGCTGTCAAGGTTGTCTCAGCCACAGAGTAGAAAATGTGCTTTGCATAGTTGTGTTTCAAAGCCCAGACTAGAATAAAACGCATCAGTAGACGAACTTCAAAACATCCATTGACCTACATCCGCTTTGCTTGTCTCCAGATTCAGTGGTGATGGCCTCTTCGTCGTCAGGAAACTCGCAGTCGACATACGATAGATGAATGGCAGGGGGTCTACCAAGGGCTAAACTCTGTCACACGAGAAAAGAGTGTTAGCCGGACCTTTGGAAATGCGAAACCAGACGTACGTGCGATACATCAGACGCGAACACTTCCCAAAATATATTCCTTCTCTTCTGAACCGTCTTTGCGTCCAGGTTCCATCGGGCACTGTCACGATCTGTACAGATATTAGCAGCACATCAAGGCGTCGAAAGCCCCACTCACGAAGCCCAAACTGGAACAGGATAAGAGACATGATTAGTACCTTTATGAGTGAATATCAACGCTATTACGCACGCTCTGAGCCAATTTGGCAGCCAAGCTCATGATACACCACTGACAGTAAAGCATCAGAATATCCAAGAATTGAAGGAAGAATATCAACGCACCGCACTATCCCTGGAATACTTCTTCCCTGCAAGGTTATGATACGTGGCCATCAACCCAACAGCCTGCACCGTCTCCAAACTAGGCGAGCCACATACAGGCCTCAACGAAAGTGCAGCCTTGCCCAAATGATAGTAATGCTCCGCCGTCGCGTTATACGGCGCAAGCTTGACATCCAACAACGCCCCCAAAGCGAAGATGAAGAACAACGTCGCCATAACATGAGGTGCGTTCGAATCCAACGATTCCCCCCTTGCAGACCCATCACCAGCTAAATTGAGAGCTGCAGCCTTGTACACGTCTGGAATTAGCGAGTCAAACAGCTCGTCCCTCTTGACTGGCCGGAAGAAGAACGTCCCGTGGTTGATATACACGTCGGCCAGGTGCGCGGCCTTTTCGGGGTCCGGGAGGAAGGATTCAAGCCTTGCAATCGACTGCAAGCACGGTTCGCGTACGGATAGCAGGGGAGCCATGTTCTCGAGGTTTTCGATCTCCGGAGACAATGGCGGCAATTCTTCGCCTTCTTGGCCAGACTCGTCGCCTTCTACCGCGTCTTCTGCCATCATGAGAGTCTGAAACGCAGGGTTAGCAACCCAGCCCAAAACTATGACGTATCAACCTGTACCTCTGACCCAGCAGACCTTCCAAAGTACTTCATCTCCCCGCTTTCCCCCAAAGTCAGCGTTCCAAGTGCATCAATGGCCTGATTCGAGTCCTCCTCGACAACGTCCATCTTCGGGTTCAGGGATTCAGACCCAAATTTGACTCGCAGGTGATCATCACTGAGTAGAGGGTGTCGTTCGTCGGAAATACTGGCCTGGAGTATCGCCAATGCATCTTCCAATTGTCGAATTCGGTTGCTCATTTCGGTTATCTTCCGATGCAACTGATCCGTATCAGCCAGAATGAACCTAAGAGTCGACTAAATGATGATGTTTCAAGAGTTCGTAGCTTCAGTAAGGCTGACCTGGTGCCTTGACCCGCAGACAGGATACCTGGGGCAACGTCGTCAGGAACGGGGCAGCCCCAAACGAATGCATGCGACGCACCACAGGGACAGATACTCTCGCATCCCCTCCGAACACAAGATCCGCACGGGACCTTTTTATCACAGCGCAACTTCAGGCGTCGGCATTCAGCACAGGATAACTCGCCTCCACAATCAACGTTAGTTATAGGGATATTACGGAAACGACGAGCACGATCACTCACCTCTGAGTCGCTTGAGTTCGATATCCTTGAGCTCTTCCTCGGAAATCTGCTTCTGAGTGCGCCGAGTGCTAATCACTCTCGTTGTATCGACGGGCATTGGTAGTGAGCATGAGCATAAGAAATGAATCAAGACTCAATGAGCATGACCCCAATCTTCATATGACCCGAGAATGTGGGAACGAGGCCGAGATACAGATGCATAAGCTCGACATGATCGCCGAGAGCAAGTGCTTGCGGTTAAGGAACCTCAGATCAGGTGCCATGTGACCTAAACGGTGAATTCAAGGGTAAAAGAGCTGCCAATCAGAACAGGCAAATATGACGGCAAAGCCCCAACGTTAGATCAATTGTAGCCACATGGGCATGCTTCCACGTCCAGAACCATTCTCTGCTCCATAAAATGCACCAAGACGAAGGCGATAGCAAAGGGGAGAGAACTTGACATAATATATCCTACGTTTACAAGAAAACGTCTTGAACACTTGATGAACGACGATTAGCCGAGGGCCATCCCCTTTATCCGAGTATACAATTCAGAAGCACTGACAAAGGAACGTGGCGAATCTTCCTGATTCGATGATTTACCACAGCAAACAGCTATCTATCTGCGCTTCTTTGGGCGAGCCTTGGACACAGCAGTCGAGTGGGAAGGCTAAAAGAGGAGAAATTCAATACAAGGATGCTAGTCTCAAAAGATTCACCTACCTTCTTTGAATTCACGGGGGATTCAGCCGCCTTCTGACTAGATGACGTTGTGGCCTTCTGTGCGACGACGGTGAGCTACACTCTGCCAAGTGGCAACCAGTATTGGACCCACTGTGCGTTTCTTGGCGCCGCGATGTTCAGATGCAGCAGGAGGGGGAGAAGCTGCCCGAAGGCGTTTATGGCCCGCATCAGAAGAAAATCCACGGATGCTCGATAGCTCTGATAGCGGAGTATCATCCTCTGCGTCCGAAACTTCCGCTAGTCGACTGAACGAGGGTATTGTTTCAGGTATGCCGGGCCCCTGAAGTACCCTTGGTGGCGTCGCTGGTGGTCTTTCTTCGCGGGAGCGCATATCCAATCGCGGCCCCTAGAATGCATTTAGGTTATTGTGCACAGACGTCCAAGGCATCACTCACTGGAGGAGGCTGCTCGGGTGGACTCGAGACAGCGAGAGACTTGATGTTGACAATAGAGCGAGTACCTTGCCCCTGTCTCTGCTCTTCCAATAACTCAGCCACTCTCTTCTGCAGTTTACTGACGCGATCCTGAGTGGCGGCTAAAAGGTTATCGCGCTGCGTTCCACCTCATGATAAGCAAGCGGAAGCACCAAATTGGTAGAGACTGGAGCCAAACACGTACGCTTCGGATCTCGTTATTCTTCTGGATGATCTGCTGTTCATGGGATGCTTCCGTCAGCCTAATGACATAGCTAATCACCTCACGCTCTCCCTCGCTCTAGAATTGACCATCAACGAGGACGCGATGAAGAAAAAGGCTGCCACGGACCAATTCACCCCGTTGATACCTGGTCTTCAAGTCGGTGCTGTATTCCCGGAGAACCTCGTTCTCACGGGTAAGCGTACTGATCATTTCCCGCAGCGAATCTGCATCAGAGCCAGGGATCAGCTTCTCCAGCTCAACCTCCTTTGCTTGCAGAGCTTTCTCCGTTTCCTTGACTCTCGCCAATAATGCTTCAGCCTTCTCTTGCCACTCGCATACCTTCCTTCGTTCTTCCTCGAGGTTCTGTTTCGCCGATTGACAGGCAGTTTCCGCAGCGGCAGCCCGTGCTTCTTGGGCTTTCTGGAGCCGCTCTTGAAGTTCGCTTTCTCTTTCAGCTTTCTTCTGGAGCGTGGCAAAAATGTCGCTTTGCTTCTCGCGCTCTTGGCGCAGCAGCGATACCTCGTTCTCCGCGACACTCAGAGAAGCAGTCAACCGAGATAACTTGTTCTATGTTAAAGCCAGTCAGGAACATAA
Organism: Coprinopsis marcescibilis; assembly: GCA_004369085.1. NCBI lineage: Eukaryota > Fungi > Basidiomycota > Agaricomycetes > Agaricales > Psathyrellaceae > Coprinopsis > Coprinopsis marcescibilis. The sequence goes on from ML210199.1 coordinate 126,733, forward strand.
CATCAGGATATGGGGCACGCTACTCACGGAATGATCCTTCACCAACTGCTGCTCTCGGTTCAACGAAACCTGGACAACGTGTAAGCTAATGATTCATTGAGTCGTAGAGCAAAGAGTGGCAGCGTACTTCTTTATCGTGTATCTGCGTCTGTTATAGGGGTCAGCACGACCACAATGTCGAGGAAAAGAAAGCAACAAACCTCCAGCTTTTCAATCTCTCGTGCATGGCTGGTAAAAAAGAACCCGTCACTAAAGCGCAACAAAAGACAGCGTAGACCGATATACGCACTTTTTGACCAAGCTGGCTTTCTTTTCTTTGAATTCCTTCACTTTCTGTTGCAAATTATCTCCCAGACGTCGCAGCTCAGGACTGTGCCTAATGTGGCATGTGAGTGACGTCATCGTTCCGAGACGAAAAAGGGGTAGGAACGCACTGAGCCAGCAACGCCGCTTTCTCCTCCTTTGAATCCTTGGCGACCTGCTCGCATTGCTTCCGCCAACGCTCGACTTCTTCGCTGTATCTGCGTAAAGCACAGTCAGAGGCTGAATAAGGGAGAGATACCGACACAACATACCTGGCGACGAGACCGGCCTTCTCATCACGGGACGATTTAGCGGCCTGTTCTGCAGATTCTTTGCAACGCTGGACCTCTTGGCTAGACCTGCATTACATTAGGAAAAGGTCACGGAGAAAGGAAAATGACATGCCGTTCGAGCAACGTCGCCTTTTCGTCCTTGAACTCACGAGTCATTAGATCTAATTCCGCCTTCAAGCCCTCAACATTTTCTTCGTGCCTTCATAAAAGAGATGAGTAAAACTGCAACAAGGAAGAAGATAGGTAAATACCTCTTCACCAACATCGACTTCTCAGCTCGGAACTCCTGCACAAGCTGCTCCGAAGTAGCCTTCCAGTGTTCACTGACTTTCTGGGTCTCTTGTAGTTGGGCTTTGGCTGCCGTTAGGTCTAACGCGCGTTGATTTCGCTCTAGTTCTGTCCTCGCAAGCTGTGCATTGCCTCTAGGGATACAATTTGAGAGCCAAGGTCGAGCAGGGATGGTATGGACGTACTGTGAAAGAGAGCTCTCCAGTCGCGCAATGCTGGCCTGTAGCCCTTCAGTCCTTTTCGCATACTCTGTGTTACTGCATGAGGAGTCAAATAGTGACACCAAAAATGTAAGAAAGATGACTTACGATGCCAGCAGATGTGAGATCTCGTGATCCTTCTCAACGATGGACTTCTTTGCCTCAGACCAACTACGCGTATGTGAGCGTCAGTAGAGGGTCAAGTAAAGGAGAATGCACGATTACAGCGCTCTGAGATCTGCTTTCGACTCGTGGAGTGCTTTGACCTCTACCCGGAGCGCCGCTAAATCTTTGTCCCGGGAGTTGACGGTGTCCTGCATAGACATTATCCTTGAAAGATGCCTAGAAAATGTCTAAGCCTCGAATGTAAAAGCTATGTTTTAGATTACAATTACTCTTCTTTGGCGGCCCTGAGAGCCGTCAATTCTGATTCGTGCTCTGCAATGATCGCATGGGAGCGTTCAGTTCTGCGAAGAGTGTGAACAAGACGTGAACTTTCCAAGAGAAGATGACATACTCCTGGTTCGCGAGACGGAGCATTTCTTCTGAACTCGTTGCTTTCGCAAGCAGGTCGTACGATTCCTGCTCAAGGGATAGCAAACGGTCCATAGTTTTCTGATGCTTTGCCTCTACAAGTAGGTGAGCGGAGCACGAACGACGCCACTAGGGCCTACGCACCAAACTGTGATACGCGATCACACTGTTCTTTGCTCTCCTGCATGTACGAAATGAGTTTCGAAAGGGTGTCTGTCTTTTCGGTTTCCAGTTCCTTGACCCGATCTTGAGCTTCGAGCAATAAAGAGCTGAAGTGATGTAGCTTGTCCCTGAGGATATCTGAGACCCTGCGTGCTTCAGAAAGCTTAGTGGGCGACAGGCGAGTGGAATGGGGAGGGCGAACAAGAGTCTAGGTCGTTTCTGAGTTCGGCGAGTAGTTCTTTTCCTTCCCTGGCGTTTGATACCCAAACGTTCGAAGAAGAAATCGCAGTCGCCGCTGATGGACTGCATGAGCATAATCTGAGTGACAAAGAGGGCCTTCACTTACCTTCGACAGCATCCTTGGCTTGCTTGCGTAAAGCTTTGACTTCTCCGCACGACTCACTATAACTTGCTTTGAGGTTGCTATACGCGCTTTTAAGTTCAGTCAGAGATGATCCTTGTTCGTCGATCCTAGATGTATGCGTCAGAGACAGAGCTCATATATCAGGATTGGTTGCACACCTCTCCCGCAAGTTCGTAACTGCATGATTTGCCTGCTCGAGCTTCTCCATCCATCCTCCGTGTTCGACCCGTGTTTGATCTAGTTCGCTAACCAGTTCCGATATACGTCCCTTGAGAGCTACTTCCGATGCATTTGCGCCCATCAGCTTAGTAGCTGATGCTGATACCTCAGCTTTAAGGTTGTCCAGTTCCGAATGAAGGCGCTCATTTTTCTCTTCAGAAAGAGTAAGCTGTGACGTAGTGTGCTTTAGGGTTGATTTCAGCCCTTCGACCTCCCGCAAGGCCTGCTCTCGCGCTGCCTTCAGCTTTTCATTCTCTACAAGAAGATTGCTATAGTGCGTTTCAATTTCAGAGCATTTCTTGCCGAGCTGACAATCAATAGATGCTCAGATATATGCGTATATATGCGATCAAGCCGGAGGACCTACACTGCGTACATCGTCAAAGACGCTGGATTCGATGGTCCTCATCGTATTTTGCCGAGAGAATGAGCCAAATGCCCTATCCATAGGGGGTAACGGCGTAGGTCTTTCGTCTCTCGGAGTCTGGCCAGTGTCGACTTCTGTGGCATTCAGCCCGTTAGACCGCAGTTATAGCAAAAAACCACCCACCGGAGCAGTCGTTACGGCCGTCTGATAGTGAGCTATGGCTGCCAGGCTTCCAATCACCCGCACCGGCGTGAACAGACCTGGCACGCTTCGCAGCAAAGCCCAATGCGCTAGTCTGGCCCAGCTGAAAAGAGTAACGACCCGCCCTTAGCGGCGAGTTCTCATCTGGCTTCTGGTTGAATCTAAAAGGTTTCAAAAGCGATGTAGGCAACTTTGGCGTCCCAGAATTCTCTGCTCGGTGCGCTTCATGGTGGAAACCAGCCAGCCTGATTCTAGGCCTGTCGTCGGGCGATGAAGCTGGCTGCTGCTGTCCATAGAGCGCATCTGTGAAGCCAGGGCCTTCCAAAGGGACCCTATCCATGATATCCAAGGAAGAATTAACAAATACGACTGTATTGTGCACGATGGGAGGAGACAAAAGGCAGCTGGAATTTCCTGGCGCGTTTGATCAAATTTAAGCGGAGATTCAAACGCGTCGCGTGGTATCGCAGTGGCCTGGCCTTCGCTCCCTCCTTGGTCTGCCTGTATATCCAGATTTCAGCACCCTCGAATGTCAGGTTAAATCGTCAGTATCGTATCGTGGCCCATGATAATCTTCTCCTTCTCTAACGAATCATGCAGAATTTATGCCGAAAGTGTGCTCCTTGTCCAAGCCTGAATTTGCTTGCCTCAGTCACTCGCAGAACCTCAATCTTCCATGCGTAAAGCCAATACAATGTCTACTAAGGCATCTTTCGACGTTGAATGCTGGAAAGTGCATTACCGACAGGCCACGGGATCTTTGGACCCAGGACTCGTCATGGTCACAGCATACAGCTCCCGTCTGCACCTCTGGGAGACCTTTTTTCTCTGGCGTCCGATCGTATGGGCTCTTGGTTTGTCATAATTCACATTCTTACATCCGTTGACTTTGTAACCAACAGATACTGTGTATGTCGTGCAAAAATTGCCAAGAAACATTTTTGCGAGCAGATTATGCTAACGGTACTGGAAATAATTTACTCAATGCCATCGGATTTCGAGAATAACCCTCCAAAGTTGTTCCAAACACTCCTTCAGGTCGAAGCTCGATCGTAAAGGTGCTATCGCATGCTACCTTCTTCTAGAGAGCCCATAATTACCTTTCTGAAAGCCGATTTCTTGTCTTAGGTTCTCAAGGGTTGCCACCACGACTCGGAAGCACCCAAGGACTGCGCAAAAACGTCATTGCAATTATCGAAATGACGATTTGGCAATTCCGGGGTACAGGGGATCACCGGCCCGTTATACACCACCGGCCGGTTATACAAACGTCATTTTCTCCCAACTAGAGGGACTTCGACGCAGTTTTTTTTGGCTCTATCAATGCACACAAGCTGGGGCTACACTACAAACTCTGTAACTTCTCCTGAGCACTTCAATCCGAGTGGAAATGAGGAAAAAACTATCGAAAAAGGACATTGATGGCATCACTGGAGGTGAATGCCTGGAGATTTTCAGAGTGGAAAACACGGGAAAGGGCAAAGTATTGCTAGAGATAGATTTTCATGGTTAGTACGGACTATCTCGCAAAATTTCAAGCAAAATAAGTGAGATTCTCAGAAGATATGGTAATGAAATCACCAGCTCTCTTGTGACTCCTGCGGCGTGACAGGCCCGGTGTCACGCCCACCACAAACAGATCTAATGATTTCAGGGCTTCATTACAAAATTTGTATTGGATTTGGGCTGTCACACAGTGTCACACGCGTATAACCCGGTGGTTTTCCACGAAAAACGTACTTGTCGCCGCGCATCTCAATTTTCAGAGTTAACACAATCTCCAGATATACAGCTACCACGTTTTGTACAAAATAAGATGCATTTCTATGTACTCCAAAAAAAACGGGAGCCGTACACCATCCCAACGTGTCTCTGGGGCACGATTACTCAAAATGTGTATAACCGGCCGGTGATCCCCTGTACCCCGAGCGGATCGGCGTTGGTCAAGACCCTCTGAAATAAACAAGAACATCGTCAATGGTCTCGAACCTACCTGGTGCTCGCCTCGACGTACCGTTCCATGAACCACTCGCAATTCAATCACTTGGCTTTCTCAGACTCTGTCAATCTTCATGATGCTCCGCCACAGCAATATTGTCGTCGTCAGGTGAAAGAGGAGCTCGACCGTGTGCAAGAAGGGCGAGATTGTGGCAGGTCCACATTATGACATTGTCGGTGAGCTGCCGGCTTGCCGCTTCGAAGAACGGTGCTCCACACATGGATGGCCCAAATTGGGTTTGAGAAGGACGGACCTTGGCCAGTCTTGGGCCTTGGCCTAGGGGCCAGCCTTCTAGCGGGGTTTCTCATCCATTGCTTTTCTTTTCCCGTTGCTTGCCGAGCCCCTCTATATATCCCCGGCCTGACAACGCCGCAGATATAAATTCATCTCTTCGATCCGCGTCTTTTCTCAACCGAATCATCTTCTTCGAAACTACTGCAATTTTGGTTGTCCACCTAAGGGAGAGTCACTTTCTCGTCCTCCCTCCCTTTCGTTCTTTACCCTTTATTCATCATCAACCCGCCAAATGTTATCTCTCAAACTTTTGGTCCTTACTGTGGCTGCAGTCACTTCCCCAGCTTTCGCCAATACTCATCGGGACTTCCATAATGTCCACGCCCGGTCCACTCATCAACTCTCTGCCAGAGAATATATCACCCCAGAAACCCGCCTAGAATCCTACGACTATATCATCGCGGGTGGCGGCCTAGCAGGCCTGGTCCTCGCTTCACGACTTTCTGAAAACGGTCAGAATACCGTTCTCGTTTTGGAAGCTGGTGGTACCGGAGACGAACAAAAGGCTACCATTGGTGAGTTTCTCGACCCTTACACCCATTGACAACATCTCTGACATCCCATAGATTCTCCTGGAAGGACGTACTACGAGGGTCTCATCGGCACTGAATTTGACTATAGCTATCGAACTATTGCCCAGGATAATGCCGGTGGACGACAATTGACCTGGCCCAGAGGAAAGATTCTTGGTGGATCCTCCACTGTCAATGGCATGTACCTTGTCCGACCGCACGCCAACGAGATCAACGCCTGGCATGACATGATTGCCACCAACGACAACAAGGCCTTCTCTGATGCCTGGACCTGGGACTCTGTACTCGCCTCGATGAAGAAGTCGGAGACTTTCACGCCCCCTCGTCAAGAGGCGCTCGATGTCGCCAGCATGAGGTTCAACGCTGCCAGCCATGGAAGCAGTGGTCCTTTGCACTCCACTTTCCCCGCCTTGTGCGTATTGACCTCCTTCAATATTCCTTTGACCGACACTAAATGATGTCATAGCATGCCACCAATTTGTTCCGCATGGCTCCCCACCCTTGAGGCTGCTGGTGTCCCTACCTCCGAGGATGCCTACAATGGCAACAACATCGGTGGCTTCTGGAGTACGATGGCCATCAACCCCACCAACTTGACTCGATCATACGCCAAGTCTGCCTACATCGATCCCTTGCCCCCTCGTTCCAACCTTCATATCCTTGCCAATGCCGCTGTAACCCGAATTCTTTTCGCCGATAACGTTCAAGATGGAAACCAAGTCGCGAGTGGAGTCGAGTTTGCCCGTGATGCCAGTGATACCGCTCAGACCGTGCTCGCGAAGAAGGAAGTTATTCTTGCAGGCGGTGCCGTCGGAAGTCCTCACATGTTGTTAGTCAGCGGTGTTGGTCCCCGAGATGTCTTGGAGGCGGCCAACGTTCCTGTCCGAGTAGAACTTCCTGGTGTTGGTCAGCACATGCAAGACCATCTGGTTCGTCTATTTTCTTTTGCAGTATTACGTCACGTTCTCATTGCCCATGTCTAGTCGTCCCACATTGCTTGGGAATCTCTCGAGGATACACAGGGCGATATCTATAATTCTGAAACCGAGTTCGCTGTATGTACTTCCAGCGTTCATGCTATTTGAAGCCTACTAACGTATTACAAAGCGTTCCGCCGAGTTCTTATCATTTGTCAACTCGGGTACCTCCTACGTCCCCGGAAGCTTCTTGTTCGACGGGGAAGAATCTTTCAACAACTTCCTCAGCGGCGTCAAAGATACCTTCGAAGACGATGCAGTACTTGGACCCCTTATCGGCAGCGCAGACCCCACTATCATTGCTGGATACCGAGCCATCTATTCCACCCTCCTCGACAAGATCTATCCCGAGGGTGGCCTAGTCGAGATGCTTTACAGCATCAACGCCCCTGGTCAAATCCTTGTTCAGGCCGCCATCCAGAATCCATTCAGTCAGGGTCGCCTTACCATCAGCTCGGGCTCGATCTTCGAAGCTCCCGTCCTCGATCCGAGGTACTTCTCCCACCCCGCTGGTATGTTGCCCGTCAAGCTGTTCGTTTCAAGGGTGAAACACTGACTGCGCTTTTTTTCTCTTGATAGACATCGTGATCATGCGTCAAGGCCTCAAGCAAGCTAGGCGTATGGCGACCCTCTCGCCCCTTCGAGAACTCCTTGGGCCTGAATTGCGACCTGGCCCCGACGTCCAGACCGATGAGCAGATTGAGGAGTACTTGAGGAACGGAGCTAGCACTGAGTTCCACCCTGGCTGCACGTGCGCCATGTTGCCTCTAGAGCAGGGTGGCGTCGTCGATGCATCTCTCAAGGTTTATGGTACTTCCAACCTCCGCGTCATAGATGGTTCAGTCTTCCCCTTGTCCATGTCCGCTCATGTACGTCATCATTCATTTTCCTTTTTGCACAGTCCGCTGATCGTAGCCTGTGTCGTTTATAGTTGATGGCACCCATTTATGGTTTGGCCGAGAAGGCTGCTGAGCTCATCCTGGATCCTCCCGCTGGTGGATCCAACGGCTCGACCGGTGGAACACCTGGCAATGGAAACTCTGGTAGCCCCAACACCAATACCGAGGATGGTGCTAATACAGACCAGCCCAAGAGCGGCGCTATGGGCCTCCATGGCACCGCTGGGGTTATGCTCACCGCCGCATCTGCAATCGTCGGTTTGCTCCTCCTCTAATCCGGCACAGAGACCCTTCATTCACCTTTCACGGACACATCTTATATTATGGATTATGATCCCTTTCTCGTTGGGTTCGACCAACATATGACATTCGTTTGGAACATCTTGATCGATGGACAGGCTAGCTTTCGTCTAGCACGAAAGCGGGCATCCGTTCTACGCCTTGGTATATCGTATACGATATTTTCGCGTTAATAGCTATTGGCTAACTATATTTGATAACCCCAGATTCATCATCAATGATCGGGAAATTTGGCTACTGATCGAGTTGTGTATGTAGATGCTTGACTCTTTGACTTTGACTCGCCTCGGACCTTCTCGCCAGTGGAAGGCTTGTTTTTTCGTAAAAGTTGGTTGTTATAGTACTAGTAGAGCACCGATGTATAATTTTCCTCATAGTGAGATATATGTAGCATAGCCGATTGAATAACAATTTTTGCATTTAAATTGAGTTGATGGGGAAGACGGCCATGTACGAAACGAAAAATGAAGCCAAGCCAATTCGTTGTGACTGTTTGGTCAGCGTCAAGTCGTTGGCCTTCAACAGACGAGAAGATGCAGTACTGTTACTACCTAGGCCTGTGGTCAGAGTTACGGTCGGAATGTTGGTCGATGTGGATGTGGGACTGAAATTTGGGACTGGGTCTTGGGAAGGAATGGATTACCTGCTTGACGCCGTCACTGGAAAGCTTTCGCTGAAACCACATGCCAAGAATAGGCATCTGTTTTTTGGCATATCTTGCCCAAGCGCCATTACTAGGTTGGAAACTTTTTATATCCTAATTTGCGCCTTTTGAAGCTATTTCTGTGTCCAACGCATCTTATGCTTCAGCCGACCCCCTCTAGCACGCGGTGGGCGCTTATTATATCTACATCATTTTTAAGGCATGTTTGAGAACGAGGAAACAGATAATCGCGCTATTGAGTGGCGCTGAATATAAACGCAGTTGCGTGGCCTAATATTTGTATATAGCCTTAGTAGCATCGATGGATGAAAGCGATTTACCTAGCGCAATAGCAATAGCGAAGGTGAAAATGAAAATGAATAAATAGAGTAGTATATAACTGGACAATGTGAGAAGATATCTTTCTAGGTAAGCTCTGGTGAAACCACATATCGCTTATCGCACTGCAGGATGTGTTTGCGAAGTACAGCTTAGTAAATACAGTATGCAGAAATATACATGATTCGTTATGACATTGGTGGAGATATTTGGCTACAGCTGGTATCACTGGCCCCTAGCGTTTCTTCGAAGAGGACCTTCTCGACGATGATCTTTTCGATGAGGATCGTGTTTCCTTCAAGTTGGGCTTCGAGGGTCGCGTAGCCACCCGGCCAGAACGGTGAGAGGGTCCAGCCGGTGCCTCGAGACCCCCTGCCGCTTCCTGCTGTTCCACTGCTGCTGCTGCTGCTGCTGCCTGTGCCACCGCCGTTGCCTCTGCTTCGCGGTCCTCCGATTGCTTTGAGGGTCGCCGCTTGAGAGGAGGTGCCTCCCGTGGCTGGGTGTCTTCAGAGGCGCGTTTCTTTCCAGATTACCGGAGGCTCGGACTTGAACTAAGGCGGGAGCTTGGACTCTGCGCTGCTCGGGCTCTGCGAGCGAAGGGCAGTCTGGCCGCACTGGTACTGAAGGCTCAGGCTGGGGCAGTTGTGTTACGGGTACTGGCGGCGCGTTTGCTATCTCTTTCGCATGCTCTTGAATGGCGATGCGGAAAATATCGAGGATTTCATTGTATTTGGGGACCTGGGCTGCTCGGGACGCGTCGGCTTCTTCTGCAGTCGTGCAAGCACCCTTTTCCCAGACCACAGCGCGGATAATGCTGTGAAACCCAGTCAAAAGCTTCCTGACAGCCTTTCCCCAAAAGGGTGAGATGGGGCCAAAATCGGGCAACGGGTCGAAGACAAAGGCCTTTTTGTTGTTCATGGATGAGTGCGGATCTGCACTATCCCACCTTTTGACCTCACTGGGAACCTCTGCGTGAACAATCCGGCTACTGGTATAACAAAAGGCAAGGTAGTAGAGAATGTAGAAGAATGACTCCAGGTCGTCCATGTGGTCGTGGGGATGCACGAACTTTTTCAAAGGATTTGGTTTGGAACTGGCAAGAACCACTATAGATTGGAATTATCGTGTGCCCTGGGTTATCTGATTAGCGTTGCGGAAGCTGTACGAGGCTCTAACACTCACTGCTCTATAGTCGGTCGTGGCAGTTTTCTGCTTTTGTTGTACCAAATCGCCATATCCATGTCAATGAGGACTCCTCCACAGCCTTTCCTAGTCTTGTTGGGCCGGCCTAGTAAGATGTTTTTGGTGCTAATATCTCGATGCAGGATACTCCTTTCGATAAGGCCCGCATGCGCTAATAAGAAATACATGTCAGCAATCAGCGTGCCAACAACACTGGAGAGGATGCTCTTACCTGCAATTGCGTCATGGAGAGCCCACAGTACTTGTTCAACTGTATCGAACTCTTCAATGGACAGTCCATATTTTCCAATATAATTCGACACTTGGTGCGCCCGATGAAAGCTTTCTTCTCAACGTTGCATAGGTCTTCATAGCTCAATGAGTCAATCGTCGTGTGGATGACAAGAGCAAATGTAAATAACATTGGTTCTGGCGCTGAGTTTATATACTATTTCGGTTGCTGATTTAAGTTGGAAAGGACAACGATATTTTTGCGGCCTTGGTTGAAGACAAATTACTACAAGCGAGCATTCGTGGAAAGTCGATTAATCGCCGCCCTGCCGCTTATAGGGCACCTGGCCCCTGTCTCCGCTCATATCAATAATCATGGTAGGTCAAGTTCAAATCACCAGGCATCTTATCCGCTTGAATTATGATGCTCTACGGACCTGCTGAGCCACGTATTAGCGCCTCGGGCAAATTAAAGTGACATTGTGTCCTCAAACTGTGCCTCACCGCAGTCTACCGGGCACCCGGGAAAGTTATTTTTATCCGATAGCAAGGCCAGTTGCAGCCTTCGCTGGCAATGGCGCTTTGATACACATTATCTCTACATCGATAACGGTGACCTATGCTGTAAATGCGATCCAACATTATACGTGAGACAGCACACTTCGATTAGATCGTGGCTGTGACGCTGCCATCAGGCATTTCGACGGGCCTCTTCCCTGCTCTTCCATTGCCGCATATCAAATACGAGGCTCTTACCAATATCGTGTGACTCTGAGACCAACCCATATTATGGTGTCATTCACATTCTGTAATGGTATCATTACTATAGCCAGTTGTTACGAGTTATGAGTTTCTTGCGATGGAGACCGGACATGAAGTAACCTGAATATATGTATATGTGTCAGGGGCCTGTCCTGTTGCTCGGTCGCGCCCGCATTCTATCCGATTGCGCCTTGCCTGTGAGCTTCGTAACCTCATCCTATTCAATGTCTTATCTACTAAGTCTTGTATGTGTAGGGAGGCCTTTGGTAGGCCAGGATGCTCAATATATTGTGCAGGTCATGACTGCGACTTGAGGGCGCCGGCGAGCATTGATATTGAACTTTCTCCGATGGGCGCTATATGCCATGAGCGATACAGACAACCAAAAACCATGGCTTGCTGGTGCAATCAAGCCCTCTCTACATTTCCGTGCATTGTCAGACCATGTCGCATATCTTCCGAGGTCGTGCTGCGCAGACTACATAGCTGATGTGAAATGATCGCAATTTGATATTACCCACAAGTAACCTAGTACAATACCTAAGAAGTCACCGTTTCGGTAACACAGTCCTCCACTGAGAAGCTCTCCTTTGGCCAGCTATTTGACTTTTGATGATCTCACTCTCTCGGAGCTGGATCGACGTGTAGCTTGAGCGGGTGTCATTATGTCCAATGTCCATCGATTTTAACTTTGACATACCGTCGGTATCAACTGTAGATCTTGGCTCTGTGCCAACATAGCGGGCTCGGAGCGGTGACACCCTTCTATCATGACTGTGATCGGAGCAAGCACCCCTGCGTGGAAACGATTGGTGGGCTATTTCTGTGTGCTGTGTGAGAACCTGACTCACTAGCCTTCACTAAAACATTATGGAGCTTTTCAGCCTGTAGAAGCGTCAGGCAGTACTTCAGCACCCCACGAGTGTACTCAAACGCAGAATCGGAAGGGACCAGGCACCTACTCGGCACGAGGCTCGTATGAGCGGGATGTCAGTACGTACGATATACCTAAAATAACGATAGTGGTTTTGATGATCCACTCTCCCGGTTCGCACAGCGTTCTCATGTCAACCGCTGAGGATTTCATGTTCCTCTGTCCCTGACCTCATCCTGACTCGGAACTCAACCATCCTCCACATCGACACTCGATGCCATTCCTTTGAAAGCTAGCAATCCCTCAGTCTGCCGCCCTCGCTCTCCCGATCGAAGGAGAGAAACGAAGATGGACCCAGCTCAAATAAACGCCTTGAGAACCAGCATAGTGATCACAAAGGTATGTCCTGGCTTCTGACCAGTCACTTCCTGGAGTTGACCCGCGATTTAGTTCTCATACGGTGAGAATCTCGAGCGGCCAGCGACTTTCAGCCGCTAAATCGCCCACCTTTCCAGTGATTGCCGCTTCGATTCTGTTCTGGGACATAGCCTTGACATTCAGGGTAGAGGTGTGCATGTATGGCTGGTGTTAGTGTGTGTGCCTGCCTGAAAATTTGCGGTGTCTAGGTTGCGACTGTGTGGAAGTCAAAAAAAACCTTGGGAACAACGTTATTCTTTATTGTGAGTACAACGCAGCTGGTAGTGTACCTTGGCTGACCATTTCATAGAACCGTTACCTGGCACCCGCCTCAGCAATTTTGGATCTCTATGGTCCGTATAGCGGTGATATGCCTCAGTCAAGAGCAGTACCTGACAATCTAAAAGCCCAAGTGATCCATGACCCCGGTATATCAGTAAGTGGGCGATTCCTGTTCAACCCCACGTACTTAAATCGTCTACTTAGTTGTAAAATGCCCTTTATTCTTTCGATGCATCGATCTCACACATCACTAGCTGCCGTAACTACTACTTCGTGTCTACAGTACTCACTGCCACGGCGGTTGGGACCGTTGAAGGTACGCCGATTCGTTTGTGTATCCTATAACCTGACTTGAATGCATCTAGCCATTCTTGTGATGAGAACGCATGCACTCTATCGGAATCGGAGGCTTCTTTATTTGCTTTCTTTCCTTGCATTCGTGAGTTTGTACGGACTCTGCACACATTCTGCTTGCTGATTTCGGCATCGAAGATATCAGCGGGCGGGATGCTCGTTCTCTGGCTCATTATATTAACTAAGTACGCTCAATGTACGTACTGGTCGACTTCTTGCCGTGCTGCTGGCTAATCACAGCTAACTAGACGGGCTCGCCGCCAAGCTGGGTCTCTCAGGGTGCACCGTCACATGCTCATCTGAATCGAGGTCCATGTGTGTATACCTTTCCATCGCCTTTTGGTCCCAGTTCACATTCTTCGAGACTGGTAAGCAGATGTGCGATCATCTTATATATCAACCGTCACTTACTTCGAACGCTCAAACATTAGTGGTGTTCGCTATGACAGCATGGAAGTCGTTTGTGTTTTGTAAGCTCGATTTGGGGTAAAATCTGCACAATCAACTCATCCGTCAATTTTCAGATAAAAGGTCACAGAGCACGCAAGCTCGTCGCCTGCTCACGGTTCTATTTATAGATGGTGAGCTAGACATAGTTAGGCTCGCCTATATCATTTAACAAATGTCTGATTTTTGTTAGGAATGGTTTACTACTTTAGTGAGTCGTCACTGGAGTTCATCAAGAACATCGCTTACGTGCTAACCGATCCAACCCAGTAATAATTGGTACGTTAGCTCTGACTCTACTCCTCTTGATCAGACAGTCTCAACATCATGACAATAGGTGCCGCTGGCTTAAACTTCTTCGTGTGGATTTTCAATCCAGGCTCGAGCTCTTCTGCAGTTGGGTAAGGCATTTTCATAGTCCTCAACCTCAAACCGTCATTGCGCCTTACTGATGACCACCGCAGAATTTTGAAAAGCCTGCAAGCCACAATAGCGTCCAGGTATGATTCATGTGAATGACCAACATGATTGGAGTTAACCAAGGTCGCTCATCTCCACAGGCTCCTTTTGAATATTCGCGGGATGCTTGAATCTGCAACAGACGAGACACCGTCACACGGAGACGGAGCTCAACTGACAGAGTATTCAAGAAGGGGGCCGTACAATCTTCAAGTCCATGTAACGTCGACAGTAACGTCTACAGTCGAACAAGATACTCTAGAGTTGAATACCCTTCGATCTCAACGGCGAACGAAGTGAGTACTGTGCAACTCCCTGGTTAGTCACCATTGATGGTTTACGACATGTGTCTGTAGACGATATGTATGTTCTCGTCCATAGTCCTCAATGTATATGAGTAGGCCATCGTCAATAGATGACATACATACCGGGCTTACACAATCAGAGATGATGTACTCAGCAACTCGAGAGTTGATATTGGATCCAGGGACTCCGCGCATATATACATGTAGCCTAGCCTTCAAGGCGTCTATTTCTATTGGCCCGAGAGGAGATAGCCACCGCCCGGGGTGATGATCACGGTTTCTCAACCTCATAATCAAAATAATCTCACCAACGATCCGTATGGGCGCTCAGCGCTCAGTGCCAGTGTCCGTTAAGCTCGTCCCCGGGGATGAGTATTGTGCGGCCTTGCAGTGTACGCGCCGGCCACAAGTAGGTTATATTTGACCTAACACACCGTACATTTATCTTAGACCCGAAATAGAGTAATAGCCTCGAGACACAATCCCCTGAGCGGCACGGCATTGAGGTTGACCATTTAGTCTTTCAGGACTCAGTCCCCACATAAATGAGCTATGGGCTCACCACCTGTTTGTCCCGACTCGTTACTCTGCTCGGTGTCTGGTGACGGTCTGGGATGGGAGCCTATCATTCCGTAAGGTGACTTAAACGCCGGACCTTCAAATTACCTTCTTTGGCCATATCTTGTTCACAGCAAGTTCGTAACACTGACATCACTTCCCTATGAAATTTACGGGCACTAAAACTCGAAACAGCCAAGTGTATTTGATATAACCGCAGCCTCCCATTAGCGGTGGACTACAAAGTGCCACGTCGCCCAGGTCCTGTTACTTCCACTACTTCGCCGCACGTACACATAGCGTTCAAGGTCACAGGTACGTGCATTCTATACTTGGCATTCGGTCTGACACGCTGCCGCACTGTCCGAGATACCGAGCGTGCATATCAGAGCACGGCCCCATACAAACACAGATGCTGATATTTCAAGCAATCCACACAGTAGTCAGCCTGTCTTCTTCCCCAGTCGCTCCAGGTGGCATCCATGCAGCCAGAGGATGCAGCCATTGTAGCAAGAAGAATAGTTTTAACCAAGGCGAGTCGGCGCGGTGACTTCGCTCGTCGAATGCTAATGACACGCATCCAGTATAGCTACAGTATGTTGCATCAACCGCGATATCGAACCAGCTTTTAACTAGCCTTAGCTTCGTCCCTGACAATTGTGCTCTTCGACATGGTTCTCACTGTTGGCCGAGAGGTACGTGCGATCAATATAATAGTCCAACCCTTGAAAGCGCTCACAGATAGCTACCACAGGTTAAAACTGTCTGGGGAAGTCGTATGACGGTTGGATTGGGAATCTTCCTCCTAGTGAGCTATATTCATCTAGGTTCGGAGGAGCCTTGAGCTGATCGGCGACGCACAGAACAGATACATTCCGCCACTGATACTCCTATTGGATCTCGCAGGTAGATTTGACTTCTTCCGGATTCACCATTTACTAACAGTAACCTTGGAGCTATCGGCAACGCTCAACTCACTGGGGAGGATTATGTGGTGAGAATCATGCCCGAAATCTATCACTGCTTGTAAGGTCATAACATGCTGACGAAAATCTACGTGAAAGGCGTCGTAATTACCATTCAAGCATCTGTGCTTTCGTCCCTCTCACAAAATCTTTCTACAGTTGCCGGAATCTGTCGCTGGCGTCTACACTTTTGACCATTCCAATGGTTTCTGTCACCAAAGGTACTTGTGACTTGTGTGCTTATCCGAGGGGTAACACCCGAAGAGAATACTAAACACATTTTCCGATTTCTGCATAAGTCATCCTCATCATGAGGACCCACGCTCTTTACCAGAGCCGGAAAGTCCTCTACGGGTTAACTGCCTTTGCCTCTGTACGACTCTTCCCATTCTACTTCTGTGCCCTAGCTCCGGTTAACGGAAGAACCCCAGGCCTGTGTCATACACATGATAGTAAACTGGGTAGTGATGGTAGTTCACTTGCCGACACATTTTGGTAAGCGCGTTCCTCTGATGCGTAGACACCAACCCCGGCGATATCTACTGACTTTCTTGCCATTAATATAGACCCGACTCACAGTGAAATCGATGTTCTGGGCTGCTTACCCAGCTGCACAAGTGCACTTTGTCGAAGACTTTCGATCTCATTTTGGAGTCTTTTCCTCCTGTTCGAGTCCGGTAAGTGTTATGATGCGAAATGTGGGAACACTTTGACGCATTCCCCCCAGTAGTGTTCTTTATGACAGCATGGAAAATATGCTCGACGTGTAAGTGTTCAGAGCTTGACAATAACCACCGTAGTTCCTTTGAGCTCTAACTACCATTTCCCATAGATTCCATTTCCAGAAGGGAGTTCACGTATTATAGGCGCAGTCGGAGGTTGATTCATGTTTTGATTAGGGATGGTAAGTTTACCACCACCCTGCGTACAAATCACAATGCTAACTGGATCGCAGGTCTCATATACTACCTTCGTACGTGAGTGTTTCTTTTTTCTCTTGCCATGACTTATGCAAACGCTATGTTTCCAGTAATCATTTGTACGTTACAACTAGCCCGCTTCTTTTGGATGTGTGTCTGATGACGTCACTCAGGCGCTTTGATGGTTACCTTCTTTCTTTGGCTGTTCAACCCGTTCGCACTGTATCTGGGAATTGGGTGAGCGAGAGTTTTACTGTATCTAACCCGAGGACTACTTTCAATTGAAACACACCGAATCTCACAGCGTATTAAAGACGTTACAAGTAACATTGTGTTCAAGGTAAGCTTCTACATCGACATAACAGCACAGTCCCCAATGCTTGCATTTCTCTGACAGGATACTCATGAATATTCGGGGTATCGTTGAATCGAATTCTAGTTCCGTCTCAAGTGTTTCTTTATCGACATTTGAGGCTGCAGATGACATACATTAATTGATAGCATAAAACCGACGATGTTCTTCTGTGTTCATTCTGTTTATGAGGGACAAAAGGCGCCTCGGCGAGTTCACCGTCGTAATATAAATAAATACTTAGTAGAATGAGCAGGCCGTATTTTGGGTTACTGCCACCAGGTCAGGCCTTCAGGCACACATACTTAGCCCCTTTTTCTGTGATTTGTCTGTATTTGGGTTTTACGCGGCAGCCGCCGGCCTCGATTTTGTTGTCAATGTCAGCTTGGGTTGTTCCCGTCGTTGATCCACACATTCTCGTTGTATGACCCTGGCTTAGCTGCTAGCAACGGCGCTGCAGTGGAGCATTTTGCACGAATAATGTCGCCCTCAGAGAGCGAGGATGAAGCAAATGTCGATGCAGTACGGCCAATACCGAGTCGACGAGCGGTTCTCATGAATCAAGAGCTTTTGGCGATCATCTTCGACCTACTCTGCGACCCGAACCCAAGCCACGACGACGACATATCTGACAAAGTAACCCTCCGGGCTGCAGGGCTGACATGCAGGACTTTCTACGAACCTGCCATGGACAGTCTTTGGAAGTCGATGATAGACTTGAGTCCGCTCTTTCTCATGCTACCCGGGGCTTTTCTTCAGAGCGGCAAGTTTGTGAGTAATTTGTTTGTGTCGGCGCTTTTGCTTGCTTACACTGGGATAGTACATCTTGAGCGTCATTGCGATACGGCATGCATCTCTGGAACGCTTTATCCTGCATGCGCGACGAATCCGGTTCGCGACGCTCGGCGTTTGGGATACCAAATTTTCCACGCAATTCTGGATGAAAGCTTCGAAGACTATTCTTCAAAGAAAGATGGCTCTCTTCGGCAAGCTACGCCGAATACACATTTCACCCACAAACGACTCCACCATTCTCTGTCTCTCTCTGCTCCTTGATTTGCGTGCCCCATTTCAAAACGTCACGATCAAGGTCAACCGCGCAGAGGAGCAAAGTACACAGGACGCCATTGCTGCCCTCGTTCTCCAAACCGTGCTAAATTTGGCAGATGAGGCCCGGAATATCGACCACCTATCCTTTGAGTATTCAAACAGGACGTTCATTGGCGAGAACACCCAAGCAATGTTCGTCCTCCCCCGTTTCCAGCACCGAAATTTCTCGACACTTGAGCTTCGACTCAAGGTCAGCACAGGTGCCACCGCAATTTGGCTCCGCCTCAGCTCACCGCACAAGCTCAACACCACTTTTCCACTGGTTGCGTTCCTTCGCGAAACCAGGCCTTCCGTTCTCGACTGCTGCGACGAGGCTATCACCGCAGAAGTCACAACACTGCTGGCAGGCGACGATGTGCTTTCGTATCTGCAATTCAACCACTCGATTTTGACTTCCCTGGAGCTCCAGGCTGTGGATGGTTCTGAGCTTGACCGGTGCACCCCCGAGTTTGTCGATGCCTTTGCAAGGTTTAATATGCCGCTGCTGCAGCGGCTAGTCATCGACAGACCCCTCGACACGGACACTCTAGCCGCTCTAACCCAGATACGGCCCCCCACACTCCTACATATCTCTGGTCAGCTGGATAACCCCTTTGAGGATAACAACGCCGCCGACGTCTACTTGGAATCACTGGTTAAACAGTGCTCTCCGTCCCTCCGCTCGCTTGTGCTACCCCATCTACTCCGTTCGGATGGGCGGCAATCCAGTTTTACTTTGAAATCCCTCCAGGCACTCTCCGAATCCGACACCAACCTCGAGAGCTTTACCGTAGAGCTCGATTCGTCTGTCGCTCCCCACGAATTCCCAGCCGTAGCAGTCAAGGCGGGGAAAACATCAACGGGGCTCAAGACTCTCAATATATCTGACATTCGAACGTCCCCGATCCCAGAAGGGGACCACCAGAAGTACGCAGAGTACCTCTTGCAACTGTTCCCGGCCCTTGAATGTCTTGAAGTTTCCAACGAGGACGGCGACAATGAGCTGATTGGGTCTTGGGCTTTCGCTGCGCAGCTGTGGCGGGAGTTAAGGACCAAAGCACGGGGTGATTGAGCGCTTTTGGTGGTGACCACTGACGCCTTGTCGGACTTTTGGAATACGTTACTCATGAAATAAAGTGACAAAAGTGGTAGGATACGAGGGCTATGGTGGAACTTTGATGCGGGGAACGGACATATCGCCCATAGGTGTACAAGTCATAGTCCATATGGAATGCTGTCGCAAGAATCCCCTTCGTGATGTCCGGGGGATGGGAGATTAGGTATTTCGGACTTCATAGTGTGCACGCGCTGTAATCTGGTACAGCTGTAGTGAGACTGAGCGGATGATCGTGGGCGTTTGTGTTAAAAATGTCAGGAACTCAGTGCTCAGCGCTCAGCGTCCAGGCTGAAGTCTCGGCTACATAACACGGCAATTGCCGGCCACTGTTCGGTAGAAGCCGACAATCGCCACGTCCGTACTTTTGTTGAAGCTTCTTTTTCCGTTTTGTCCTCAAGAGCAGGGGTACCTAGAGCCGACTGCTGAAGCCGGCATATCTCAAGCTACAAAACTCAATGTCGCTTGTTCAAGAGACAGAAAAACCTGAAGGCGAGGTAGTGGCAGTTTCTGTCAACTCGAGCCGAAGCGCAGTGTTGGCAAACCAACAGCTCCTTGCGATCATTCTCGACGCGTTTTCTGGCGACGATCTATGCTTGGATAGGAGAAAGACTCTGCTGGCTGCAGCTCTTTCGTGTAGAGTGTTATATGAACCCGCTATGGACTGTCTCTGGGGTTCTATCCATGACTTAACCCCGCTTTTTCAACTAGTTCCTGGCGCGACAATTCAAGGCCAGCAATACGTGAGTTCTCACATATACAAGATATACGGAGGAGAATCTAATTGGTGTGTACTAACTCACTCGTACAGCATCTCGCATCGAATTACTCTGGCCAAGGGGAGTGTACCTCGCTCCAGCGTTTCTTTGCACACGCGCGACGGATTCGTGGTACCAAGCTTTCAGGCTGGACCAGCCACTTCTCTGCTCAGTTCTACACAGAACTGACTCGCACATTGCGCTCTCTCCCAACCACATCGACAACATTCTCACGACTTCATAACCTACACATATCACCGACCTCCGATTCTACATTTCTTGCTCTGTCCTTACTACTCGACTCGGGTAGCCAGATCCAGACGGTACATCTTGACGCAATTGGAGAAGATGGGGACCAAGATTATCAGATCACCATGCAATGCCTGCTCAAGCTTGCATCCAGCGCCGATGCGCTGAAGCATCTCAAGTTCGAGGTGCCTTTCTCTGGAGTCGACATCCCACACCTCCAAAGCTTCGAACGTGTTCTCGCAGGATGTCGGTTCGAACACCGGAACCTGACAACTATTGACTGGGTTGTGCAGACCCGGGCTCATAGCACTCTTGTCTCTGTTACGCTGCGATCAGCAAGCCACTTCGATTCTTTCGGCCCCCTAATCGCAATAATCGCAGATTTTGGCCCCAAGTGGGAATCTCTTCATATCCCTCCAGTCGACTGGAAAGGAATCGGAGTCGATTTAATGGCATCTTGCAGTACGCGACCCGCGTATATCAGCAAGATCCTCCAAACTCGCCACGAAATCTTGACATCTGTAAACATTTCTCGAAGGGGCCACCCACTGCCAGAAAACGAAGATTGGGCATTTGAGATTCTGGAGCCCATCTTCCAGCTCAACCCATCTTCTCTGCGCCAACTCACACTGCACGACTCTTCTACGTCGTTTATCAGCCAGCAAGCCTTACAATCACTCACTCAACTATCGTCCCTCGTCCGCATCCGACTTACCGGCAAAATTGCCATTGCTGATGCTGACGTTTCGCTCTCGGACACGTTCCTCATGTCTCTCATCACGGACTGCTCTCCAAACCTTCGCTCTCTGCACCTCCCCTGCCATCGCCCCAAGGACCGCACTATTCCTTTTACCATGGACATCCTTCAGCATCTTTCCCAGTCCAGCTCGAACATCGAAAGCTTTGCCGTCAGCATCGATTCGTCAGCACCACCGGAAAGATTCCCCTGGGCTACCCTCAGCACCAATGCGGGCTCAACAGCGCTGCGACGTTTGAAAGTGAACGATTGCCGGTCCTCAAACATTCTCCTGGCAGAGCATCGTAGGATCGCGATTTTCCTACATCGGCTGTTCCCAAAGCTTCAGTCAGTCGAGCATGTGGCGGATTCGGAGCGGACTCTGTTCATCCAATCTTGGTCCTTTATCGAAGAGCTGCGTCGGGACTGTCAGAAGTACAGAATTATTAGCTGATACCTGACTTGCAAACTAGTCAGTCTTTTGTACATACATTTAACACCGTTAATATATATTATATACATTTCTGAATTGTTTTGCTCCGGACACTCCCATTAGTGGCTTGTAATCTGGCTAGAGGCGGTATGCCTCGTTGCCTCGGAACACTCCTTCTGCTAGCGGATATTGTTTGGGGTGGTTCCCAGCTGGCCTTGAGCGGCAGCTGAATGAAGGGTACTGGGTACTTCGTGAAAGTTTCCCCAGTTGAACAGATGTTATATCCAGTCAATGTCATAGGTGCTGGAGAAGACTGACATATCCCTCCGACGAAATGACCCCCAACCTGCCTGTCGACTGGGATGAGCCAGAGAGAAAAGGAAGCGGAAAAGACTAAAACGAGCGACTTGTTGGACACTCTTTCGGCATTCTCCTGCGCAAGTGATGCATTGATGGCTGCCGAAGCTTCGCGTTCGAACCCCTGTTGCGCATAGTTATATCTATTATTATTATACGAGACTGAATACGGGTCTAGAATACACAGATATCTAGCTACCATCTCCCAACTATAACCTAAGGAAAGCAAAGACGACAGATTTAACCGAAGAGTGAGTAAATTATACATTAGACTGGGAGTAACGGTAGAGTTGGAGTGGGGTGGTTGCAATTTTGGGGATGGTGCTTGGTGCGTGGTGCGTGATGGTAATACAGTGCAACGGGGTGTTGCGAGACGAGAGCATGGATGCATAGGCATAGGCATTGTGAGGTATCTGTGTCGTCCAAAGGTAACCCGGCCGCAGAAGTAGTTCGCTTGAGGTGTGGTGGAGAGGCTGAGAGGGCTCTGGGCGATGATCGAGGCCGACTGAGGATGGGCCCGCTTTTTTACGACCAAGAACCAGTCGCAGCGAAAGAAGTTTTCATAGTCGAGGTCGGTGGAGAGGGACTATGACACGCTCCATCTCAGAGCAGCTTCATAGATGGCGTACATGACCGCAGCATTAGGAATGACACGCATCATATGTGCACTGAGCCCGCCATACAGCGAACGCGCTCCCTCCTCTGCAATGACAAGTCGGAGTGTTTGAAAGAGACCACTATACTTCGGGACTCCGTTCTTGAGTGGAGGTTGACGCAACCGTGTCCGGATGACCTAGATTCAGTATAAGCAAGTATCGAGAAAAGGGTAGGAGAGTTGGCTCGCCTCGTGAGGATATGTGATCAAACTCGCAACACACTTCGACATGCCAGCACTCACAACCATGCCTACCCATTCACCAGCACCACCCTTACCCTGCGTGTCTATTGTCAACTTCTTCAGCCGTTCGTACAACACCCATTGTATCGCTGTTTCCGTCACACCCAAAAAGCTCGCACTCAGGCCCTTGTAGAATCCCCGCACGCCTTCTTCCCGCATGATTTGCTTGATACAGGTCCAGCTACCGCGAGCACCGCCTTGCGATGAGCCTTGCACCAGTTGCAGACGCGTCTTTACCACCCAAATAGGATTCGTGGCGCTACCTGTCGCGAGTCCTGCTGCTACCGCAGCCCCAAGGTGCACAAAGCTGTTCTCCTTGCCGTTGTTGAAAGTATCCGCAATAATCCGCTTTCCGTTTCCGTAGGTGTAAAAGTTGATAGACCGTGCCGGGATCACGCCAACCAATGTCGGTCCCAGGCCTTTGAAAAGCGCTCGCGGTGATTCGTGGACGTATACGTCACTAGCAAAACCGGTCAACTTTGAGCAAGAACGGCTGTAGAGACATGCTACGCACCGAATGATATGAGCAGTCTCCACGAAGTTGTACAACAATCCTCCAAGCGGGCGCGGAATGGCTGCGGCTTGCAGAACCGCGCTGCCTGAAACTCCACTCCGAATCACGTTCACTGCTGCTGGCGCTGGCGCCCTCGACGTGTGCCCTCTGAACAGGTCAGACTGTAGCCGTGTCTTCACAACGTCGAATGGCGAGGTCACAATAGCCCCGCACATTCCACCAAGCCTGGATACACCCGAATCGTGTCAACGGCTTCTACCAGATAACTCAAAATACTCACCCTCCCGCAAGCAAATGGGTTACAGGCTTCGCTGTAGCGGGCTTTGGCGTCGTCCTGATTGGCATTGGAGTGTTTTCAGAGTCGTTCTCGGGGTCCATTGCGACGACAGCAGCGCGCTGGTCAGTGACGGATTGATGGAATTTGGGAAAACCTCAACCTTACGTCAGGCTGAAGGAGTGAAAGTTTTGGCCCCGTCCCGTGACCCGCCATCAAGCCGACGGGACCTTCATCAGCAAAGTGTGTGCTTAGTTTTGTACTTTATCAACTTTTCCACTTTTCGCAAGCCGGCATGTCGGCATGTGCCAAAAGTAGACAAAAGTAGAGCTGTTTTCGGCAGGAAATATCTGAATCAGGAAAAATGTGATCATCACTTTCCCAAAAGTTCCACCTGGCTTTTTAACTGTGGCACTTTGCCACTTTTGGCCCTCTTTATGGCCTCTTTTGGCACTTTTTGACTTGTACAAGTGCGAAAAAGTGGCTGCACCTATTACTGATGTTTGGCGTCGGAGATTGAACTGGTTCTGGTCGGCTTAACGGCCCGGATCTATTCTCGGTTCTGTCCTCATGGTACCATCATACTTGGACGCGCGCTGCACAGTTAAAATTCATCTATACTGTATTAATCAATAGTGTCCATAGAAGCTACTTAATTACTAGCTACTTAATTACCCAGGGTCCGAATTACTACCTAAAAATGTGTCCATTCCCGTCGGAATTCATCAACGTTTAAGCGAAAGCGAAAAGCGACATGGCCGAAACGACCAAGCCAGCAAGCACAGAGCTGGCCTTCAAAGCTCCTGCACCACTGCCTGGGCCCCCAGTAGTCTGGGGACCTGAAGGGCGGGAACCGGATGTCGAGGGCCGCGAGCCCGCGCCAGAGTTGGTGTTGGTGGGCCTCACGCTGGTTTCCAGTCGGGTGGGGGCAGAGGATGCGGTGGGTCGTGCGGTGGGGGTAGATACAACGTCGGATGCGCCAGTGCCAGAGCCAGTCGAAGCTCCGCCGATAACTGGAGGAGGAATGGCACCCTCAGGATTAGCGAGCGCTCCTACACCCCAAGGAATTGCGTCGCCCGTGCGTGGCTGGACAGCTTCCTGAGGTTCAACGGTATCACCCTCGGGAGAGGTGATCGTGAATCGGGTCGTCCACGTTTTCTCATCAGTGATCGGGTTGGTGAATTGATAGAAGTAAATGGCCGAGTATGGGTCAACCTGGCGGATTCGAGTTAATAGAACGCTACACGCAGATGCAAGGCGTGAATAAGCACCTCTGGGCAAGTATAAGTGAACGAGCCATCAACAGTTCCGTCCTGGCCAGTTGCAACAGCTAAAATGGAACCATTCAGAATCAGGACATACGTCCGACAAACGATGGCAGAACCACTCACTAGTGATGTGCACCATCTCAAAGTTGTTTCCAGTCATGAGTTGGATGGACATGTCCGCCCAGAGAGTGTCAGAGTCGGCATCGCCCGCCCACACGATTGAGCATGTACCACCGGCGGTGTAGGAGGAATCGGGTCCTGGCTCGTTGGGTGTGACGACGGCGCGCACGAACAAAGGCGTAACGAGCGCGAGAGCGAGCGTTGTAAATGCAGAAGTTTTGCTGAACATCGTGTTATATCGGAGTCTTGTAGAATGTTTTTAAGATGTGCTGGAAGACCCTACGCATTGAGGACTGGTGAGCCAACTTTCACGCAGCAAAAGACGCGCCAAGTGGCATGCTGGAACACTCACCAAAAGGCAAAACTACGGCGGAACGAATTACAAAAAGAGCGACAACAGTTCGTATATAAAGGAGTGAAAGGGGAGGGCTATCTGTATGGACAGCCTCTCTAGCTAAGTATGCACCGGGGTCGTGGTGGCGGTGAGGAAAAAGCAAACAAAGGGGAGGGAAGCAAAAAGCTTTGGTTTGCGGTTGACAGAGAAATGCCGCGAGGCCGTCAATCGGTGACATCGTTGACAACCAACTTTTTGATCGCCCGACAAACGAGGGCCAGCGCTGAGCATCAAAAGGGTATAAAAGGGTTTGACGGGAGCCCAGGAATCTCTCACCAGCCAGTAAGAGCCTTGCTTTGAATCATTTGCGGCCGTCGACGCCGGCTCAATGGTAAATGCTGGCTGTCAGGGGCTATACAGAACCTCTTGGCAACTTCGTTTGGGCCCTATTGGCGAAGTTTAGAGGAGAGCGGGAGGAAACAGAGGAAAGGAATAAGATGTTGCAAAACAGGCAACAGACAGAGCGGAGCGCTTGGCATTTTAGGAAAGTTGGTAAGCGCCCGCCCGGAAAGTCTGATCTGTAGTCAAACCGACCAAGTTGCAAGTTATGTACTTCAAGCTTTTACAATTTCGGGATTAATAGGTCCAGAGATTCTGACATACTACTTTTAACCTGGCATACCATGTATACCAAGGAATCTTCTTGCCACCTACCTTGCCACTTGTTTATCCTAGTCTGAGCTCTGACCACTTCTGACCTGCCGAAACCGGTGACCACGGTGACATCACCGGAACGGATGTATCCATTCCGTCAAATTGGTCGAGACCCGATACCAACAATCCATAGGTGACCTTACTCTCGTTTCATCAGGCAAGAACCTCCGTCCCACGGAGAGATACAAGGAAACGCGAGGTGCATTGCTAAAATACGTAACTACATTGCAAAAGCTATGCTAAAATCCTATCAAGAAATACACGAGGTCACTCTGATACACATCGCTACAAAGAATCATAGTGCGTAAAGCACTTGAAAAGTCATCATGGTCGTAAAAACGCCCGCCGCAACTAGTACGCTCGAGCCTCGTTGGCAAAGATCGGTACTTGGCCTCATCCTCGCCCTGCTGTGCTATGCTAAATTACACTATGCTACATACACTTTCATCACCGGGACATACCATTCCCCTGCTTAAAGTAGTCATCAACGGGCGGACACACGAATATCCCACACCCGGCGTTGTAACTTTCCCCACCCCGATGCTGGGGCGCCGATATAACAACGACGCGTTCCCAATCACCGACCACTACCTCTTCATTCCAGAGTTCTCTGTCTGACTTTGAACTCGAACGGGGAGCGCCCGAGCTCAGAGCTCGAGCGCGTCTCGTATCCCCTACATTCGGCAACACCCCCAGTCTAAGAATGTACTTCATCATCTCTGGTCTTCAACGATCCCTTGAAGATCGACATCACAGCGATCACCCCCACTAATCCATTTCCATCCATCCCCCATCCACCGGTTGATCGCAGATCCACCCAACATAACCAACCGCCTCCATAGCTCGTCGACGAGCGATCCATCAACGATCGCCCATCCAGACAGCAAGGCAGCCAACACACAAAACGCCGCGCGCCTAAACCTAATTCCCCACAACCTGCTCCTGCTCCTTAAACTGCGCATTCATCAGTCAAAGGTGCAGTCACTTTTTTGCAGTTGTGCAAGCCGAAAAGTGCCGAAAGTGTCGTAAAATTCCCATATAAGTGATGAAACTCTCATGTCAAAAAGCCAGGTGGAACTTTTTGGAAAGTGACGATAACATTTTGACATCAAAGCTCTACAAAAGTACAAAAGTGACGAAAAAGTGATGACAAGTACAGAAGTGCACCGCCCGAGACTGCCACGTTGAGTAAGCAAAGTTGATGCGCCAACAACAAGGAGGGGGGCAGCTCAAGGGCAGCTCGCCTGCCCCTCAGCGATGGCCGATGCGGGATCCTACAGTGCAGGAAATGATAATAAACATTAGAAATGAGAATAGGAGAACAAGAAAGCAGTGTATCAGAAGGCTTTGGTAGGGCTCTCGTTGAAAGTAAAGCGGTTGCGCCGGCGCTCGAGATCAACGATGACACCACGCGCAGGAAGGGTCGGGTTGACTTGGGCTGGCATGCAATACTCCATAATCTCAGCCCATTTACCTGCACTGATGCCCTGAAGGTCCTCGATGGAGATTTCGAGCTTGGGGCCCCAGTTCTCATCCGAAAATTTCGGAACCTTGGTCGAGCCGTTTGCACCCACTTTAAACTCCCCTGTTGTGTCAAGGATCTCTGCCGCGCGCTCCAACTGTGAACGAATATGTATGCATTAGCTAGCAGTTGTGAAAAAGATCAAAACGATGTACCGAAGTCAAAATGAGACCAAATAACCCAACAGGAAGTGTTTCCTCTTCCCCAGGGTACAGAATAGCACCCTGCACGCTTACAAGTGCTTTTCGAGCAAGTGCGATGATAAACGGTGACTTGAGACGCCCTGTTGGCCACTGGTAGCAATATTAGGGGGATTTTCTAAGCAAGCAGAGTCTCGGTACTCACCACAAATCGGGAATACTGTGGATCTTGAGGCATATGGGCTGGTGTGGGGTTCTGCCAGTAAAGCGGCCCATAGAAGCTTTGAGCCCAGACGAGCCAATTTGCGGCTTCGCTAAGGGATCGAAAGGTGGCGAGGTGGTTCTTGATGAGCTTCACAGCCTCCATTGCGATGGCTGACTTCTTTTCATTGAGTCGGTTGCACGCCTAATATACAATAATTAAAATGAGAATACTGAAACAACGAGGAACCTACCATTTGAAGGATCGCGTCGTCCTCGAGCTGAACGGTAAATGTTACCTCAGGGTACACCCTGTTAACAGCCCTCTGTACTTTCTCTTGGAGTTTTGGAGTCTTCGAAACAAAGCCCTTGAAAGGCTCTGGCGAGGTGAAGAGTGTATGAAAAATTGTGGGAAGGAAGTTGGTCGTCCACCGGTTGTTGTTCAAGACGAATTGGGGAAGTTGGTCCCTGCGTGGACCTTGCGGGGCGCGCTGTGCAGTGGCGCCCATTTTCTTCTTCTGATGGGTTGCGAGGTGGGCGACAGTGTCCTGAGTCGATCTGGTGGCTCGATGCTGCTGATATGCTGGTCCCAATGGAGGGAAGTTCACTGTTGGTTGCATAGCTTGGGGGAAGGCCTGAATCAGTTGCGCATATGGCCCGTGCGCACCATATGCCCTTGTGTTCATGTCGATGTATGGGGCTGGAGCTGGCTGAGGATGATGCTGATGGACTGGAAGCGGTGGTGGAGTAAAGACAGGCGTGAAGGCTTGAGCAGGTTGGTACTGGGCAGGTTGGTATCCGAATCCTTGGGAATGTGGGGCACTGAATATGGATGGCGTTGAGCCAAAGACGTCCTCCTTGATTGTTACGTCCTGTATAAAGTAAATATGAGAGTTAGAAAATTAGTATAAAACCATGCTCACCATGTTTTGGCGCCTCAGACCTGGTGGTGCGCCAGGATTGGTTAATATCCCGGTGGAATAGAAGACATTGTTGCCACTTGGAGAGGGTAGCTCCCCATCGGCATCTTCGTCTCTCAATCCACCAATTTCTTGAACTACGAGAGGGGCTGCATGAGACGACGGAAGTCGATGTTCAGGGTTATGGTCAGAGACAAAATGCCTGAACGTGAGGCGTTGACTTGTAAGCATCAAAAATACACGGACAATTACCCACTCACCTTTGTTCCCTGTTTGATCGCCCAGACGTTAACTTCAAGGCGTCGATCTGTCTCTGGATGTCTTCCGCTGTGACCTGAATCGATGTCAGCACGGATTTAAGCAAGTGGATTTTGGGGGAGAGAACTTACCTCGGGCTCTGGGTTTGCGGGTTTTGGCTTCGCTCCGAGTCTCTGCACTTCCTCCGCATAGAAGTCAGCTTCGCTACTGTCGACCGAGACATTTTCCAACTCTTTGGTGAAGTCCTCGCCATCAGATTCATCAAGTTGGCTAAGCATTAACCCCGTATCTGCAAGGTTGTGGACGATTGCAGCGTTGGATGCAGCGGTGCGTGCATGGTCAGCCCTATCGAAATCCTCCCATTTCTGCCTGAGAGCAGCCTTATGCTGCTCTGCCTCCTCCTTCTCCTTCATCTTTGCCCGTTTTTCCGCCTCCTTTTCCTTTGCTTTCTCCTCCCTTTCTCTTGCCTTGGCCTCTCTAACCCTTTGTTTTTCAGCATTTGCTGCATCGATCTCCTCCCTGGTGCGTCGCTTCTTTCGTCCAGGCGTTTTTGGCGCCTCTTGACCCTGATTGGCAAGAGGGGGAGGGAGGATAGGCGCCTCAGCATCAGCCAGAGCCGACGCACCACCGACATTGGGTCGAGCTTTGCTGGTAGCCGCTTTCCTGCCTTGAGGCTGAGCTGGTTTGGTGGGTGGGGCTGGCGCTGGCGCTGGTTCCTGACTATCAGCGAGCGCTTTAGGTGGTGAACAATCCTTGGCCTTGGCCATGGATGGTTTGCTGGCTCCAGAGGCAGTAGGAGGTGCGTTGGCGACGGAGGAAGTGGGTGCGGTAACACCAGGCTCAGATGATAGGGCAGCTTGCCTGGTTGTCCTTCGGGGGGGCATTGCGATATTTCGTTGGATTATTGTGGGGAATGAGCTTGAGAAGGCGCAGATGATGATGAGAGACTGTTCAACCACTCTACGTTGCGCTGGAACTTGGCAATCACTGGAGGGTGATGATCAGGATTCGGGACTTGGAGCATCCATGAACCAATTCAATTGTTCCCCATCCAGCACACATTATTCAGTGGCACTGGCCACCCCAACACAAACGGTGTATAAAACCCTTCGGATCTCTGAAGTGAGTGTACTGTTTGTTCTCCCATGGGGCGTGCAACTAAAGCTGCGCTCACTGCAGCGCTCAAATCATTCGAATGTCTCGACTGTGGCAAGGTCTGTCGGTCGCAGTGGGGCCTCCGGCAGCACCGCACCGCCCTTCATCCTTTGCCTGTAACAGTCCACCCAACTGCCAAAGAACCGAAGGAGACTCCAACCGTCAAGCAGTATCATCCACATTTAACAGGTATGTTTTCCTGTTCGTCGCTTTGCTTCATATCGAATACTAACCTAATAGCTCAGGTATTCCTGTTGATCATCATGGAAACCCTCTCCTGAAACACGTCAAACCAACGCTGGAGAGCCCACTGGACTCATCCAACCCATGGGCTCCTTTCGAGGACCGACTTTCGTTTGATTGGGCTCATTACCACTTTGTCGAGCTCCAATCTTCTGAAGCGAACATTTGCAGGGGTCTGGACCTCTGGGCTGCAACAAGGCTCATGGCTACACACGATCCTCACGATGCCAGGGCACCGTGGTCATCTGTGAAGGACATGTACAAGTCCATTGACAACATCCAGCATGGTTCTGCTCCCTTTTCCACTGTAACTTTCGAGTACTCTGGCCCATTTCCAGACAATCCGCCCACCTGGATGACCCAGCCCTATGAGCTGTGTGTCCGGGATGCACGAGAAGTTCTTCGCAACCAACTCTCGACTGCTGAGTTTGTGGACCAGTTTGAAACTCGACCGTATCGCCAATTCGAGAAGGAGGGTGAGAAGCAGAGGGTATGGACGAACCTAATGTCTGGCGAGTGGGCCTGGGAGGAAGCTGTAAGTGATGCTTGTACCCCTTTCCGAACATTCACACTAAAACGCACTCCTGCAGGATACTATCTTTTCTGATGTTTATGGCAGCGAGGGTGCAATGCTCGTCCCTGTAGTGTCTGGACTTGACAAAACGACTGTCTCGGTTGCAACAGGGCATCAGGAATATCACCCTTTCTACATCTCGGCAGGAAACCTAACGAATACAGCCCGTCGAAGCCATGCAAATGGTGTAGTACCAGTTGCGTTTCTCCCCATCCCCAAAGGTGAGACGTCAATTCCTGTCCTGGTTGACGGCGTCATCACTCATACCTTGCAACTGCCCAGCAACCAAGAACGAGAAGAAGACTCCCGAATATGCAAGATTTGTACGGCAAATGTACCATGCATGTATCGCCCGGATCTTTCTGCCCTTGCGTGCAGGGATGACTGTTCCAGAGATCGTAAGATGTCCTGACGGTCACCTGCGAAGGGCCATATACAGTATCGGCCCTGTTATTGCGGACTATCCCGAGCAAGTGTGGCTCAGCGCGATTGTTCAGAACTGGTGCGCAAAGTAAGTACACTGTTTGTCTGAATAGAGCTGAGCATACTCATTAACTCGCTTCCTTCGCAGGTGCATGGCCAAACCAGATGATCTCGATAACCCAGATGCTCGCCAACGAACACACAAGAAGACAGACATTTTGATAGAATGCTTCGACCCTGGAATACTCTGGAAGTCTTTTGGAGTTCGAGCCGATGTGGTGGTGCGTCGCCTTCTTCGACATGTACACATGTCACGTGCTCACAAGCAATGGCCCCGCAGCCATTCACTTACAACTTCCCTCGTGCCGATATCCACAAACTCATGGCTCCTGACCTCCTCCACCAGGTCATTAAAGGAACCTTCAAAGATCACCTTGTTGAATGGGTCATGGCGTATCTTGTCAACCTACACGGCGATAGTAAGGCGGCTGATATCATTGCAGAAATTGATCGAAGGTGGGGTTCTTTCATTGCGATTGACGGCGGACGCATCATGATTCTTGCTCATGTCTGTCCTCGAATAGAGTATCAGCGGTCCCAATATTTCCTGGCCTTCGTCGTTTCAAGGATGGCAGGAATTTCTCGCAATGGACAGGTGACGACTCGAAGGCACTTATGAAGGTATGACATGTCATATGTGCAGTGCATTCCCACTCATGAATCTAATAGGTCTATCTTGGGGCGTTTGCTGAATTCGTTCCAGACAAGATGGTACAATGTATGGCAGCCTTCCTCAACGTCTGCTACATCTTCCGGAGGAACGCAATCACAAGCACAGCTCTTAAGCTTGCTGAACTAGAACTCGCTAAGTTCCACATTCTCCGCAACGTTTTTCTCGAAACAGAGACTCGGGCACACTGTTCAATGCCACGGCAGCACGCACTCAAGCATTTCCCGCATCTGATACGTCAATTTGGATCCCCTAATGGTCTGTGCTCGTCCATTACTGAGTCAAGGCATATCACCGCCGTGAAAGAGCCCTGGCGACGGTCTAATCGATACAACGCTCTCCCACAGATGCTCCTCACGATTACCCGCCTGGACAAGTTCCATGCCCTTCGTCAGATCTTCGCCGACCATGGAATGTTGGCAGGGACTACTACATTCTACACGGCACTCACTCTGGCTGGAAGGAATGACTACAATGCAGATGAAGACAATGGATTGGCTGATGGGTATGGAGATGCTAACGCCCCAGCGAGCGAAGATCCTGATCAAGCACAGCTGAGAGATGTATCTCCGCAGCCAGGACCTCGGTTCACTGAATTCATCGAGATGGCTTCGCGGCACGGCAAGTGTTCCAGTTATCTGACTCCACATTACCCCAAGCTCACAAGGTCTTTCAGCGACTGGATATCCATCAACCCTTCCAGAGCTGACATGTCACGCACATGTACGAGAGCCTAGGCTCTCCAGGGCTCTCCTGGAGTACCTTTTTGCCGTCCAAAACCCAGAAGCACCCATTCCGTTGGATATTGCCACCAGGTTCACCATCCAGGGTAACATCCGGGTCTACCATTCCGCCTCCGCCAACTTCTACGCACCAAGTGATGCATGTGGTGCTGGGGGTATGCAGCGACAGATACTTCGTTCAAACCCTAATTGGAAGGGTCATCCTCGACGAGACACCGTCTTCGTTTCCCAGGGAAATACACCTACCATCTGTGGCATGAGAGTTGCCCAGGTACGCATGTTTTTCTCCATCACTGATCCGGGAAGTGATGCACCGCAGCTGTACGCATTTGTGGATTGGTTTAACACTGTTGGAAACAGGCCGGATCCTGTAACTGGAATGTGGGTTGTCGAGCGCAGTACAAGTCAAGTCAATCGTGTCCTCTCTGTTATTCCGCTATCTTCGATCATTCGAGGTGCACATCTTATACCTATTTATGGCGCGAAATTTTTACCCGAGAGATTTTCGTTCACTAAATCATTGGATGTGTTCTCTCAATTCTATGTTAACTCTTATGCCGATCACCACACTCACGAGCTCCTATCTGACCTGTAGTTGAGAACGATCGTTTGTAGCTTCAGTACAATTTAGACAACTTTCGACTTGCTAATCTCGCCGTTGGCTGTTCATCTCTGTATTGACAATCACCTCTGAAGCCATCTGTGATGATCCATATTCAAAAAAGCCTTGTGGTATTGTTGCCCAGGGTATGTTCACACTCCGAGAGATCAACCAGATGTTGATCAACTGCATCCCGATTCCTGAGTTTTGTGAATTGCAACTATCATCATTGGGATCCAATTGTAAGGTAAAGTATGCCTTGATTCGGCTTGAGGTAAGCTTCTACAGGCTATATGCAAGGATCTGCGAGCTTGCATGCTCATGGCATCGAGATACATGAAGGTATTTTGCAGGTACGAGCGCATGAGGATCCGGGGCTGATGCATGGCAAACTCCGAACTATCACTTTCGGCTACTTCCGCACTTTTTGATTTGGCGACTTGTCAAAAGTGGAAAAGAGGCAAAAGTGCCGAAGTGGCCTCATGCTTTGCTGATGTTGTTGACCAACGCTTCCACAAACTCTCTAAAGTCCTGCTTCGAACACGCTCGTCCAGGCTACAAGTGAGCAGCAAAGGGGGTGTGCAGAATAAAAGCCGTCAGACAAAGGATCCTTGAAACCAATGTAAGGGGACAATCGTACCTTGAGCGCGTAAATCACAACCTCGGACCCTTCTTTCCCACCAACAACGGGCTCCTTAAGCGTAATCCTCATCACACCCTCCTCCACATCGTACACACACCGCGTCGCAGCCGTCACCCTCACATTCATCGAAACCTGCCACAGCGGCTCCCGTCTGAACACTAAAACGCAAACTCTCAGTAAGCAATACACCAACATTATGCCAACTTTCGCCGACAAGGACAGAGAGAGAGAACTCACGCAACCGTTCAGCCAAAGTCTTCCTATCCGACAGCAGCTTAAGGTGCCCAACCATCCCCGACGCAAAGGGTTTATTCCCCCGTTTGATAAACAGCTTGACGCCCTTAATCTCTTGCTCGACATCTTCGTTCTCTTCGCCAGTGACATCTACATCATCGTCAGCCCGCGCATACATCGTGGATAATACTATCAACTCACGCTGCGAAGATCCCTTTGCCTTGACCTTGCTTGCAACAGCTTTGAGTGCAGGCGAGATGGCATGTACATCTTGCGTCTCCTCCGCACCCCCGCTAGTCCCCTCATTATCGTCCGATTCCTCGCTCTTACCACCAACATCCTGAACCACGGCATTCGGCTCTCTAAAGGAAGAACCCATCCCGCTCTTCTTGACGCTGGCAAAAGGAGACGACGAGCCCGCAAAAGCCGCGAACCCCCCAAATCCCGCCGAACTATTACTGCCAAACCGGGCCCCTGATGTGAAAGCCGGTGGAGTGCTCGTACTAGCCTATGTGCGAAGAGTAACTTTGTTAGCAGGCTAATAGGCACACGATAGTAAGCAACTTACCATCCAAGAGTTTGTACTACCGAAAACGGTGGAAGTGGAAGCTCTAGGGGCCGGTGATGGAGTCTTGGGCGCCGCCGCAAAAGGCGAGAACGCGGCCCTTACTGTAGGCTGAGCAGGAGCAGGAGTAGAAAAGGGGGAAGGGGAAGAAGCGAAGCCCCGTGCGCTGGTCAACGGAGCGGCGGGAAGTGAAGATGATGGAGCGGCTTCCGCAACTGGAACAGGTGCAGGGGAAGGTGTGCGAGGAGGGTCGACGGGGGGTGAACCAACCGTCTCAACAGTCTCCGCCAGTGCCTCACTTTCGTCGCCCTCAACCAAGTCGGTGGTGGCAGTTGCAGTCAAAGCACATTCAGGTGCGCGCTGGTTCTGTGGAAGCAAGACATGAGTCAGAGAGCAAGATCAGAGAATACGCGCGCGGAATGGCAAGGGAGCAACTCACAATGGCGCTCAGCGTGGTGTCGGGTTCGGCAGATTCCATCGTACAATCCACCGAAAATGCATCCGCTCTCTGCACGATCGTATTCAGAGTCTAAGCGTTACATCAGGATCCTTCCGAGCTAGGTAGGACCATACCAACGCTCACCTTTTCCTTTTCCTTCTCCTTCTCTTCCGCTTCAACAGCCGGTGTTTGGCTCTTATTCCGCTTGTTGGGGTAAATATTGCGGAGATTCTGGGGACCGAAAAGGGTCAGCGATAAGATACGAATTGAGCTTACTGCCCTGCGACGTGCGCCGTCAGCGTGGCTCGGTGCTTTACTCACGTGTGGGTATCCACAGTCGTTCTGGATTCCGAGCCAATGAACGTCGAGAGTTTGTAGATGACCGGGGACGCAGCCACAGATTCCAAAGTGAATCAGGGTTACCGTAACAGAGCGTGGTAGCCAGACAGTGGAGTCATGGGGCGGCAGAAGCGGTGGAGTAGGAAACGAGGCAAAAGGGATCGAGGGTGGCACCAGAGATCAGTTGACGCATACTTGTATGGCAGGTGCAGTGAGCTTGGAACGTACGGGAATGGGTTCGTCGAATCCGTCGTGGGGTACCTTGCGTTTGCGCGAAGGGGTTGTGGTCGTGGCAGTTGTGTTGTTGGCGGTGGCGGTGGCAGAAAATGTGGTGGTGGATGTTTGTTTCGAGCGAGACGCCTGCGCCTCCTGTTGAACCTTCTCTACCACGTTTACCATCGGACTCGAAGGCGACGATGAAGAAGATGGCGTCTGCCTGCTGCCGTTCGCGTTTTCGGAACCGTGCTGCGCTGCGAATAGGGCGGGTGTGACACTACGAGAACATAGTCACATTACATATCATAGATCAAATTCTGCGGTTCAGTGAAAATGCAAATAGAACAGACGTACCCCGGATTCTGCTTCCTAGTAAACGCGTACCCAACAGTTGCCGCGACCGTGGCGATACTGCAGAATACAAAGTTGAAGTCGCTTATTGGGAACATTCAGTTCAAGGATTGAGCTGCTCGGGGTAGATGGGTAGATGTAGTGGCGAGTTGAATGGAGCTAAGTCTACAGTGTTCTAGCTCTAACCCTGGGCGTGAGTAAGCAACAGGGCGTCGTTAAACGGTGAGATAAGTGGAAAGGAAGGAAGAGAGAAAAGTCGGGTCTCGGAGATGCCACTCCGCTATTTGAACTCTCCGGAAAGTTGGAGCCCGCAACGTTCTCGCGATATGCGATCGACAGGAATCTTCGTGGCGAGCGAGCGAGCGTAGCGTATCGTCTGAGAACCTATTCTTTGGTGCCGGTACGTACGGTATGGCATGCAACACGCGCTGAACATGAGGCAAAGCAAAGCAGAAGGAGAATGGAGATGGATGGATTGCGATAAGTGCATGCATTGACCTGTTTTGGGACCAGGAGGCGAACACGTGTCCCCAAAACATTTCGGAGGTGATGTCAGCGTTCGGGAATTATCTGACGAGTGAGCGTCTGGTTGGGTTTACAAAGGGCACTGTGGGCTAATATTAGGGCTGTGTCTTGGACGTTGGTCTTTGGGCCTGAGGATATAGGTTGAAAACTGCTTGAGGAGGGAAAGAGAGCCGATGGCACCGACGAATGATGAAATCGTTCGATGTCCGCCGCCCGGAACATCACATCGTATATTGCTTCCGAGTCTAGTCCCCAGAAGCTGGCTCGAGGAGAGTCATTTCGCTGTTTCACCGAGGGCTGACTGTCGATAAGGCCAAACATAAGTATCGGGAACCAAAATAATCAGAGCGCACGGAAGGAACCGAAATAAGGATCCAGGAGACACACCTTCAGATACTAATTTTGGATTGAGCGGCTCAATCCAAAATTAAGTTAAAGTGAAAACTTCTTAATTAGATCGTCGCGCCAGCCCAGGCTGATAAAAAGTAATTAGCGGAGTCATGAAATAGGTTGTTTGTTCCTGATACAGCTACTTATCATGAGGTTTCCTGGAACCTGGAAAATTAAGTGATAGTGATGCGGAGGCGTCGAAAGCTGTCGAGGGTCGGGGCGGTGTGAAGAACATAAAACAACGGTACATCATGAGATAGCCAAACCGTTTCAGCGCTGCCCGAGCTCCGAGCCGCAAATCAGGCGCTCACAACCTTGGCACCACGCCATACACATGAGTTCAGCCCGCCCACTGGGTAACCCTCATCGAATCATCCACTGCCTCAGCACCCTCTCAGCCACCACGGGCCGAGACCAACTCTTCATGCCTGCACAAATATCATCGCGGAACAGGAAACGAGATCAAATAATTCACATCCCGGAGGACATGCATTCCCGAAGTGTGGGAGCGCTTAACGCAATTAGGACCAAGAATCCATGGGTACAAGGCATGAGCGTCGCTGTGGATTCAGGCAGACTGGGGCACATCAAGTCACAAATGGGGGTCAATGTTGTCTCGAGTTTCCCAGTGGTCCAAATACCACAGATCACAGAACCTGGCGATGCACTACCAGCCGCTCCGAGGTCGTATCGTGTTTGTTGACAAGGCATGCATGGAGTCATTCACCGCGCTTGTGCTTGGTTAGAAGTAGGCGCATGATCAGACTCCTGAGCCATGCTGGCCGAGAGAAGCCACGGAAAGTCAGGCCCAAGGTTCGTCTGCTGGAGTACATCGACAACGAGGCGCAGGTTCGCTGAGAGTCCGAGTACGGCAGGAAGAAGAGGCCCCCACAGATTAGAAAAAGTATTCATCAGCGCGTCTTCGAGGACGCTCACGTCCATGGTACAAGCCACCTATGAGAGGCAGAATAAAATCTCCTTTATGTGTCTGTGGACTTCTGAAGAAAAGGATACTGATGTGGTTTGCAGGATTCTCATATCCCTCTAGAAATCAGACTACATTCCGGAAAAATGGATTCCACTGTCGCTTGTAGGACAAACTTGACAATCGTAAGCTCTGGGCAAGCTCTAGGAAATGCTAAGCTTATTATTGTGCTGGAGGATAGCCTAGAGGCTGAGCACTCACAAATGCGAGACCTTGCTGCAGCCATATTCGCCGTAGTGGGGTGAGAGATTTAGAGCATGAGAACCTTGCACTGCAATATCTAACCCACAGGGCTTTTGTGGCACAAAGTCAGCTTTGTGCGAGATGACGCTGGCCTAATTACACGTGAGCCTGCTCACTTGGCCAATACTGGACAAACATTTTCAGAAGCAGATGTTGAAGTGGGACGTGGGAATTTGGCGCCCGTGCCGACCGGGCGACACACCCTGCTTTTGCATTGTCCTCCCCGGCTTGGCGTGGTCTTCATCACTTTCAAAATGATGGAACTCATTGGTATAAATTCTGACGACAACTGGTTGGCTCAGTTGTGTCCCTCTTGTCTTCCCATCTATCGTCGGAGCAACATGGCCATGTCAGACTTCTACCAACTCAACATACAGAAACTCAATAACTGGGTCGATGATGCGGTTAATCGTGGCGGCTCCGAGCAGTCGTATTGGGTTAGAACCTTTGCCAGTATGGCCACCGACAGCAAAATCAAGCAATATCTCAATACAACAACTAAGCTCGACAATACACTGACTGTTTTGGAGAACCCAGCGGCGGAACGCACGGCACTCACGGACGCGACACTTACCCTACTTGAAGATGTCCTAAACTACTTCCCAAAAGAGCCATTGGGCAAGATCAGACAAAAACAACCCTTCGTGTACGTGTACGCAAGTGGCAACAACGATGAAATCGTTATTACTGGAGACGGCCCTCAGTATCAGGGAAATAGTTGCATCGGAGAAAGTGCTAGCACCATGCCGTGGCTACCCGAGTTGCTCACACTGGTTCATATCGAGCACAAGGACACTAGCCCTTCCGCCAAAAACACATTGCGAAGAATGGTTCCATACGTGGTGTACGTTCTCCCTTCTTTTCAAAAATTTCTCCTCCCTGCATTGCTGACTCGCTCTCCTATTCAATCTGCAGTGGGGCCTTCTTCAACCAAGCGACAAGAAACTTCATTCGTATGATCTCCATCGAGCCCGCTGGCACTTTCCGACTGGCTCACTTTGACCGCAACGGAGTTTGGTACACCGAGAAAATGCACAAGATTAGGGACGACCCAGGCATCTTCATCAAGGTCGTGCTTGGCCTTACATCCTCCGATCCAGAGCACGTCGGCTTTGACTCCCGCATCACCTGGAAGGACATCACCAACAGTCAAGGAGAGATCCTTCGTCGAGTGGGAAATATCAAGGTCGCTGAGCGCGGTTACTATAGAAAGCGGCCAGTGGACTATCGAATCATCGGTCGGGCTCCTGTCTACAGGGAGCGATCTTCCTGGGCTGTGGGGAGAGATACTATGGGGTGGTTGGTCGTCAACAAAAGCGGGCGGAAGCTCTTCGTCAAGGACTCGTGGCATTGTGCGAGATTTCGATTGTCGGGTCCTCCAGAGGTTAGGTTTTTCGAAACTGCCAAAGAGAATAAAGTCGTGGGAGTAGCACGGATGGTGCAGGGCTCTGAAAAAGTTTACCAAACGATGTTATTTCGCGACTTTGGCCGGGTAAATGTATCAGAACATATGCTCAACTGGAATCCATACATCGACAACATGGCCAAGAGTAGGATCGTGACGGAGGTTTATGGATCCTCGATCAGGGAATTCAAAACCCCTCGACAGTTTCTCTACGCGTTTCACGACGCGGTTAATGGTAAGTTGTTTCTGCGTGCATGTATATCGCTTTA
The DNA here is from genome assembly GCA_004369085.1 of Coprinopsis marcescibilis. Classification (NCBI taxonomy): domain Eukaryota; kingdom Fungi; phylum Basidiomycota; class Agaricomycetes; order Agaricales; family Psathyrellaceae; genus Coprinopsis; species Coprinopsis marcescibilis. The sequence goes on from ML210199.1 coordinate 166,728, forward strand.
TCTGACAACTTTATTGTAGGTCACAGAAGTCTCCTTCTCGATGGTGGAATTCTCCACTGCGATATCAGTGTTAAGAATATTCTCCTTGGCCAACCAAACGCCAAAGTAAACTGGCGCGGTGTTCTTATTGACCTCGATTGTGCAGTGTATGTCGAAGATGGCGTGTATCCGCCTACTGAGGCTAACCAGGTATGTCGCTTGAGTCCTTGTATACCTCCTACCCCTGTTCTAAATGTTGATTTTCTAGGGAACAAGAAGTTTCCAATCCGTCACCGTGCTTTCCACTCAAATAAAGAGCATCGATTACTATATCGCAAACAAAGATAAATATGCGCACGACTATCTCGATGATCTGGAAGGCTTCTTCTACGTCCTCACCTACTTCATCCCCCGGTACACTGGCACCAACAACGCTCATCGTCAGAACGGCGGGCATCCCTTCATCGACCTAATGAATTGGGGCAACGCCGATCCAGTCATGTCGTGCAAAGCAAAAAAGCGCCTAGTAAATGCGAGTGATGCAGATTTCCAAGTCCTGCTCGACACAGTCTCAGATTACTGGGACGCTCCTTTTGTTGTGATGTACAAGAAGTGGCATGGATTTATACGTGATATCGTGGCTTCGAAGCAAAAGATTCTCGACGGAAAGTCGGATATCACCATGGTCCAGCTCCGCGACCAGGTCAAAGAGCACTACGAGACGTTACTTGGTTTCGTTTCGGAATGCATGGCCAGTCTCGCTGCCAGCGCCAAGGGGACGCGCCTGCCATTGAAGGAGGCCCCCATCGGCGTCGATGTCGATGCACCCAGAGCCACTCGTTCCACCACTAGGAAGCGCGACATGGAAGAAGTTGAAGACGCCGAAGAGCAGTTGGCACAGCAGCCCCGGCGCCGGTCGTCAAAAGCGAAGCTTAACTAGTGCTCTTCCCAGGGCTGAAATCTTGAATGTCACTTTCAGTTAAGCTTAGTATACATATGCCTCCCCCACACATGTATCTCTCTCGGCTTGTATTTCAAAGATCCATTCGAATGACAAGCGCGCCATGTCAGTCAGTTGAACTTATTCAAATGACAATGATATTGCGAAAGCGAGTTTAAATATGTACAATGAAAAAATAAGTTGTGGAGCCACTCATGAACCAAATGGAGTGTTAACTGGCCAGCCAGCGGTATAAAATGGTTACGCCAGCGAGACAGTTTCCATTTCGATGTCCTTGTTTGTATAGCTCCGAATCGCTTCAACGCTCTGTGCATGGCGTATTTGCTGTTGCAAGTAGAAGAAGAATTAAAATACATTTGATTCAAGGATGGAAGGAGAATGAGGGGATACTCACACCCATCATTGTCTCCCCTTTACTACAGCCCAGATCTATCTCCTGATCTGAGTCAGTCGCAAACTCCTTCGTGGTGTCAATTTTAATTGAGATATTCGTCGAGTGTCCATAGGTGTGTTGCGAGTTTAAATGACGCTGTCCATCAGCGTCTTCAGTTTAAGCAAAGGAGATGGAGGACAGACAAAACTTACCGGGCGATAACTGACAAAGGGTCCAACGCGGGACCTTGACGAGACAATCCCCTTACTGTTCGCGCAAGTCCCCAAGGCTGCGGTTTTGTCACGCAAGGAGAGGGAGAGGTTCTCGCTGGTGCTGTTGACCCCGTCTAGAGCACCTCGGATCATCTTCCGTGCGTTGAGCGTGGCGAGCAGCGAGTTGGTGTATACTGCAAAGGGTTATGACGGGCGTATCAGATAAGACCGACAGGCTGACGTACGGCGGCCGATGCAGAAGAAGAAAGCGATGTAGAAAAAGGTGTTCCCCGCGACAGTAATCTGAGGGCATGCGTTTTAGTGCGAACGCTCTACTCGAGGATAGGGCGCGTACAGATATCAATGATCCCACTGCGCAAATGCTGGGGGAGGTCCATATCAGTGGGCTGAAATCACTGGCGGCAGTTGCCTTCACCTTGTAAGCATCCCAGTATTTACCGAGAATAAGATCTATCGAATAATACGTGCATTAGTTGCGAGAACAGGAGAGCTGTGTAGGTGGAGACGGACAAGTTTGTTGATCATCGTATCAGACCTAATGAGTTCGTTAGCTCCAGGTTTGCTTCAAGAGTCCCAGAGACTTACTTCGAGAAGCCGGTCCGCGAGAAATGAAGAATAATGCATAATGTAACAGCGATGAGAACATCTCCTGCAGCGGCGAGCGCGTTAACTGCAATCGAAAGAGCCTGTGCGCAATATTTAGTACGCCTTTGTCAGAAGTCATGAGAGTAACAATAACCTACTTCGAGCTCTGCCAGCTCCGTAAACGTCTTGAGTCGCAAGCTATTGTGCCAGCGTAACGCGTACAAGTCAGTAGGGTAAACGCCAATGGCATGAATGTGAATGACGTACGATAGTCCCGTGAACGCTGAGCCGCCAGTGTTATGGATTAGCGATACCCCAAGGAAGATAAGGTTCCGACGAACCTATGACGCAGCCTAAATCAATAGGTTGTTGGTCGATTTCATAAACGTCACTTCGAGAATGGCTACATACCGAACTCCGCCGCAACTAACAGGCCCTTTAGGTTTAGGGGATAAAAAGCTAATTAGTGGCTTGTCATCATAGCACAAGGAAAGCGTACCACAAGGCCAGTTAACAGGTAATTTCTGTTGCTCACTAGAGTTTTCTCGGCGTAAGTTAATGGTCGAAGGTTATTGGAAATGACAGAACTCACACCGCCACACGCGCATTGTCAAGAAGCTTGTGGAAAGGTTGGACGAGAAGCTCGATAGTTAACTCAGATAACGCACCTTTGTACCAGGAGAGCAGTTAGACCCTGCCGAAAGCCTCGTCAGCAAACGTTTAAGACGGATCGCGAAAGCGCATACGTTGAATAGAACCTCCACCTTGATATGGACTGATCAGATTGGTGACTGCAGGATACAACATGGCGCTCACCAAAACACTCCTGCGCGGCGTAGAGTCCAGTGTCAGCACAGAGAAGTGGATATCAATACGAGCTACGCACCAAACGAGATCATCTAACTGCGACATTTTACCCCAACTGGAGATAGTGTACGTGTACACTAAAGTACAAAGTTCAATGGAGGCTTCACCGTCCGGAAGGGTACGGCAACGTACCGGTGTGAGTAATTAAACCCTGATGGACAGTGTCGAAAAACATGACCGCCGCAACCTACCACCGGGCACCCCCTCGATCAGTTGCAGCTCATGGGACCAATGGTGGGTACTTGCGAGGAGCTTTGTGTGCCATCTGTCGTTTTGGTGTGTGAAGTAATACCATGTCTGAACCATCGATACTGCGGCATGAATGGTGAGGTTTTGAGAAAAGCATTTCGCAGTGAATGACTCACTGCCGTGGAGGCTGAGAGAGAACTGAAATCAATACCCAAAACGCTGAGATAAACGCCGTTACTCACATTCCAGCAAGTAACATGCCGACAAAGGCTGCGCCTAATCTACAAAAAGAACAAAAAATTAGGATATTCATGAATGCTGAGCTTGGACATACGTGCTATCAAGAAACAACTCAGGTTGGTCGGACATTTGAGCGGGGAGAAAGCGAGGATGGCAATCTTTGTTGGGAGAACGAGGTCAATGAGAGCCTTTTAATAATCCTCAGAGACACCTAGAGACTATCAAAGCTATACCGCAACGGGTCTGAGAAAACAGGATAGAAATTGGGGTTACGACACGGCACACGGGTGTCATAACTGAGTAGGGAAGAAGCTTTCTCACTTATACTAATAAAAAGCTTGAATGAAGAACGCCCGGCCCTGACTGAGACCTCGATGGCACGCCACTCGGTCGTCGCTACGGCCCCTGATAAATGCAGGATCCGCAAACTGTCGAACTGAAATCGAAGCGAAGCTGGATCAGAAGCGCTCATGATTATGGCCTCTTGAACCCGGAATATGAGCTCAACCTCATATGTCGGGCAAAAGCCAAGTCTTTCTGTTCTGCAGCAGTATTCAGGGACTGTTAGGAATCCGATTTCAAAGGACAACCCTACAAAATCTAGCATCAGAATCAGACGAGTAGTTGAATCAATGGAAGAAATACCAAATTGGAGCCATTAACGGCACCGTTTTGAGGTAAAATGAGATCTTTCGAATACGATTTTCAATTGTATCGCCTAAACTGGAAGCTATGGCCGCTATCAACGCTTAAGGGAGGTCCCAACAGAGTTCTTCATGAAACTGGGCAGGCGGACTGCTCGATCCAAAGCCCGTCACACTTCCGTGACAGGCACCCTGTGACACCACGTGCCGTGACATTTCGCGCCCTCGGGTGGGCCACTGTGTCGCTTTGTCCCCCTCTGCTTCCACTGCGATTTGGTACCATTTGCTAATGGATGTTGTCTTCCAGATGTTGCTTTGTTTATGATTTCACGATTTCTCACTACACAAATGCCCTAGATCCTGTCTTCCGTGGGCTGGCCGACGGTCACCGGCGGTCTAGGACAATTTAGGCCTCGAGGTCCCTTCTGAATCGACGCAGAGAACTCTGAAGGGCGGCAAGGTCGCCGCGGCCGTCTTCTAGCCAGCGGAATTCGTCGTGTACCCGACAACCACGAAACGGCGAGATCTTCTCATTTTCACTAGATTTTCTGCCAAGTAGTGAATCGAAGGCTCTTCGAGTTGGAGGGTTTCGTGGCTCTGAAGTCCTAGGTTTCGCGATTCTTGGTGAGTAATACCCGGGTACTCCTGTAACGAGGCACGCTATTCGTGAGTAGACTAGTAGAAGAGCGAGGTCTAGAAGATGCGGAGTCGCTTTCGTCTGGTGGGTTGTTCCAGATCGAAATTGCGACCCTGACACCTCGGCCGAGACACAATAACCAAAATTATCAGTTGAATTCGAAATGCAAGTATCTAGGTATTACAGCTCCGAAATTGCACTTTCTTTGTCTGACGTCCCTTGAAACTTATCAGAGTTTATAAGTACATTCAATTGTACGCGATGACATGCATGGTCGCCCACATAGCGCAGCCGAATTTGCCCCTTTGAGAAACCAACTGCTACTTCACTACAGGTCCAATCAAAGGTAACAAGCCCTTAATAGATCTGAGACCCCCAAACCAAACAAATGGAATGTCACATTGCACACATCACACTGCAAAGGGAGCACTAAATAAGTCCCGTTAAAACGGTCATTTTACCATTGCTCAGTGCATCAGTGGGCTTAAATTTTCCCGTTCCTTTTCTCTCTCTCTCTCTCTCTCTCTCTCTCTCTCTCTAGATCTATGATGGCTCATCCGAGTCGACTAACGAGTTGGAGAGTAGTCAGAGGGACTCGGAGGCTGTTGCTCATGGTCCTGGACGGATTACATGGTGTGGACAATCATCAACTCGTTCTTCTTCTTCATGCTCCGAGTCGGAACTGCCACGTCGGACCTTCGTTGATAAGAGCAGGTGAGCGTGAGTGTGGGCTTTCGAGCCTGTTTAAACTCCAGAAAACACGGCTCAAGCACCGACGACGATGGCGCTCTCCATGTTCGGCCGCTGGGCTACCAAGGCAATAGGTATCGGACAACCCTGGGCCCTAAGGACATTCTCTAATCCACACTTTGAGCGAATTCCGACGGGACAGCTTCTGGAAGAAGAGACCTTACGAGACTACCTGGCGACTCGATATTACCCTGTCCGAATAGGCGAGGTCTTGGCGTCCCGCTACCAGGTCGTCGGTAAGGTTGGCTTCGGCGCAACATCTACCGTCTGGCTAGCCCGAGACCTGATTGGGCGCCGCCACATTGCCCTAAAAGTTTTCATATCATCTTCAAGCCTCCACAGGGACGAACAGTCGCGAGAGCTGACAGCCTACCAACGCCTGGAGCGAGGTCCGGTGTCACATCCTGGTCGGCAAGCCATCCGCACGCTGCTGGACTCTTTCATAGTTGCTGGTCCAGACGGCGAGCATCAGTGTCTGGTACATCCCCCGCTCTTCGATAGCGTCTATGGTTTCCTCGCGCGAAACCCTATTGGTCGATTACCGACCCCTGTTCTTGCTGTTGTACTGAGACAGGTTTTGCGAGCGCTTGAATACGCTCGCCTGTGCGAGATCATCCATACAGGTAAGTGAATGCATTCCGTGGATTACCCACGCTGAGCGTCGCGTTTCGCGTCTTCAAGATATCTCGGCCGCTAACGTTATGTTCGGCATCGACGACCCCTCCGTTTTCGAGAAGTTTGAGCAAGCCGAGATCGAGACTCCTACAGCACGAAAGGAACTCGAAGATCGGATCATCTACTCGTCACGGAGCCTGGAAACACCTCACCGGCTTGGTCTTCCTGTCCTCTCCGATTTTGGCGCCTATATGTCGGGCAAGGAGCTACACACCAGCGACGTTCAACCGGACATCTACCGATCACCAGAGGTCATTCTGCAGGTCCCTTGGAGTTATGAAATTGATATTTGGAACGTGGGATGCATGGTATGTATTTTCCTCTTCAATCCTTGTTCGCGAACTCAATGAACGGGACGCGTAGATATTGGATATATTCGAAGATAGGCACTTGTTTTATGGCACTGATCCTGAACATGGGGTCTATCGTAGCCGCGCGCACTTGGCCGAGATGATTGCTCTGCTAGGACCACCTCCACCCACACTCCTAGAGCGTGCTTCGGCGAGAGCCAAGTTTTTCAATGGCCAAGGTGTGTTTACTTTCCACTTCGCTTTCTCAAGAGCGTCCTGACTTGTGGTTCTCAGGCGTGTTCAATGCTGGTATCGAGGTTCCTCCGCGATTCACATTGGACCAGCTTGTTACCGGCGTTGAAGGGTCAGATAAAGAGCTCTTTCTGCGTTTTATGGGCAAGATGCTCCAGTGGGATCCAAAAGACCGGCATACAGCACAACAACTTCTCGAGGATGAGTGGCTCCGAAAACATACAGCCGATGCCTAATTGCTACGATCCCGTGTGCAGCGAGCGCCTCTCTCCGCCACTTTTTGTACAGATACTATCTACCTTAATGCTTCACTCTACAGTCGTCGGAAGCGTGGACTCACGGATGCGAATACTTCTGTGTTGACTGCCTGACATCCTTAGTCTCGTGCCTCCGCATCTCCATTCTCTCTACATTCGTTTCCATACTTCATATCTATCCCATTAATAGTCTCAACTTTTTGTGAAGTCGCGACGCGTCAGGGGGAACTCGTCACTCGCTCCCCATAGGTTCTTGTTAGCCTCAACGAAGATCGAGGCACCAAGCACCAGCTCTCGAGGACTTTTGTCATTCTACGTTGACGACGGTCAACCGTCACGCTGTGACGCCACGTGCCGTGACATTTCGCGCCCTTCCGCCTGGGCCACTGCCCTCTCCTGCTTCCACTGCGATTTGGTTGACCGATTTGCTAATGAATGTTGCCTTCCAGATGATGATTTGCTTATGATTTCACGATTTCCCACTACACAAATGCCCTAGATCCTGTCCTCCGTGGGCTGGTCGACGGTCACCGGCGGTCTAGGACAATTTAGGCCTCGAGGTTGCCTTCTGAATCGACGCAGAGAACTCTGAAGGGCGGAAAAGTCGCCGCGGCCGTCTTCTCGCCAGCTACCCGACAACCACGAAACAGCGAGAACTTTCATAAATTTCATCTGATTTTGCTAGATTTTTCTACTGGAGAATCGAAGATTCTTCGTTGGCGGGTTTCGTGGCTCTGGCAGCTCGTCAGCTTGAAGTCCTGGGTTTCGAGATTCTTGGTGAGTAATAACCGGGTATATTTGTAACGAAGCGCGCTAC
>ML210200.1:0-168989 GCA_004369085.1 Coprinopsis marcescibilis
CAGGATGATAAAGGCGGGTTCGAAAAAGTCGATGATAAGACAGCGGGTAAAGTACACCAACGCTGAGAGACCGGCAATAGACAAGCAATAGCGTCAAAGAGAAAGTAAAAAAAAAGTGTAAGACCGAGGTCTTCACTCGAACCGAGCGACAAACACAATACTTGAACGACGTCTATTGGCGTACGATAAGAACAACGAGGGTAAAGACTAAGGAGAAGAGACGGAGACGCGCGTGCTACAGGTAATTGTATGTGTATGTAAGCAGCTGTGTTACAAATGTACATAGTACACCACGAAAGGCAATCACACCAGAAGCGCAAACCCTACAATCGAACATGGTCCTCCAGCAAGAAAGTCGACGGAAAGACAAGAGACACGCGAGTGTCTACTCCAGAACTTCCGGCTCGAGATGGGGCATGAACGCGCTTCTCTCGTACTCCATTAGGCGATGTTTGATTGCAGTCAGGCGCTCAATCCTCTGTTGTAGCAAAGCCCTCTTGGACTCGATTTCGGCATCCTCCCTAAGCATCAAGGTCAAATTGTCCTCGTCAATGGTCGTGAGAGTCTGGAACAGCTTGCTCTCCAGACGAGAAGCCAGTTCCTGATGAAGCTCTCCTTCGATGGTCAAAGGAATGTGGTCGATGAATCTCTAGAGAGCCCGTGGCGGTAGTTAGACATCTGCGAGCAGACACTTTATAAAGTTACAAAGTCGTATTTGCTCACCTTGGAAGCGACTTGGAAGTAGGCATGAACGTCCGCCATGACCTTGAACTCATCTCGCTCCATATCGCTGACGTGGTGAGAAAGGTTGTGCTTTGAGTACCACGCACTCCTCTCTTCCCCGAAAGCCGATCGATTCTGGGTGTAAAACGGAGGGTTTTTCTCGAGTTTGAACAGCTTGTTGATGACGCGCAGCGTTTCATCGTATGCCGCTTTCTCTTCTTTCGCGATAATGGTTCTGAATATCGAGATAAGACATTGAACGTGCTTGGGATAGGGACCTCAAGGGCGGAGAGTGTATTTAAAAACTCACCGTACAAGCACTTTGAGCTCAGCAAATCGTCCAAAGTGATCAGAGTCGTCGAGGAGTTGGTCAATGAGAAGAGTCAAGCTACGAGCAACGTCATCGAAGCACTCAATCGCTGGAGCTTTCCATTCACAGACTTGACGACGTATGAAGACCTTTGTAGCTTCGTACGGTATGTAACTTGGCAACTCCCATGTCAGATTGCTTTAATAAGGGGATGATTAGTTGATATCCTTGTAACAGTTAATCAAGCTGATAATCTCCTTACTTATCGATGACTGATCTAACTTCTTGCAATGTAATGGGCTGGCCTGCCTCACTGGAGCTCGGTCGTCTATTCTTGTTGACATCGAATATAGGTGCGGTCTTCTCTATAGCCTTGCTAAAGTTGTGGTAATAACCCTTGTTTCGGTGGGTAAAATCTTTGTTCAGCTCGCCGTGAACTGTTCGCTCGAACGCCCTGCAAAAACCTGAGATCCGCGAAACCACAATATGAAGAGGTTGGTTGGCGTTTATTTGAACAGGGAGTTTCTCGTATTCCGCAGTGTTCTCTGCCAAGAGCTTGTTTACTTCTTCTTTGAGAGATGGTAAGCTGTTAACCCAGTACGAGTCAGAAATCGGAAGCCCAAAAGACGAAGGTAAATTAGCGGAACCGCGACGTACTTCTTTTCAATCAAACTGATCAAAAGCTTGCTGGTGCTCTTGACAAAGTTACGAACACCAAACCTCGCTCTATCAACCGCAGACTTCCATGGCTCGGTCGAGTTGAAGAATTCAGTCTCCTGTGCTTGCAGTTCTGTGCGACCAAGGCCGCGAGCTCTGGTCGCATCATCTGGGAGCTTGACACAATAGTACCCATGGGTGAGCTCGTAGCTCTCCCCAGCTAAGGTCTCCTTCCACTTCGTAAGGAGCCCGGTGTTACCGGACTGGAGCATATCGGGCTTTGTCGCAACGCCTATACACAGTCCGAGAATAGTTAAGCAGTAGATTCCTAACATTTTCATGAAGAGGAGCTTACCGATAGTTCTCAGTCCTTCGGGATCGGCGTCCTTCGCCAAGACGAAGGCCTGTTGATTCTCAATATCATCTGGCACAGGTGCATCAGGGTGTTGTCTCAAGTCGTTTTCGCTGCGAAAGCGGCGAACACTACCCACCTGTCATAGGAATGGTAAGAACAATCAAGGTATTTTTCCCTTTGATGTTCCTCTCAACGAGCTTCTTGACGAACGGGACCATCTCAGGGTCAGTCGTGTGGTGCTGGATAATGCCTATCCAACGCCATCAGCACTCTCCCTCGTACACGTTTAGATTTTCAACCCACCAGGCAAATCCACGAACGACAAATCCGCACCCTGCGGATCGCGAACATACATCTCGACAGTATTGAATGAGAAGGCAGCCATGACGCCTGTTGCGCTCTGCAAAGCTTGTAGCTCAGCAGAGGTTTTGTTATGGAAATCCCCCGGTGCCATTGTAGTGCTGAGAATGGCTGCTTGAGCCCTCTTGAGCCACAGCTCCACTTCGCTAGGGTCTTGCACTTCCGCGAACACAACCGTTGTGGGTTCCAACATTTGATTGCCGTTGGCTTGGAACTCGAGGCGAAGTTTGATAGTGCAGGACCAAGGACCAGGGTCCTTGGTCATTGTACATTCCGTAGGGCATCTAGACCGCGTTAATGAGCACAGAAGTGATATATATATACAACGGGTGGAGCGACTGACCTTGTACATGTACCACTGTCGCGAGGGACATTGATCTTCAAAAACATCAGTCTAATTCACATACCAACGTTGGCGCACTCACCCCGGTGACACCCTCCACGACCGAGCTTTTTCCGGCTGAGTTAGGGGTAGTCAGAGTTGGAGGGTAGTAATCTCCAACAACACAAAAGCTAACCTGATTGGTTCCCGATGAAAACAATGCGAGGGACGTCGAGAAAATGGTTGGCGCTGAGAAATGCAGTTGAAACACACAGTCCGCAGCAGCAGTTAGTTGAGAATCAAGGCGCACCCTAGCGCTTTCAAGTCGTTAGTGAGTGCGATAAGCCGCCGAGCGCGTGCCGCATAGCTACTGCCAGATATATCGTCAGAGAGTCTGTCATTGGATTGTGTAGGAGAGGCTGAGCCAGTGGTAGCATTCTGGGGTCGACGTGCCATGGGCATTTCGGCCAGGGAATGCTGTATGCGTGGAACAATCTTCGATTCGGGAGATACTTTATACCTCTATGAGGTCGCACACAAATACACTGCCTCGCTCTAATTCTAGAAAGGGCAGACAATAGAGCACGTCGTTCTTGAGCTAAATTGAATGCGTGTGGATGGACTTGCGGTATAAAGACGTATACTGATCGCAGACTTGTCGTCAGGTGGTCCCTCGTTTGCCTCGTGTTCTATGAGATAATACGCACGTGGGCTGTCATTGGCGTCCTTCTGAAAGCCAGCAGCAGAACCGTACAAAAATGGCAACCCGGATTCATTACGTCGAAGCGATTGCGCAGTAGTGGGTCCACAAGCTTAACATAGATAAGCCAACGGTCATCTTGGGACTTGAAATAAGGAGACTCTTACTGCCTCAGAACGTGAGATGACGGCATGCAAATTGCAGCTTCAGGGATTTGTACAACCGCACGGTACAAATTACCTGTTAGCGCAGTCGTTTTGGAAGGGCGGCCAGATTTAATAGCTGGTGGCTGGAGACTACTCAATATCCGAGGGGAAGCAAACAGACAAAGAAAGAACCAAAGATGCAGGCTCCCCATGGCCACTTCCGATAAGATGGAAAGATACTCCTTTGATCGATCGCGCTCGAGATACCCAAATATGTTGAGACCCAACGTTTTAGAAATTGCTGCGGTCAGATGCAGCAGACGTTGATGCTGGTCAAGTCCTGCGCACAATCAGTCGACACGTAGCTTCTGCAGTTCTGCAGAGCAAATTGAATCCACAGTGATCAACAGTATGCATGCAGACCTATCAGCTCCTTTCAGGAGTTCAAATAACAAATGGGCTTGACGGAAGCGTGAAAAACAGAAGGATGAGGAAGGAAGAAGAAGTCTGGCGGAAATGCGCCAGTTAGAGAGCTGTATTTGCAGGTGCGATACTGTATACATCAACGTCAATGGCTTCCAAACATGATTTGAACCTCCGACACCGGAAACAACCGGCTGTAACGCGAGGCTCGTGATTGGCAGCGGCGAGCACATTCGCATTCCGGTCCCGCTTGCATATTTTGTTCGAAACACTCACCTATCCCGCTCGCATTTCGCTGTGCTCGCTGTCGACGACGATGTCCGCCGGCCTTATCCTCCGCTCCAACGTCTCTAGGGCTATTGCTCGCCGTGCAGCATTGCGATCAAGCTTTCAAGGTAATGTCACAACAGCGGGGTTACGTGGTGGGGTTCTTGGGTACTCATTGTGTTCTCCATTTTAGCACGAAATGTGAGCCAGGATCACAACAAATACGTGCCAGGGGGACGTATGTGGACTTTGGCATCCGAAAGTCTGGGATTAGTGGCTTATATTATCGATAGCGGTCTATCAGGGCACAGTAAACGACGCCACCACCTTTCCACCAGCATCCAGAGTCCACGGCTCTTACCACTGGTCCTTTGAACGACTTCTTTCTGCAGCTCTGGTTCCCATGACTGCTGCAGCGTTCGTGACGACTGGAAGCAACTACCCTGTCCTCGATGGTCTTCTTGGTCTCAGTTTGGTGATGCACAGTCACTTCGGGGTGAGTAATACACGCTTGATCTTTCTTGCGACGCCTACTTAACTTTCTTTGCTCGCAGTTTGACCAAGTCCTTCTCGATTACGTGCACAAGCGCAAATTCCCAGTCATTGCCCCTATTGCCAACTGGACACTCCGGGCAGCCACCGTAGGAGCTCTGGTTGGCGTCTATCAATTCAACACCAACGACATCGGTAAGAGTAGTGCCGCTATCTGCTAAACCCCTCTCATTCCTCATTTTCCAGGTCTCACGGAGTTAATTGCTAAGGTGTGGGGGGCTTAAAACGTTCGCCAGAAGGTGGAAATGCGAGTATTATATCCGGTCTCTACAACGACATCTATCCTTAGCTCCAGCAAGGTTAATCTTAATCAACGTGTATCATACACCAGCCGTTTTCCTCAGGCTTAGCAAGCGACGTGCTTGCACTTTCGGGGGTGCGGGGTCTCGCCCTGGCTTTCCACCAGGCATGTGTGATGGTCTTGAATTGCAAATACGCAGCTGCTTTCTGTACCTCGATTGCTATCTAGTTATTCAGGGGAGCAATTGCAGCTGGTTCCATTGCGCAATGCCACTCTATCCGTTTTCGATTCTCCCTTCTGCGCTTCTGAAATTAACGGACATCTCCATGCAAGCGTGTATACATAGAGGTTCCGAAAGCCTATATGGGCATCTTTCATATTTTTAGACCTTCTGAACCGTTGGAAACAGGCCAAGAATGGGTTGTTCTCGCTGGGCTGGAATCAGGGACCACAAAATGTAAATAGGGAACAACAAACATCTGACTTGTGACCACCTTGAAGGGGTCTTAACTTTGAAGTGGGGATACCCAGGGCCCCAGGACTGTATCGATGTGTAGATAGCGCTCCAAACGTGGGTTGGTTGAGCAACTGGTGATAGGCTACAAATGCACTCTCACGAAAGGGGATAAAGATGTGATGGCTACCAAAGCGCGCTCCGTGACAATACGTGGAGCGCACTTTAGTAGCCATCGGACCCCAGCACTCCTCATCGTAGTTTAGATACAAGCTATACAAGCTTCATGGAAGAGACAGTATAGGATGTACTATAAATGAGCCACCATAACCTGAATGGGAGGATAACATATTTCGTGTTTATACCACCGATGGCCCCCTGATTAGGAGATTCATTGAACTGTTGATTTACTTTGCGACGAATAGCCTTGAATGTAGTCAAATGGTGCACTATGTGTGTATTGAGTCCTATGCAGACGGAAATAAGAAGTAACCGACCTTTACCGACGCCCATCTGAATGTCGCGTCGCGAACCCTAGCCTTTGACGCAGTTTTGCATTCTTCGCACCACATAACCTTGATCAAGGAGTCAAGGGTGGTTTGAATTACGCCCACGGGAAGATCTGAAATCAACACAAACATGGCGTCAAATCATCAGTCATCGCATCGGGGAGCTTCTGCCGTACCCGGCACTCACCCGGCCGCGCTTCCCAGAGAAGATACGCCGAAGCCAAGGACCACGAGCGGCGCAATCGCTCTTGGTCGTGGAACGTGCAGTGCTTTGAAGGTGGGTGTCGCTGGGGTGGCTCGGTAAGTAGAGCCTTGAGGGACGCCAAGCGCCCGAGATGCAGGTTGAAGAGGCGCCTGAGGTACGAAGGACCCATCTTTTCTGCCTGCCCGTCGGTAAGGGTATGCATCTTGAAGCTGAGAAGGTGGGACGATGCTCTCTGAGCCAAGAACTCGAGCTTGTGGTGCCCAGCCAACGTGTAGATCTCGATTGGATAGTAGGGAACCACGGATTGGAGTTGCTGGGAGAGCGGCGATGTTGGAGTGATGAGTTTCTCGGGAACGATTCCGTGGTGGGGCATATGGTTGACCGCCTTGAGCAGTGCTTCGAGGCCGAGTGAGTAATGTGCGGAAGATGTTCCGTAGATTGCGTGGAGGATGATGCTGAGTGTTGTCGAATCTTCGTTGACCGAGATGGCTGCACCGCGCGCAGTGCCGGTAGAGAAAGGCATATGAGGAGGCATTGACGATGCAAAGGCATTCTTATCCACGTTTGCGATGGTTTCCGTATGAACACAAAACATGACATCGTCGTTGGAGACTAAAATGACATCTGATTCGAGAGAGTGGCTACCAGGGTAAAACGAGGTCGAAATATTAGCGGAATTGTCCCCTTCAACGCCAGTTACCGTCACGTCGACCTATATGCACAAGGCGCCTGAGTGAGGGATTCCGAATGACGCAGTTAAAAGATGACTTACTATTTCATCCTCGGAATGTGTGTAGCTTATCAACGAGCTGGCGGGAGACAAACTTTCTGGTGAGGAGGCCATTTGATGTGGCAATGTACCTGGAACTCAGCTTAAGTCCTTATCCTGTTATCGCCACGACCTCATTGAGAGCCCCTATATCACATAACATATCTCACGATGCGGCGACAGACGAACTCTAAAGGTTGAAGAGCGTAAATCTGCTTCTCATTCGTTCGGCACACCTTCCAAGTGCACGGGGTCTTCAATCAGATAACATTCCCCAAACCTTTCGAGGACGCATAAATGAACCGGTCATTGGGAGCGACCCAGTATATCCTCAACTAAAACTTTCAAGACCTATACGAGTGATCTGCGGTCTGTTCAAATCCTTCAGATGTTAACAGTTATAGGCAGCGATTCCTTCTTTTTGGCGTGCCTTCTATGATCTGGGCCTCCCAGGGTCGGACTAGCTTTGGTCCCATGTCTGCATTGGGTCTGTCGGACAATTCATTGCTTCAAATTTGAACTCACGCTACAGCTTCTCACCAACCTCCGCGCCTCGATGCAGTTGCCTATGGAGTATCTGCGCCGGGGTTCTTTTCTATCTGTTTCAAAGCAAAGACCTGGTCAGAATTTAAGGGTAAGAAAAAATTAAGTCTAACCGTAAGCTACTACGGGTCTGGTATCCGTGAAATAACCTCCTCAAATCACGATTCTTTTTCAGCCTCGCACAGGAACCATGAGGCGGGACCTAACTTGCGTGATGCGACGCGCTTCTTCGGATGCTGAATATGTTTCCCATACTTTGGTCAAGGGCGTTTCCGATAGGTTGATCACCTCCGGCAGCTTGCGGAAGTCAGAAGTCCGAGCCGCTATTCAGGGCCACTAACTCAAAACAGCAGGCAAATTAATATATGGCGTAACCTTGGGCAAAAATCGTGCATACTACAGCAGGATTGATAGAATAATTTAAGTACAACACAATGTCCTCGTTACTAGGAATGCGCATGTCGGGGAACGTTGGTATCATGACGGCGAAGGCATGCAGTTGCCAGTTATCCATCGAATTGTAAGTCTCCCTACGCAAATACAATAACAACTTGAAAGCGCAGAATATAGTAAGGAATACGATCAGCGGGCGTAAGAGGCTGGGGTGCACTCACTGTTCATTCAGCCTGACAACTCTCGAATGGTACACTGGTCGAGAAAATTAGCCAAATGTTGAGCCAAATACGTATCCAAGGATTGTTACCTTAAATGCCGCCCACTTGACCACGATGTCTCGTACTTTTGCTTTCGCGGCCACCTGGCAGTTTGCGCATACCATCCCATTGATCACAGTCTCGAACGCTGACTGGATAGAGTGGGTTGAAAGATCTGAACGTTATTGAACAGGCTGTTTGCAGACGGATAAATGAATCATGACGTACCGGGTCTCGCATCCCAGGCAAGGTATGCCGTCGCGACCGCCCACGTTCTGCTTAAGTTTTTCTGGGTCTTCACAGTGCATGTCGCCGTGGGAGTGTGTGGTTGAGGTGGCTGTAGCAGCAATTCTTTGAGAGCTGCTAACCGACTCGCGTGCAGCAAAAAGAGGCGCTTGAGGTATACCGGGCCCATAGCCGCCGCCAGCTCGTCATTGATGGAGGAGAGGGGATATCCCAATAGATGAGAAGAGGCCTTTTGCGCCAGCGCTTCAACTTTGTGTCGCGCAGCAAACGCATAAAGCTGAATAGGAAAAAGGGGGGCATACGCAAGCAGCTGCACGTATAACGGAGTATCTGGCGCGATGTAATTTTTGGCAATGATTCCATAGTCAGGCATGCGGCTAACAGCGGTAATCAATTCTTCGAAGGTCGGAGAGTTGCTTGCAGAGGACGTCCCGTACAGTGCATGGAGGATAATATTGAGTATAACTGCCGTCTCGGGTATGGGAGCGAAGGTCGCTTGAATTCTGCTTCGGGTTACCGGAGGGAGATATGCAGCAAACGCATTTGGCGAGGATAACGTGATGATTTGGGAGTGAACGTAGAAGATCACGTTGTCAACCGACGATAGAACCACATCCGAGCCGATGGGGTGGCTCCCTGGATAAAACGAAGTAGACACGGGGATGACACCGTCATCCGCAGGGACTGTATGCGGCGCTGTCTGCACCGGAGACGAGTTGTGAGTCATCTATCAAACGGAGCGGAGTAGTGTAAAAGCGCACGAGCGTTAGCAACATTTGTTGATATGGAAGGCTGGGGCTATGCTAACCAAGGGCGTTGGCGTTTGCGTCAACCCCGACGTCCCATAAGGGGCCTGTTCGACCAACTGTCCTTGAGATCTTGGTGGGGGTGGTGCTCCCAACTGCACCAGGCTCCCCAGCGCCCTTGCATTGTTCTGCTCCCATGCGATGGAGAGGGGGGAGAGTAGGTCTTCCATATTCTCTCAGCGCTTTGAGTACACTACAGCGAAGATAAGCAAATGATGCATGTTATGCATTGAACAAATGGAACATACCTCGCAACTGCAGTCGGGCAGAAGGCGTACGCTGAAATGGTGGGAAAGGGAGCAGATCATTTGAAAAGGAAGGTGAAGCATATATATATAAAATACCTGAAGCAATTTGGGCCTCCGCTCGCCCCATTGTTCCCATCCATCTCATCTGAGTGAGAGTGACTTTTTCCCTTTCCTTTCGGTTTAAAATGCCTTTTATATGTTGATCGATCCCAGCGACTTTCATAACGCAAATTTTTGGCCTGATAGAGGCCATACTATTGCAAGTAACTCGAGCAGAGGTCGAACTACAACTCTTACAATATTTGTTGTCAGCCATTGATATATCTCAAGGACTATACCCCTACGTCATTATGATGTCACTGACGTGGATCTGTTGGCTCCACAGGTCCCTCACATCAATCCCACTGATACTCCATGTCCTTCGCGTCACAAATAGGCGGAGTTGGAATGTATTGGCGCTGTATTTTGAATGCGCATTAAGAACTTCACCTGGGTTTGCCGCCAATGCAGGTAGAAACAATCGTTTGTCAGGGACAAGCCGGGGATGCTAGTAGTTATGTATTGATATTGATTACATGCAGCCGTATAAATAGATAGTGTCCAAAGACTACTCTGAGCAAGATATGTAGCATATCAATCACGCAAAAAATGGACCAGGTCCAATCAAAGGACAAAGTAAATAGCTCCATGTCGAAGTCAGAGATCCCTTGACCCTTTTCGCCGGGTGACGATCCCGGTCCTTCACGCCTTCCAGGCCCTCCACGGCATGAAAAAACAGATGATCAGGAACCAAGTCGAAGAGGCCGTGTGTACTTCTACATCCTCGACCCCACTTGCATGACTCCCGCCGAGCTCGAGCCTTCCCGAAATTGGAAGCAACATTTAACGGAAAACTGCGAGCTTTGTAGATGTGCGAGGCGAGAAGACCGCTTTCGACGATAGTGTTGCACCATCGTATTCGCATCGGTATTCCGCGGGAAGGAGTGTGGTGAACGATTCGGCTACATCCGAGGTCGAGTCGCTTTCCCTATATCGTTTCTTTGATGTCTGGATTTTGTTGTCATTTGAAAGGTCATGCTTGTATGATACGTTCTTCTTGGAAACTGATATAGGTCGGTCCTTGTGCTCGACTATCGGATCGGCATCCTCAACACGAGGGAGACATCTTATGGTACTTTAAATGAGTGACAAGGAAAGGAAATAGAAAGGATGGACATACGAAAGGAGCAACTCAGCACCCGAAGGGAGCCCATTGCGAACAACGGACATGAGCTTGTCAAAATCGGCACGATGAGGGTCTGCTTGAAGGTTAGGTTTTAGAATCGCATATCTGCGTAGGAGACGGATCGTCAGTAAGGTTTATGACAAACGGCTAGAGTGATTGTGTTCACATACTCAAAAATATAACCCCCGACTACCCCTTCCTCAGCGATGATATAATTGTACACAAACATTGCACGAAGCGCAGTCTCGTGCGCTTCTTTGTCCCCCAGCAACAGTCCGAGAAAGCTGCTTTCGTGCTTATACTGCATCTTATCTGGCGTTGAGTCGTCGTACCATATCTTACTGAGTATGAATTCGATGAATCCAGCGAAGTGACGGTCCGTTATACTGCGTTAAAGGCTAATGTGTGAGCTGCAGCCTGCTGTCGTCAATAAGCAAAATAAACCGCGTACGCACCTTGCCTTGGGGACAATCTTTCCATCATCTCCAACTTCTATGTCAAGGGACAAATGGAGAAGTATGATGAACCGAGTGATTGCCGCGTAGAACTCCTTCCGGTCAGTGATATGAGAGTGGAACATCGGGTTGGTGTATAGAAAACTTTCGGCCATGCGGCAAGATGTCATTGCGAGCGATGAGTCGGAAAAAAGCCATCGGAACTTTTCTAGCTTGATACCGGCTAAGATTAGGATGTTCAAGATAGTAAGTGGGCCAAGGGAGGGAAGAACGCAGTCATAACCATCAAAATGCGAGTCCATGTCGTCCTCAGTAGAAAGGAAATGTCGATAGAAAGCTGTGAGGTAATAGTAATGTAGAGGGCGTGAGCCGGGAGGTTCCGTTATATATTCGTTGCCCAGTGGCACAACCGTTGGTTGTGGCCGGACAATCACCCCCACTTAGGCGGAATCTCCTTTTCGGGTTCGATGATTCACTGCGTGCTTGTCGAAGGTTGCTGCCACTGCGATACTGGCCGGTGAAAGAGGCTGTCTGTTCCTAGCACCGACATGAACATGGGGGTGTTGATGATGATATGTAAATGGACTGACCTCACTGCGTTGGGAAAGTGCGAGGTCCTGGAATCAGGCCCAAGCACCAAAATGCCTTTCAACCGCTAGTCCAAGCTAGATCACCACGAAAAACAAAACATCGACGGCTAAGATGGCCTCCAGTAAGCTCCAGAAAGTAAAAGTCTATAATGATTAGAAGACATGGAACAAAGCAATCAATAAAGCAACCACGAAAGAGCAAATGGCAGAAGCAACAAGAAGTATCCTGACACTTCAATTCGGCGATCCCGTTACCCCATGAGTAACATCTATCCCGAGATCCTCGAGTGCAACCCGCCCACGTTTGGCCCAAGCTGCAAATGCATCTTGGTGTTCAAACCACAGGTTGATAGCAGCCTCTGCAGGTACAGATACCTCCTCTTCCCCTACGGCGGCTGGACTCGATGGCGGCGATGGCGACCTGGGAGGATGTTCTAGACCTGAAGAAGTAGTCGATGTATCCGACAATCGAGGTTTCTTGATGAGCGGGCCTGGTGTCACTGAACGAGATTTCAAGTCCTCACCAGTGGTAGAAACATTGAGAAGCCCGCCGCTCCTCATCCAACCAGCGACATTGCTCTCGTTTTTCACGGTGTCAAGCACCCCGATCACCGCGAGCAGCGTCTGATCGTACTGGAGGGGACGGCGATTCGCATCGACTGGCTCGAGTTCGCTTGGGGTAGCAGCTGCAAGCTTTTCCGCCTTCTTCCTCTCTTTTTTGGCTTTCCCTCGCTCCCGCTTCCTCTTCTTTGATTCGTCCTCGTCTTCAAGCTCCTCATGCGGTGTGGGCGACTCCTTCTGCTGCTCCTTTTGTGGGCTCCCAAGCTGCTCCTCTCTACGTTCCCGCAGAACCTCTGCATCCCGCACCTTCACATCGTCTCGTCTGATCTCCGCCACGTATTCCTGTATACAGAGGTGGTTCCATGGCTGCAAATGTGCTTTAAGCGGTGAGTCATCCAACAAGAACGTCGTCTTTGGAGAATGGCCGAGCTCTGCCCACGGCTTTTCCAGATTCTTCGTCGTCTGCGTTTTTCTGTCTAAACGAACAGAAGTCAGTAACGAGCCGATGCAATCGAATTGACACGTACTGTACTCCTCCTGTGTCAGCCCAAGGGTATCCCTCGCCCAAACCGCGCGCAGCACCTTTCCCGAACCAAACGTCTTCTGGACCATATCCTGCACACTGTGCGGCTGGGCCGAGCTCCACACCATCGTGTCCAGCCACCTTGACACCTGTGGATGGGCGATATACTCCTTGAATGACGGGAGGTAAGGTCGAGGGTGAACCGTCCGCAGTGCTCTTGCGCCAGGCACCTGGTACGCGGTCTTTCGCTGGTGAGGGGTACGATAGACCAGTGTCCCGTTCAAATCCAGTATGAGCAGTTTCCGCTGGGATTCTGGGTCTTCCTGGCGAGTGCTGGGCTGTGACGAGATGGCGAGATATTCTTCAGAAATTGGGGGTGGCGGGTTGGGATCGCTGCGTGCTTCCGCCATAGGTTGCTTCAGTGCCAGGTCAGCAGAAACGGCCTCGTCTGGAGACGTATATGGGTCTTGTATGACTGCAGATGTCCCTTCGGGATCAAAGTTGTAATCAAAATCGTACTTTCTCGCCATTGTATTTGACCTTGAGGCAAGGAATCTAGAAATGTGCAGTGATCGTGATAACTGAATGATATGTCAGATTTAGCGCATGCGTCAAACTAGTTGCTTCCTTACAAGTTTGTTCATGTCATATCACTTTGAACGACTAACGAGTTCATTCAGTTCTCGAACGGTGTATTCACTGTAATCGATGTGAGAGGAAGAACGAAAGGAGTGAGTTGGAATTTTCGGACAGGCGGTGTTCCCATCAATTTCACTGTCCGAACAGATCGGAGAGCCAGAATACCGCCAGCGCCAGCTTGAAAGCTGATATATTCTATGGTTATGTTGATGTTGGTGACATGGGGAATACGTTGCTAGTTAAGCGATCGGGCCAGCCTGATTCAATCATGCTTCACTCAAGCTTCAATATGCAATGCCCTTAGCATCACCAAAACCCGGTTGGCGTTTTCAAGCATTTTCGCAGATTTTAAACTCTCAAAGACCTTTTCAGCGTTAAAAAGCTTTTCAATGCTGAAAAGGTCTTTGGGTTATTTAAAAATATGGTAGATTCTTTCTAAATGTGCAGGCATGTTTTAGACACCAAAGGGTTTCTTTAGCAAGCGGCGAAAAGATCCCCAGGTCCAGGGGTTTGTAAGCATTGATGGTGACATCATGGCGCGTCGAATTCAGCCAGTCCAGTTGAGTGAGGTAAATGATGAAGACCGGATTCAGGAGGAGGCAGATTTTGGGTATCAGCTCGATGACTGCGGAACCCCAGCAGGTAGCGATTCCAATAACGACGAGAAAAATAGTAAAGGGTCAGGGGTTTCTGAGAGCGAGAACGAATCTGATGGTCAGACAAGTGGGATGGATTCTAATGCAGATATTATTGGACAGTACGGTATCTTGTAGATTAAATGTAACATGAGTCTCCGGTATTCAAGTGTATTCTACTCTACTCTCTCATTTGCAAAAAAGTTAATTGAGCTAGGCTTACTTGAGGCTTGATACATGGAAGATGGGCGCCCCAACACATCTTTTTCAAGCTTTTTGCGTCCAAAAAAGCTTGGAAAAGATGCCCATTTTGGAAAAAGTTAATTAACTTTTTAAAATGCCTAGATATCTTTTCGGGCATTTATATATATGCCTCCATCTTTTCAAATAAGGGCTTTATTTTCTAATTAGAGAAATTTGCGCCAAGAAACTCACCTTTCGGTGATGTAGGGGCAATCGCTAATTAATACGAAACAAGCTCCTAGGTGTTTTATGTGATCACAACCATCCCTGCGAGTCAAGGCTTATTACACCCCTCTTCCCGTCACACCGCTTTATCTGGGGCCTGCTGTTATCGCAGTTTAGCGTGCTCACCTTTGCCTTTTCCCACCGTTTCTTCTCCCAACATTTACTTTCTAACAAATTACAACGGTATCGTACACGCGGAAATTTCCGAAGTCTGTTCTAAGCAACGAAATATATTTCCTCGATTCCTGGATGCCGTAGCGAAGCAAGGTGGTTCTTGTCATCATTTAACTTTAGGATTACATACGCAACGTTTCCCCCAGAGCATGTCAGAGCTTGGTCAGACATCCAAACCTGGAAACGCAGAGATCTCCATCGAATCCAGTTGGAAAAAGACCTCCCCCACCGATGTTTGGTCACTGCGTTAGAAATGAGTTACGTTGTGGTGGGGCTGACACCAACAGTCAATAGTTTCCATTTGTTTTTCAACGGGATATGACTATCCACGGCTGTCTCCACGCACACATCTCTGGCGCCTTTTCCTGTTGTCACTAAAGCTTTTGCTTTTTGAGATGATGACAAGGCCTAGATAGCATTCAGCCGACAGGTAATGCCGCGGTACTAGTAGACATACGTAGTAGTTACTCAGAGGCCTGGGGTACGTCATGGTACATCCGGATCTGCATAGAGTATTATCACATGCGATCTCAAACATTCAGACACCTAGTACACATCTACGAAGCAACATCCTCTTGTGGGCTATGTACTGCAAAGTATGAATAATGATAATTACCTATGTGTATTACACAGAGAATCCCAAAAGGATTGGCTTGACATGTCGGAGGCTCGGTACATACTACTATTACGAGATATTACTAACTTACACCTTTTCGAATTGGGACAACCTGGATTGTCGTGGCCGTCCCCGAGCGCACAGATAACCTTAGCTACTGCTACCATAATTCCTCTGACAGCAGGCTGCGCATGGTTGCATTTCGGAGTGCAGCTGCGAGACGACAACTCAGCTTCTCCGCCAAGTTGCAAGATTATTATAGCGATCAAGCGCTCATCGGACTTTTTCTAAGTATAACGACCAAAGCCAATTTGCGCCGCCTGTTCTAAGTCGTTATTGAGATTATGAATCGTCCGTATACGCACTTTCTCTCTTTATAGCTTCACCTACATATACTGCCCTTCCGAGCCTCTCCAAGCGCCAAAGAGTCATCAATTCGGATTATTAGCCGCGCTGGCCACACACTTATAATTATGTCGGACGGTTCCACCAACAACCAAGTCATTTTGTGCAGCGTGGGTGAATCTTGCGCCGAGACAGCTAAAGTTAGGTCGCATCTCGATACTGTGAAGAATGATGCGCCCAGGCCCCAAACTGAATGGACGGCGTCGTGTGAACAGGATGGACTGAAATTTTAATTCGCAAATGGCAAGAACTTGAACAGACAAACCTGGCCAGTCCGGCGAAACAGCCCCATCAAGGTTAAGTGAGAAGTGGTTTAGATCATATACTTGGTGGATCATGATGTGCCGATTGGAAGGACACTCACTGTCAGGCCACCTTGAATAAATCTTTATCAATCGGCTGACCTACCTTGTAAATCGTGGAGCCTGAATCAGTCGCAGAATGACTAACTCTGCCGAGCTCTGTCGCTTGGGCTTATAACAACACTGTCAACTGCTCCAGCACCGTTTGCTCGACTACGAAGGCGGTTGTTCCTTAGTGCCCCTCAAACGCATGATATATCCGCGATGCAACCGGAGAGTACTAGTATACTGCTATCCTATGTCGGGCTACTCGGACTGGTGCGTTTACATGCCCCACATGGCGTGCTCCGAGACTGATCGCTCTGTACATATGTAATTCATTACGCCAATTGGCGAGCTGTGACCAAGTGAGGTCCAGACTATCACTGAACTCACCACGGAAATAGGTCTATGGGACCTCTGACAAGTTTTCCACGACTCATCTGCCGTCCAGCAGAGGGCTTGAGGGTATAAAATAAAGTAACGCGTAAGCCTAAGAAGAAACAATTACCCCTGCTTCTATTTTATCGCAGCTAACCGACTCTCAATCTATCAAGACAACTGGAGTTTCCCTATTTCTCGAGGAGGAAAGCCTCCTAAGCAGAGGGGTTGTCAACCCGGCCCACGTCGTGAAGGTGCACCGGCGGCATCTAGAAGGCGCCAGGTCAACAGTCCGTCTCAAGGTCGGGGAGCATCAACTCAAGCGCGCACCAAAAAGTGTACAAATCCCCGCAAACCTCAAGCTCGAGCAGACCCACGCCAAGCTAAACCTAGAGGAGGAAAGATACCCCAGCAGAGGCGTGGTCAGCCCGTCCCACGTCGAGGAAGTGCGCCAGCAGGATCCAGAAGTCGCCAGGTCAACAAGCCGTCTCAAGATCGAGCCAAATTACCCCAAGCGCGTACCAAAAAGAGCGCACAGCCTCGGAAACCTCAGGCTCGAGCAACTCGAGGGGGAAAGCAACCCCAGCAGAGGCGTGGTCAAGCTCTGGGAAGTCAAGTCGGTGCAGGATCCAAACGACGCCAGGGTGTCAGGACCCCTGCGACAAGCAAAGGGGCACAGAAACTCGGGAGTAGACAGAAGCCCAA
The DNA here is from genome assembly GCA_004369085.1 of Coprinopsis marcescibilis. Classification (NCBI taxonomy): domain Eukaryota; kingdom Fungi; phylum Basidiomycota; class Agaricomycetes; order Agaricales; family Psathyrellaceae; genus Coprinopsis; species Coprinopsis marcescibilis. Next base: position 17,208 of record ML210200.1, read on the forward strand.
ACCTACCCAGTCGCAATCCAAGGCAAGATCTACGACTCCTGAACTCGATCTAAGCCTGCCATGGCCAAGGCTGGGGTCAGAGGACAGAGTACTAGATGTATAAGCCGAGCTTCTCCAAATCGTTCACTACAGGCGCGTAAAAGGGACAACGTCCAGTGCAACAACGGGGAAACCGGCGAAATGGAGCATCTAAACTGCCAGCGGGGGTCCGCGGGAAGACGACCATTTCTAGCTCTCGTGGAAATGTCAGAAAGCTAAGGAAGGGAAAGCGACTCAGATCAAAGACATCAACCCCAGGAGCGTCACCTCCAGCCCGAGTTGTGAGTCGGAAGGGAAGTGTCAACGGGGGTTCGAGGGCTGCGAAGAATGGAAAAGGCAAGTAACTTACAGCCCACATGGCACGCATCATGATACATGCTTACTGTTGATTAATTTCAGTGGATCGACTTAAAGGTACAAAAGGCCTGGGCGGAGCATCAAATAGGCGCCCGCAGGCCGCGAACGAAATCCAGGAATCCTCAAAGTTCAGGCCCAAAAGGCTCGTTATTAGAAAACTCCAAGCCAATGGGAGCTCGAACAATGGGCCTTAAAGCAGGTGCGCCCCGGGTACAGGCCAAGGCGGTATCAGGAAAACGGTCTCCACCAGAAATCCTGGAAGTTCATCATCTGCGGAATATGCCCCGAAGCCAATTGCAGACATGCGGGATCGCAACAAGAAGTATATAAAATTGGCCCCCAAGGCACCAGTGTACAACGTTGTCGATGGCAAACGTCCATAACCCTGAAGCGCAGCGTCAACAGGGCATTCACAATGTTGGTGCGTACTTGCTATAAATACCTTGGTCAAGCTAACTGGGATCGGTTTGGTCTCAGAGCACGCGATTGAAGTCAAGACTGCTGGAAAGGTTTTGATGGACGCGCAGATCCAGAACAAGTAAAGTTTCCACTGAACGTTCGAGGATATACAACTGCTGATTCAGCTTCAGGAAGGATGTCCCTAGAGACGTGGAGACTGCAACTAAAGGGATAATAAACGGTCTGGATAATATTGCCAACATTCCAATAGCTCATAACGAGAAGGTGCCGTTCACTTATTGACCTGATAGTTTCTAACTCGAAATAACAGAAAGGGAGTGATTTACTTGTATATATGGACAAATCCAATACTCCGGGCTACGAGCACAAGCCTGACCCAAAGGCAAAGGAAACGATGGATGCAATGAAGAATCAGATTGTCAAATCCGCTCAGAAACTCGATAGAGTTCATGATGGAGAGGTAAGGCGATCCTTCAATAACGCACAATCACCAGTGCACCTCTGACGCAAATTCTTCCATGTCATTCAGAAAGGATTACCTACCACATTTGTGGACGAACACAAGAAGATATTCGCCGCGTACGGTGTTGAGCATGATTGGAATGGTAATTAATGTGCCGCCAGGTTCAATCGAGGCAGGGACCTGTAAGTCGTATGCGACCCAGACATATTTATTTCATAGATTATGGCGTTCTTATTTATCATGGTATTTATGAAATCCGGAATGCGCCATGTCAAATACCCCCACCCGAAAGAGGAGAGACGCTGGTCTCACCTGTGAGTGAGTGAGTGAGTGCGCGGGATACTTCAGAAACAACAGAAACAGTAGCCCAATAGAGGTAAATCTGGATCTTTCAGAATCGATGGAATTCTGTCAGAACTGTGCTAAGAGCCAACACGTTAGCCAGGAATCACCTATTTTACATATACAAGTACAAAAGAGACTGTACTGTTGTAGTAAAGCGGAGTGGAATTAAACCGACACTATGTTTCGTCAGTCATCGGGGATGGTAGGTCCCAGAGACATGAGATTAAAGTACACGCTTTCCGTCTGCGAGAGGTATCGTTGCTTCACAAGGTTTGCGACATCCTGAAGGTGTGAAGGTAGTCAGACGACATAAGCTGAGTCCCAACAGAGTGAGACCTACCTTGAGCAAATCGGTGCAGGCGCCATGATCAATAGGACCAGGTCGCCTCCCGTCCAATTCAATCAACCTGAGCTCCGATCCGGCTGTTGTCTGTGGCTCAGCTGGCATCTCGCCCGAAGCAATCTTCCTAAATTTGGCGTCTGGCGCAGAGACGAAGCAGGTAAAATGGAGGTCGGTATCGATGTTGGCTGCGCTTTGGCCCTCCTGTGCGGACTCGGCGTGGATATTGAAGAAAAGGGTCCTGTTTTGCAAGATCTCAGCACGTTCTTCCGGGGTCTTCTCTGTGAAAGGGGGAACACTCATGTCAGCGCTCATTAAGACATACTGTGAGAGAGCTGTGTAAAGCACCCTGTCCTTCGATGATGAAATTATGTAGCGCGCTGTGAGGAGCCCAGCTAACGTCCGACTTCACAAGAGGTCAGACTTGTCAAAGCATGTTTAGCCTCTAGACGCACGTTTGCCAGAGCGTGAATGAGGGCAATCGTTCCGCAGGCATTGCTGATCTGTCGAGTTTCTGAGCATCCAATCCAGGTCGAGATACTTAGAAACCAACCTTTTGCCTCACATAGAAGATCGTGGGGTCCAGATGGGGTTGACTTCCTTGTACAGAAATTCTGGCGTCCTCCTCCTTCTGATGCTTCTTCGCGTCGGGTACATCTGGGAATAAGAGGATTACAGCCTTCGTTGGGTGAGGTACAAGAGCTAAAAGCTATCAGGATAGATATGGAACAGTCAGGGGTTCAGTCCGCCAACTCGCATGCGGACCTGTCGAGAGGTCTCACATCGTCGTCCAATCCATATACATCTGAAAATGAGTCCTGGGCGGTTATAAGCCCAGCTCGCTGGGCCCACTGTAAGCTGAGGTAAGTGAGGATCGCAAAGATCGTCCGGATTCCTTGCCTTGTTGAATACCTAGTTAAATTAGAGGCAAACTCTGTTAGTCGCTCAGAAAGCAAGCTCGTTTCGCGCTCACTACTCACTTCTGGGTTACTTTCCAAAGGAATCCATCGGAGTTTATCGCTGCTAGACATCGATGAGAGTCTTGGTTAACCTTCTGTGTATAGGTAAAGATGCGCAGCGAGGTGTCTGCAACAGCGGTCACAGTGATCACAATGATGGTGGAAGAACAATGACGTGCGATGACGCGGTTGATCGCATCGCCGGTTCCGAGGTAAATCCTTCAATTTGAATTTAGGTTGCTCTATTAGTATTAGTCCCATTGCTTTATTTCTACAATTCTTTTATGTTCCTGGGAAATTTACACATTAAGCGGCAACATCCTCTTTGGCAGTCTCCGGTGACGGAGGTTTGACTTCTTTCTCTTCTTTGTCCTTCTTTTCGGCGTTGGGATCCCCTTCATAGCCCTCCACTTGAATGTCGTTCAATCCCAATTCTTCATCCTGTTCCCAATCTCTGTCATACACGATCATAGTCAGGTTGGGATCAGGGTCCGGAGCATACAAGCTCTGGATATACGAGTTTGCCAGAGGATCGTCCAGGATGACGGTGAACTCCCTCTCAACGTTGATGAGCTATAAACGATCCAGATAAGCTGCGTTGCGAGAAGCAAACCTCAATGGATGACATACCGATTTGAGATTGGCGAGGAAGGCTTCAAACGACATTTTGTCCTCAGATTTGGCAGAATCACCAACGAGGGCTTTTTCCGAGAGTTCCTCATAAATCTGGTTCAAGATACCCTCGACGGTGGTGAAACGGCCACCTAAAGTACCCGATTGCAACACAAGGTCAATTTCTGGAATAGCGAGACCTGCAGTGTCGCTCTGGGCCTAATTTCAAAAGGGAGCAGAAAGGAAAAGTGCGAAGGCGGACCTTGAGAATGTCTCGGCTTAGATCTTCCTGATCTTCGACCTTCAAGATTATCTTCTTTCCCTGAGGGGAGATCGCTGACCCCGACTTGACCTCGTTGTCACGATATCCGCACTTGTCGCAGTTGGTCGACATAATCAAAATTTCCTAGTAAAGGCTATGAGTAGATGCTAGGAGAGATAAGAATATAGTGCACCTTGAAGTAAGGAATATCCACGCGCTTCATATACGTGTTCAACCCATGCCCACAACTTGAACATTTTCCTGGGAAGACCAAGACCTCGTCCTTCGAGACCTCTTCGCCACTTGAAGAAGCAGTCTTCCCCTCTTCGTCATCAGCAGCAACCAACCCCAATTGTACATTCTGCTGGAACGTCCTGGGATAAGTCCTGAAATGCCATTTCGGGTCCGACATGCTTCCGATAAACTCGATAAAGCTGTTTCCCGACGGGTCGTCCAACTTCAGGGTGAAAGGCGTAATTGGCGAGTCGGGGTCTCTAGAAGGCTCTGAGCCAGCGAGCTCCAGGTCATCCGGATTTCCCAACATCCCGTGCATCTTCACAAGCAGAGCCTGGATTTTGTTGTACTGATCCTCTGCTTGTATCCGTCGCAACGGCTGGTCTGAGTTGAGATCTTGGATAATGTCGCGGAGTAGGCCTTCGACAGTTGTTAGCTGACCCCGTTCGGTCGGTGGAAGTGTGAGATCCAGCTCTGGAATGGTGATCTCGCATGAGTTCGAGCGAACGATTTGCCTATTCAGGTCGGTGCGATCCAGTATTTTGGCAGTATAAAGAGCACCCTCCTCTGAAAAGGCCTTCAGTTCGCTTCTCAGAAAGGCAGGGAGCTGCTCTCACGTCTTATTTCTCCAGCTGATTGAATTTCGTTGTTCGACCATCCGCAGTGCTCACATCTGAAAGACATGACCACAACCTCGCGGAAAAACGGGATCGAAGTGAGAAGAATACGCGTTTTGCCCTACTGGTCGCTTCTTAAGTATGTTCAGACAAGTGGTTCGCAAGACAACGTACCTGTTCATGGCATCTCATGCACAACGAATCGATTTCGGTTACAGGTGACTCCTCCGTCGAGTCTGGTTCGTTTGAGTGGGTTTCATTGACCACTTGGCCAATCTTTGGGAAGAGTTCGCCAGAGTTCGACATTTTACGCTTTGTGTGTATGGCCAATCGTCGAGGCACAAAGCGTTTGGAAAGCAAAAGTTTGGTTCCAGGTTTCTTATCAGCGATGTCATACTGCAGTCGGCATCTCATGTCTTTGATTGCCGGTTACATATTTCTCACGGCCATTTAACGCCTACGGATCAGTACTCAGTTACAAAAAGGCCCAAGTTTGTAAATTTGCAGCATGAATTAATGACTACCAGCGGGTTTTCGCTGTGTAAATTATGCTCTGGCTAATCCTTCGCGATTTGGCTATTAATGTGAATCAAAGTCCTATTAAGCAGTACATCAGTATCAATTACCGTTCGCCTGATTGGCAACATTTGATCAAATCAACTGGATTCCACCTTTGATAGGTTCCTTGCCTTTATTATTTATCATTCGGGTACCTAGTAGGCGCACCCAACCAACAGAAACTAGAGACCATACCCTCAGCTCATCTTGAGATGGGAGAGAAAATAAACCTTAACCTCCACAAACCTTGTCCTTGTCCAACTGTGACAGTACGAACCCCAAGGTCGATCGCTGTCTGCCAGGCTACTTGAATCCGGGAGCGATATTACCCCTTCATACTGTCTACGTAGAATAAAGCATGTCAGGATATTCCAGGAGTTCCACTTTTCTTTGTTGTTGGAACGCAAAAACTCCTGGTATTGTGCCTAAGACACGTCTTGCACACAGCAACGCCGCCATTCTGAGCTCATAAAATGTCGCTCCTTGGTACTTGATCTCTCTCTCCACCCGTAGAGAGCCCTCCTCCCAACCGCAAGCTTAACATGACACGGTATGTGGTTCATCCAATTGATGGCCATCGCCATACGTGCCACCAGCAAGCGAGGAGACTGACTCGCAGTACCTCATTTCACTGACTTGATGCACTGAAGGGTGACGAAGACAGAGCTGCTTCTGTAAACGAGGGTTTTAACTGATAGCCGATGCAATGAGAAGCTATAATAACTTGATCGCAGCTACGCAGGTAAATAGATCCAGGGTAAGCGCTTCATACAACTCACCGTACACGCATGTTTCTTATTATACCGCCTGCCTAAGGTCACACCACGGTCTGGCCTCGTTGCGTTTACGTGTTGGATGGCGCGGACCTTTGCCGATACACTTCTGCACACGTGGACCTCGAGGCCTTCCACCCACACACACAACACGCGGGATGGGGGTGGATTCAGGAGCAGGAGGCATAAAGCCAGTATCAGGTCTAGCGTTCGTTCGAACTGGTACTTGATATCGTCCCCCATGCACGCCAACTGGTTAGTGCAGCACTCCCAGACATTTTCTCTCCTTGCTAACGATAACAACAGGTCCAGAATGTTTGCCGACTCGGACATGAGCAGCGGCGACTCATGCAACGAAACTGGCGCCCGGCCCGGCACCGACTCCGTGCCGTGGACTTGCGACCATTTCTTTGGCGTCGTCCATCCACAGTCCTGCACTACCTGCAGAAGCTATATAGCTCACTGTCGGGATGCAAGAAGGAAAGATTGCGATACTAGCTTCCAAGATGCCTTCAAAGCGACAGATAACTTCGCGGCTGTCCGACACATGGAGGGAATCAAGGAAGGAAGGCGCCTTCAGGCCCAGGAGGACAGGACACGGATGTACCGGTATCGGGAGGAGAGGGACGAAGCAAGAGCCAAGAGCTTTTACTACGAAGAAGATATCAGAAACTTGAGGATGGAGCTAGAGGAGCTTAGGGACGCCACGTTTGCCTTGCGGCTGGCCTATGAGGAGCAGCTGTCCCTTAACACCGCCACCTCGCTCGGATTCAGGGAGGACGTCCTCGAAGGAGCCGACGAACTTCATGACTTTGAGATGCAGGACTCGTCCATCCCAGAACCGATTGTCGACTTCAGTAAAAGAGGAAAACGACTTGAACATGAAGCCCTGGTAGCCGAAGTTATCCCCGCAGAACATACACTGCACAGTTCTCAATCATCATCATCCGACGAGCTCGCTTCGCTATCATCGGACACCGACAGCTCCTCGGACTCCGAATGGGACAGCACCCATTCCTCTTCGACAAATTTGACAGACGATCCAGCCTTCGTTGTCGAGCCACTTGCCCAGTCGACGCTTGGCTTGGAAGACGTTCAGGCGCTTATCTTACTCGCAAATGATCCCAAACACTCTGAGGCCTTGCGACGGGTAAAGAAGCTCTGCACCGAAGCACATCATACACGACGAGGAATAAGAACACCAGCGCAGCAGTACCTCCTTGCAAAATGGCGACAACCCAAGTTTACCCATTCTAGCGACGGGTTTCCCCTGGCGGCGAGCTCCTCAAAACGTATCCCCCCACTATCATCCGTCCCTGAGATCATTGTCGATGCATCAGCTACTGGTATTGGATTTCTCATGAACTCGAAATGGTTGGCATGGTCATTGAAGGAAGGGTGGAGAAAAAATGGGCGGGACATGGTTTGGGCAGAATTAGCTGCCGTCGAACTCGGACTTCGAACAGCTGTCGCGCTTGGGGCGCACTCTACCCATTTGCGCGTTCGATCCGATAACGCCGCAGTTATTACGGCTCTGAAGACGCGAAATATCCGTGTTAAACATGATATGGAGGTCCTGGAACAGATACTCTCCCTTTGCGTACATTATTCCATCGAGCTTATGCCGGTTTGGATATGGACCCAGGTCAACCCTGCTGACGCGATATCTCGCCAGCGCTTCCCGCCAGCCTCGCAGATGGTGGAAGATGCTCCTGCTATTCCGGAGCATCTACAACCATTTGTTGAAAATACCTTCAATATTGTGGACTCTTGATCAGGATTGTCCTTTCGCTAATATAGGACCTTCGTAATCATATTTGGAACGAGGAAGAGCAGAAACGAGCATACATGTATATATCTAGCTATTTATTTATTTATGCAGCAGTGAGCTCAAGGTGTACATATGTAATGATTGGAATTTTGAATGCGACACATGCAATGAGACTATTGGAGTTTAAATAAGAACAATTCGAGGATCTGTGTCAGATCGTCGGCGTCAGTCGTGTTATTATTTAGCTGGATCAGAGCAAATACCACCTACCATGACCATCCCTCGTCCGAACCTGATGTTCTGCAGCTTCCCACATCATCTTCTCCGTTTTCGAATGCGCTTCCCGGGCCTCGAACACGTTCCTTTTCCGGACAAATGCCAGTTTGCGATCATGCCGCTCAAGAGGGTTATTGAAGGGAAATGTCCGTGACTCCTCCTCGTCGAGCTCTTCCATTGACGTAAGAAGTCGCCGGGCAATGATCTCAGGCTGCTCAGTGAATAACAGCACAAGGATGAGAACCTGCAGGTTTTCGCATTGATGGATTGTATAGCGAAGGCAAAGCGCCAAGCGACGATGGCAGCGCGCTAAGTCGTTGGTGTGAGGAAATAACGAGCGCATTTTTGACACGTTGAGGTCGAGAGAAAGATGTGTGAGAGATTGTAAATGGTGAAAGTGATCCCAGCCAGACCATACGTCGAAGCAGTTGAGCACAGACAGATGGGTGACGGAGGTAAAGATTCCGCGAGAGAAATTGGGCTTTGGAAAGGTATTTCTCTGATCCCTGAAGACGGCGGCTAGCCGATTAGGGCGGATTGTCTCGAAGCAATCGTCGGGGAAGGGAAGATGACTAGCTTCTTGTCTGACTGAGGATCGTGGACTGGACAGATAAAGTCGTGGCCCACGTGTCATGGATTGAGGCTCATCCTGTACCTTCAGTTTAGCCAATGAAGCCGTTCACGTCCATGTAAGAACTTACAGGAATTGACCAGAAGGTCAAACTTGTGATCCTTGGACAAGCCAGAAGGACCTGGCCCAAAGATGGAAGATGCGTGTTCTGGGTGATGACGAGCGATCTAACATGATTGACGAAGAAAGCTTGAGGCTTTCCAGAGGTCAGGATTGTTCTCAACAGCGCTTTCACTGATGCTTCTTTGGTGAGTTTGACGATGGCGTATATGATAGGCTCAACCCTACACTTTCTTCAGCCACAGAAACCTTATCTTAAAAGGTTTATTCTTTACACACCATGCTCGGGAAACTTGGCATACCAGCGCAAGTCTGACGGCTGTCCTCTGGTCTGTTGCAGCTGCCAACTTGAAAATCGGTTGAAGGAGATCTGGCGTCAAACAGAGCGATGTGGGAAGTGTCACCTGGGCCATACGTCGGGGCTGGGGGAAAGAAGAAGGTCGGTGTGATTTCCACGGATATTAGCAATACGAGCCTTAAGCGAGGTCACCAGTGCCATAACGAGTGTTATGATGGGCGGCAACATATACCGAGAAAGCGCTTTCCCCCTCAAACACACCGTGTTGCTTGCTGAAACCAATACACCTGCAGTCGACAGAAAGTTCTGAGCTTGACTATGGCGAGTTAGATAGATGCGAATGACTAAAAAATGTCGCCAATCTTGTTGTGGCTGCACTGTTTGTCGCAGGCGCCACCCTTTCGGATTTCTAGGTGGGTACTCTCCGCGGAGGGCTCGGAGTTAACTTGTCCAAGACATGGAGAGTCAACGGCTTTGTGAGCCGATCAGACGCTGAGAAATTGCTAACAGCTTCCGCTTTGTTATGCACGAACAGTGGAGGGCTAGTGAAGGGCTGCGCTGTCGACGCGTGGAGCCCAGACAAAACCGATGGCGATGGCGACTGTGGAACATCCCAGGAGCAGACTACCAAGGATATAGTCTCTACCGGTGCATGACTGGAGTACATTGAGCCTCAGCACGATTGTCCATGTAGAAAATAAGCACATTCAATCGGATGCTGATGCTGGACATGCGGGGTACTGACCGTTTCTTCTGTCGCCACCCAACATAGGTTTATGCCTCGGCATATCTGGCAATCAGAGGTCAAGAAAAGATTATGGATCCCTAGTTCCAAGTAGAAAGGACGGACATGACTCACACCGGTGGACTCGAATGTGGGCCTATGTGGGCTCGCTTGTGCAAGACTGTCCAGTGTCCGGGACACATAAGGAGACCAGAGATGAACACGGGGACGGCTCCCCGCAACTCCGTCGATTGATGCCCCAAAATTGAGTGCCTGGATTATTCTTCTCTGTAGACTTTCCTAAATGTCCGGCTGTCGAGATCAGGAAAGTCCTTGGGTGCCGAGACTACTACTAGAGTTAGCCAGGCGAACGCTCCAGCCTGGTCCAGCTTCAACGCTGAAGTCGAGCGATAACGCCACTTTGTGATTCAGCGAGGCTTCGCTTGAATCAACGCCGCGACGTCATCGCAGCGTCATGCTCGCTTTCCTGCGAAAGGCAGAAAACAGATCAACTATTCCAGCAATCTGGCGGTGAGATTCAAGTTCCAGGGGTTTTCGTCTTCATCACCATCGTGACGATGCTCCAACGGGATCTAATTATAAAAATAGAGCTGATATATAGCCTCATCTAAAACAAGATTCGAGAGCATGTAAATATCACTAGGCGCCATAGAACCAAGGAGGCTTGGGGCTATCTTACTTCGGGACAGAAACAGCATTGGATTTTAATCTCAAACATCTGGAGTCTTCCCACCCTATTGCTATATCCTCGCCTTTGGCTCTCCAGCGTCTTAATCTGATTGTGATCTGACGACGCTTTCACCCCACCATCATGGACTTCTCCCAATCATCAAGTGAGAGCCCTTACAGTTCACCTGGACAACTGCTTAGCCCAGAATACGAGACGAATCGCTGGGAACAGCCATACTCTGAAATGCTCGACGATGCGGTGAGGCCTAGCGGCATACTTCACACTCCTTCAACGCAAAGGTTTCTTGCAGTGTACAGTGCTCCTGTGCTGGCGTTAACACAAATGCCAGTACCCATGGTTAGCGCTTGACAATCTAAGCCCTGTCCTAATATAAAACATCGCTAACACGTACGGGATTAACTTGTGCTTATATTGCCTGGATTAGATTACTCATAGATTCTCTTCACTGCAGGATGAAACTGCATTCGTGTCAGGAGAGGAGGAGTCTATCGTCTCTGTCTCGACAACATTCTATCCAGGAGGCCACCAAGTGGAACCCGACACGATCTTCTCGTCCTCCGATAACGTCGTCTTCTACGTCAGCTCACAGAAAATCAGATCTGCCTCTCCAGACGCATTCGTTCCCTACCTATCCGCAACATCAAATGAAGGTGATCCTCGAGGTTATGCTCCGATCCCCGAAACGTCGACGGTACTCAACATCCTCTTGCATGCCTTGTACGGATCATCGTGCGCGCATAATTCCCCCACATTTGAAGACTTGTCCGCTGCTGTGGACCGGATGCCCCAGTATGGCATCGTACCCAAGATACATGTCGGGGCTCATGCGCCAATTCACGCCCAACTTTTAGCTCACGCACCTTTGCGGCCCATCGCTCTGTACGCACTGGCCGCCAAACACGACCTTGAACATCTTGCCGTGAAAACCTCCTCCCACCTTTTATCATTCCCTCTAGCCTCCATCGATGATGAAATCGCGACAAGTATTGGCCCTGTGTATCTGAAGCGTCTCTTTATGTTGCATATATCCCGTATGGCAGCACTGAAACAGATTGTCTTGCAACCTCCACAAACACACGCACCCTCCCAGGAGTGCACCTCCGAGGACCAAAAGAGACTTGCTCGGGAATGGACTCTGGCGACTGTATACCTGGTCTGGAATGCCCGCCCTGGTATGTTCTTGAACCGCAGAGAAATCTTGTATTGAATTTGCTTCACAGACCTGTCGACGCATCGCATTCAAATGTGTTTCCGGCCTTTATTCGAGGCCCTCACCTGCAAGCAATGCGAAGCGTCCGCCAACTCAAGGATTCGAGGCGTGGTTGTGAGCTGGGCTTCTGTTAAGGTGAGTCATTGATGTTTGTTTCGGACACGATCCACGACTTAATGGCATTCCAGTGCACAATTTGAATCGACGGAGAAGACAAAATATGCCTCGACCCGCTTTTTCGTTAAAGTTCGTTTTGAGGTTTACCAATTCTGAACAATGCTGTCATTCCATGATAAACATTATCTGGGCTATTCATATATATTCTTTTTCCATCGCGTACTGTATACTTTGTGTCAATGCATATCCCAAGTAACTTGTACTTCTTCCATAGGCACTTACATGATACCTAGTTGAATTTTGGTGTCAAATCAACTGATTCTTCACCAATCTGCGACTGACGCCGACTCGTCGAGTTGGAACTAAGAGGAATGCTCTTGAACTTGGGACCCTTTGAGGCGGGAAATGATCGAGCTATGGGGGCTCTTCGCATCAAGAACATCGGCGGAATTCGAAATTGAGGCGCATCTCTTCTGATCCAATAACGTCGTTCCCAGGGGCGACGAAGCTGCAGGGCTTGATAATGGCAGCGGTGAAGCATCCGTCGTCGAGAGCGCGGCTTGTTTAGGGGGAAATGGCAGAGCATCCGTGAAGCGGCCGCCAACGGATCCTAGTTCAAAGGGGAGGAACTTGCAGCTGGACGACGGGTGTGTCAATGACGATTTATTCGACGTCTCTTCATTGAGTTTCTGAGTCCGCGATGTTGGCGGCGCGCTCTTCGATCGTAAGAACCCAACAGCACTCGGTAATGATGGATAATACGTTGCAGTAGAGCCACTGAGAGCACTGGACATAGACTCCTCCACAACAGTGGATGGTTTAAGGTCGAACTTTGTGAGACGGCTGTCGGGGGGCGGGGGAAGGATATGTTGAGTTGTTTGCGAATCGAACTCGTCGTAAATTTCTTCACCGATCAGCTCTTAGGGGTGTGTTAATCAACGCAATGACTTCGACAGTACAAAACCTACCTTCTAAAACATCTTCAAGGGTGATGATTCCCAGTGGCATTACAACCGGATCGAAGGTTTGCAGAACCTAAACAGAATGGTAAGCCTCCAAATTCCATTTTTGACATACAGTACCTACCTCCTGCGCCTGTTCTGCATGAAGAGCAGCGTCTGTGGGCATGCCTTGTTCTCCAGACTGTTGTCGCAAGGGCCCCATAATCTCTCTCTCAACGAGCCGGGCAACACTTTCCGCCTAGAATCAGAAATTAAGACTAGTTCCAGCGTAATGTTCAAATCTCACCTTGCATGGACTAATGTGCGTAACGACTGCTATGTGACTTCGCCCTTCCTGAAATCTCGCCAACATGCTAAGCAGAGGTTCATCTTGCCCAACAAATGGTACCCTGTTCAACGGCAAATTGCGGATGGGCACGGCATCTGTCCAGATCATTCAGTTAATGAGCTCAAGGATCTATAGAATAGGAAATACCGCTAGGGTCCAATAAGACACAGCTTTTCACGAGAAGGGTACCGACTATCTTTTTGACTCGAAGTGTTTGAATGTCGTTCAAACAGCCTGAAAATTGATGATGTGGCCTGTTACTGCTGGCATATTTCAACTCTGGTGCGATTGCCGGAATGTCGATCTCTTCGTAAACGGGAATTCTGCTATGGCCGGTTTCGCATATTCGTTTCAATAAACCGTAGTCAAGTTTTGCATCTGCCGAGAGCATAAAGACGTCTTCGATGCTGGTCATTGCCTTCAGGAAGCATAATCAGAGGTTATCGTGAGGGATAGACTGCCAGCGAACCTGTTTGACGACTTTCTCTTGCAGGTCAAGGGTCGAGCCAATGATGTTCACCGTGTCCACCTTGAGGTCTCCACCATGCGTGGCACTCGCCGAGTGCAAGGCAATCAATTCTTTCAGTTCTGCATTGATAGTTAACATCCGCGCCTCACTGCTCACAAAAAACCGAGAAATCTACCGGCTCGCCTATATATAATTCCATGATGGTGACCAAGGACCAACTCCAAGATAGTCGCGACTGGCCACGCTAAGATGAACTGGAAAGTAGAGAACTGAGTATTGTCGCAAACGGTAACGTGGACATGATCGTACCAGAGCATTCATCAAACAATTGGTCAACCCTGCCATTTTCGCCCCAAGATAAAGTCCATGGCGGGTGAACAACGATTGGGGTATAATCTCCGCAAAACTAGACCGCGAGGAAAGATCAGCGAAAACCGCAGGAGCGCGAAGACACGTCAAACAAGAACTTGGAGATGTAAAACTTGAGTCAAGCCTAAAATCTCCGCCAAGTACTTGTGCCATTAGAAGTCCGAAAGCAACGGATTGCGGAGCAAAGCCTCCGAGTGTTCTATGGTATTATTGAACCATGGTCGCGTCTGCCTCTTCGAGATCTTTCGAGAATCATTAATCAACGATGAAAAAAAGCTTACATTACGATTAGCACTGTGCTCACTACGACACCTGGAACCCCTCCGCCAAGGACAGGGTCCGCAATCACAGGAAGCGTTTCGTTTACAATCATGTTCGCGAGTAACAGGGTCACAAGGAGGCGATGGCCATTTTTACGAATAGGCTTGATTTTGTTTGCATATATGCGCTGTTCTCTACCAAAATCAAAAGCGCAAACGCAGATATGGGGGGTTAGGGCCGCATATAAGGAGGCGCCACTGCGTACTTACGGCGTCCCACTGATGCTGAGCACATTTAGCTGAGTCTCATCCAAGCTCATGTACCCCAGTGTCAATCCTGCAAATAAACCGGAGAGGAGAACAAGGACTGGGATCAGAGTGGCAAAGACTATGAATCTTGGGTTGTGTTTGTCTATCTCTGGGCTTCGGGTATGGATTTCTTTGCTGGCCGATCTCCTAAGAAAGGCGCTGTCCGTCTTCGTCAACGCACGCTTTGCGCCTCGAGCTCCTGCGAGGATGGATGTGATAAGTATATGCAAGAGGCGGGCATATCGAGACGGGGCGACAGTGGAGGGTACAGGGACCATGCGATGTGGTGGAAGGAAGGAAAATTTCTCGAAGACTCGTCCCCAGGAATCCTGGTTATATAGGTTTCATTAGAGGGAGAGGCTATTTTAGGCTCCTACGATCGATCATTAATTAGCTTTGGTCTCTTGCTTTACCCTTTTCGGAATCGCTTAGGAGAGTTGTACCAATTGAGGGCAAGGTTATACATTATCTACAGAATCGAACATATGCATTGAAAGATAGCAGCTAGTATTAATCTTATTGTATTTTGTTCTTCAAAACCACCAAGTTACGGGCTTCTGTTGTTCTTGTAGTACAGTTTGCATTTGCAATTCTCGCAGGCTTTCAGCTTCTTGTTGCCTCGACCCATCCCAGTTCCATGGCACTTCTGTCCTCCGACTGTGAGCTCGCACCGTCCACCAGCAAGTCCGCATTTGGCGGGCTCGCATGTTCCTCCCAGGCCTTTCATCCTGCACTCCGGTGCCTTGAGACGCGGAAAGAGGTACTGGAATCTCTTGGATCGCCAGTCTAACCCTTTAAGGGCTCTTCGTCGCTGGTCCTTGCCCAGGTAAAAGAGTTGATGGTTGATTTGACCATACGCGATACCCGCAGCGAGTATGGATATCACCAGCGTGAGTAAGAAGAACGGCGTGGTTCGCATATCTATATAGACGCAGCATTCGTGGTTGAGGCTCGAGATCAGAACCTTCTGAAATGGCACTTGCACTCACCACGACAAACTCACTGGATCTACAGCTTGGGAACAGATATCGGTAGTTGGGTTGGTCATTCTTTTGTACTCAAAAGACTTCTATTTGTATCTTGTCGCCGTGCGAGAATCAGATCAACCATTGCCGGAGATGGCTCCAACGGGCTAAAGGTTGCTTCAAGAAGTGCATAGCCTCCCCCTCTCACCGTCCACATTGTCAGAATAGCTATTACAACTGAGGTCAACAAAACCTCTGCGCTTCTATGAAGCTCCTTTGCGGCTCGCCTTGCTTTAACATATGGGACACCGCTCGTTGAGTCACTATCTGAGCATTGAGGCAAATACAAAAACAAAGTATGTTGAAAGGGCTCAGATTTAGGGTGAATATATGGTACCAGATAGGATCTGATATTTGTTAGTACTGTATTGCTCCGACATCTTTTCAACAAGAAATCATGATTTGCAGCCAGTAATAAGCAGTAATATCGATCGAATGACTGGATCAATTTATTTGGTTTGGGCGCCTAAACGAATGTCCGGACGCCCAAACTTTGTCTTGTGCCTCCTTTCCAATTGCCACATACGCTCGCCGAACAGTCTCACGGCCATGCCAGTGATCTACCTCCTACCTATCCATCGAAAAGCAGAGCTAGCTCTGGAGATTCCACAGCGCTCGACCAGAAGATCGACGGAGGAAATCATGATCACTTTGAAGGAGACGATACTGATGAAGATGGTTGTTATGATGAAAATGATGAGCAGAAGAGTAAGTATATATATGAGTGGGATGATGAGGCTGTAGGTGATGCTGCTTTGTGCGAGCGAAATGTACCAAGATAGGGGTAACCATCTCAGCCGTTCCAGTGCTCTTGTCCCAGGGTGAAAGCGACGAATCGAGGAATGTTGTGTGAGGAAACGATGGTTGATGTTCACTTATTGCCTGAATACAACATGCTCGGATACTGTCATCAGCACAGACAGACACAAGCCCACCACATTTATGCCGGGAGTGTCGATGAATTCAAAAGGAAAAAGTGCTCATGAACGGAACCAATGAACCAATGAGTACATTGAATGGAGCAGGCTTCATTAAGCGCCTAAACCAATGTCCCGCTATTGCCCGTCGGTACATACGCCCACATTTCCAAGAGATTTACTCTACAAACGTGACGGCGAGGCAAAACACCCGATCTTACCCCAGGGAAATAGAAACCTAAATAGCGTTTGCATGACCTGGTTCTGGGTAAATCCGGCCGAATTGACTCGCGAAAAGAACATTCGTGCGGATGGGGAATCATTGTTTCCAACTTGTCAGTTCACGTTCTACCGACGACGAGGGCTTCGAAGCTGTTTTACCCACAGTTGTGCATCTCTCGAGTCTCGGATACCGAAGGTCAATTAAATAGGTGTTAAAGTGCCCCGTTGTTTCCCCGTTTAATCGGCCACATGCTCTGAAAAAGCGTGTAGCTAGCCGGACCATCGCGATTCGATTGCGAAGCTATGAAGCGTAATTAAATGACATTAAACTAAGTAAGTGATGGTGCATGTCGTAGAGTAGACCTTGATATACAACAGTGAGCCAGAAGCCGCCCAATTCCTTTATTCTTCCCTCTTCTTCAAACCAATAGCAGGCTTATCAGCGTCGTCATGACTTCTGACGCGAAAACGAGTCCAGACGGGTGTTGTGCCTCCTCTCCAACTGCCGCATCCTCTTGTTGATATAGTCCAACCACTGATCCACCTCGCGCAATATATCCATCGAAGCAGCGAGTTCGGGAGACTCCACAGCACCTCGACCAGACTTGGATGAAGGTCGATGGTGGAAATCATGATCGATATGAGGGACAGGGGATAGCGAAGATGGCGGTGATGATGAACTTGATGAGACCGAAGAGGAGGACGATGATGATGATGTGTATGATGACGGCGATGAAGTTGTGGGTGATGCCGCTTTATGTGAAGAGAGGAATGGGACACGGGCGACTTCCGTGGTTGCCGAGTCGAAAATCAAGAAGGATGTTTGGCCGTCACTTGGATTACGCTGCGATGGGGGAGGGATGCTTGGTAGTTTAAGACGTGGTGGAAGCCGGTGTCCCGTGCGGGTGGGGTGTATCGGCATAAGTTGGGCTTGCATGACTAGTGAATAGTTGAGAGAACGCAGAGGCGTAGCAAAGTTTCTTTGATACACTGCGGAGAGGGTCGACGATTATATACAATTGTGACGGGGAAATTGCTCCATCTGTTGCCATGCGCGGATATTGTCAGGTTGTGTCAAATCGAGGTAAAGCCTCGGCAACCCGCGTTGTTGCCGGCCTGGTAGGGTAGGGTATGTAACCGTTGCTAACAATGACATTGGTTACCGTATTGTCATGGACGGCATTTCCCAGAATGCGGTACAGAGCATAGATGGCCTCGAAACGGGCTAGAAAAGCCTCCTCCGACCCGCTGCGAGTCCATTGGCGGCCCTCAGGGTGAGCGACCGTCTGTTGCTCAGTCCGGAGCAGGAGCTGCGTATGGTTTCAGTTA
The DNA here is from genome assembly GCA_004369085.1 of Coprinopsis marcescibilis. Classification (NCBI taxonomy): domain Eukaryota; kingdom Fungi; phylum Basidiomycota; class Agaricomycetes; order Agaricales; family Psathyrellaceae; genus Coprinopsis; species Coprinopsis marcescibilis. The sequence continues at coordinate 35,176 of ML210200.1, forward strand.
CCTTGAAACGTCGTCTTGGCATGCATAAAGCACATGCTATGTCGTGAAAAAACGTTTAACAGTGTGGTCGGCATGAGACTCCCACCTGGGAGACGTTCTGTACCCCAAGTACGGATTATTCTCTAAATAGTTCCTCTTGGCTTCGCACTATTTCCGGTATGGTGAGTATCCGTGTCTACCTTCGAGGCGTGGTCCAGGACAGAAGTTGGGGCGAAGGTCCTGGCTACGGGTCAAGACGACATTCCTCGGTAGCCAGGTAGCAGGCATCGGTGAGGTCATAGGGATGGTAGCGAGCACATCATGCTTTCTGCTTGAACACCATGGCTGCGTGTATACACTAGTTGCCTATTAATAGAAGCTAGTGTTATTATCATTTCGTCAAGGGTTGCTGTTCCCTTTGAAAAATAGATTCAGCTCACCTGAGGCCCAGAAGGCTGCGTTATCTCGGGTCCTTGCCAGGGGTTTGAGCTATATTGGGCAGGGGTCTTTAGATGGACTTCCGTTCGCGGAGGTATAGCAAAATGGACACAAAGCGCTTTACTAACGCGCGGTGAGTCCCATACATAGTCAGAGGACGAGTGATAGTGATAGTGATTAAGCGACATGGGGGAACGAGCAGACAGTGATTGGCGACATCAAATTTCCACCGTGGGATCGGCCTGATCACTGCTGAATGACAAAGCACTTCGCACGTCTGGCATTTGGCTGGGCTTTGGCACAGCACCTCGCCTCGTCGTTCCTTTCCGAGTCGAGCAGCGAGCTAGAACCTAGGTCAGACATACGCGAAGGGATTTGTTTGCCGACACCAGGCTGTAGGTACTCCCTCAACTGCGAAGAAAGCACAAGTTCTCATGCTCTATTCCTAGTGTTTTGACCCACGGCAGACAGTCATGCCCTCTCAAGACCTGGACGTGCTGCACCAGGACATCCGACGTAGACTCATAGAATCCGGGGAATGGGACCAGTACGTCATTCGTAACAGTACTGCTATGGATACTTTGAGCTGAATACTATGCGTGCAGTATCAGGGCCGTATTGTACGCACGTCTCAACGAGAGTGGATGGGTGGACGAGATAAAGGACCAGACCAAAGGTGCGTCTCCCGGATTCTTACTTTGAATCGAAACGACCCTTGCTGAGCTACGTTTAGAGAAAGCACGAACTATGGAGCCACTTTCGTTTGAACGCTTGTTCGAAGGAATCAAACCTACCGCGCAAAGTACGGGCCATTTACGTTAATGCTCTTCATTTCTGACATTTGGTGCCACCAGACACGATCCCACTGTCAGTCAAAAGGGAGGTCAATGCATTAATCCGACAGTCCCTGCAGAAGCACCTATCCTAAGCAGCCATTACCTAAATCCAAACGGTTCGACGGCTACTCATAGAATATGACAGCAGACGCGCACATCGCATCCTCTCGATACACAATCGCTTCATGGTACAGCACGCTTCCACCTTGCTCGACTGTCGCCCCAGTGACCTGTTCCGGAACTCGCATCAGAATTGCTTCCCAAGACCTACGCCAGCAACTCACGGAATTGTAGATGTCCGGCGCGTGCTGTAGGCTATGATCGTGCTGCATCATGAGGACCGACCTGCCGAGGACGACATGGTTCAGGATGATAGTCTTGAGACTGGGGTTGTTTCTTGAGGCATACCCATGTGCCTCTGGATGGGGTGGCGGTTAGCTTTGGTCAGGGAGGAGGATAATAGCTTACTCGAGGATACGGTGGTCGAGTAAATTCCGATTCCAAACATACTTCCTGTATTATGTATGCGTTCATGTTATAGGACTCTTTGGAATAATTCCACGTACTGCTCCTCGTTTTCTCGATGTCGTAGGACCCTTTAAGGATGAGACATAGGCTGCAATTCGTCTTGTTGCAAAACTTGAGGTGCGCTGGGTTCGTAGAGCTTCCCACAGAGCAGGTGCGGGAGGTACCATGGTAGAGAAGCTGCGTATTACCGACTTTGTTGCTTAGATCGGAGTAAGAAGATGATATCTTCGATGGAATCAAGACCTACCTGTAGTTACTGAACCGCGAAAGATGCGCAAGAGCGTCAGGGCTAGAATGTGCGACGTAGCATATGTTCTTGATCTTCGGTTGGGGATAGCCTGGGTGTTTCCAGCTGCTAATGAACGCATTCTGGACTGAAGTAGATGATTAGATAGAGGGGAAAGGCCAAGGGTGAGCATACTTCTTCTGTAATCATCTGAAGTGGGTTCTAGTGGCACAAGATCCTGAAAGGCGGTCAGATCGGCGTGTTGGTATGTATAGGGAAGTGTTCGAGATGAGCTCAAACCTCACGTTAGGATCGTTGCTACACAGGTGAAAGTTAGCTTCTCCCGAAGTTTCAACAATAACATGCATCCTGGAGGTGGTAGAGGTCTATTGTAAAGGAGATTAAGCGCCGAAGTCGAACGCTGCGCAAGCATTACACATGCCGGGAATGCAAATACAGCCAAATGAATTGAACAGGCGATAGCTGCGAATTAATGACTTGCAGCTGAAGTGAGGAATTCCGCATTCATAGATTCGAAAGTATCGGTTCCATTAACAAAGGCGATGGGGTGATCTAAAAGTACATTCAAACGCGAATACGATGGTGGTCGGTCGTGAGCTTATTGCTCCATAGCATTACTGTCTGTGGATTTCGGCTTGGTGAGCTCACTCCTGCGAATACAGTAACGTGTAAGCAGCAAATACGACAGGCAAGACACCAGTACGAACCTAAGCTGAACACTGAAATCTTCCTCAATGTCATCATCATCCCAGTTGTCTTCCCATAGTTTGTCTCCTCCAGACTTGCCAGTACCAGGCGCGACACCTCCGAGATGTGCGAGATCAGTTTCAGAGTCGTCCCAGTCTACGTGCGCAGTTACAAAGGTCAGGTTGTAATTATAGAACGGACAGTGATTCGACGCACCAGCAGCTGCGAATTCCTCGAACTCGTCGTCCTCCTCCAGACTGCCTAGTGAATGCTGCTGATCCTTCGTTACTTTATCGGTTTCAGGTGCCTTTGAAGCATCCTTGGATGTGGAGGCTGCTGCTGACATTGTGTAGATTGTTCTGCTGGTGGTCGTGGTCAATGGCGTGGGCGATGAACGAAATGGACGAGCTGACGTGTCTGTAGGGTCTCTGCGCGTAACTGCTGCTAAGCCTGAATTGGCCAGATAAGTACATATTCAATAATATTAATTTACATATATACAATAAATGTTATCTACGTATTCTCGGCAAATGCCGAGTTGAAACTGGCGGCTACCGTAACTACGCTTTGAATCTGACATCCGCCGTGAAAACCGTCTCTGAAAGGTTGAGTTGCATATCATACACCTGATAGGTCCTCAGCGGTGAAGGTAGTGTAGCTGGCATTCAAAAACCAAACTCCACTAATCAGTTTTGTTGTGTGTGGATACTAGGCGGAAAAACATTGGGGAAATGGCTGAGGCGTTGGTCTTACAACTTGTCGCTCTTCCCCCACCTTCTGCGTTTTGTTTTCTTGATTTCGCGACTGGATCTTCTGCCCAACAATATTGAGGTAGGTACAACGTCACTTTGAAGCCTCATGTAGGGCAAGTCTAAGCCGCTGGAGGCACAAGTGAGCACTGGGACAACGTGCCTGTTCTGCTCGGTCATACTTTACTCTCAGTGCCGAGCTAGATTATTATCCGCCACCAAGACACATGGCCGCTTAAACGCATCCTTCTTTCTCGTAAGTGGACACAATAGGCTAAATTCCTTTCTTGTACAAGGGAGGCTTTATCCTGGCGTCTAGATTGCGGATGCGAAAGTGAGATCCTTGCTAGACCCACCACACAACCTCCGTTATCCACGACTAAACTCGTCACCGGTTACCTGGGTTAATATTCTAAGCCCATTTGCTGAACGGTATGTACTCTGTTTAAGCCGATAACGTGCGCATAGTCAGCAGCTGACCTTCAACAGTGTCCAGTTCCCTCCGGTTGAGTCCTGATGAAAACGCGGGTTACCACTACGATGGCTAACACGAAGATTCTTACAGCCCGCAGCTGCGCCGCTCAATTCCGTGAGTAAAGCCGCAGCCACGAATAGGAATATTGGTATTCAATCCGATTTGTCAAGGTCCTAGAGAAATTTTTATCACCAAACCGAAGTTGCCAAGCAGCGGAGCCATGCGTCGATCTGTATGTGAAGGTTTCTATGCAGGTCGTCAATGGCAGGTGTTCGCACCAATAAATGTCCGATGGTGATCGCCCGAAGCTTATATGAGGAGCATAATAAGGGGAGATATGGGTAGGATGTGAAGGTTTTCCGTCCCTCCCGCGTTCTTCGCCACTCCTTTATTGGAGCATTCCCAGCCGTTCAAGGCACCGGTCCCTCTCTTCTGGCTGCAGCGACAATGGATTCTGTCAAAATGGTGTCGCCAAAGGTGATTTCGCAAATGATCAGTTCACGGTATACGAATGTATGATTTATGGTCTCTATTTCCTATTTTTTATCACTGACTCGAAGCGTTTCAGTACTTCAACAGCAAGTACAATTCATTTAGTTTGATGGGAGAGGGAACTGACACGGATTTCCGGAAATAGCGGCTAGTTTGGTGATAATGGTACGTCGTGGTTTCATCGCCCCCCTCGTCGAATTAACACCTGTTCTTGTGGTTAGATTTTGGAATTCGTGCAAACTGTTGACCTGGAGGTACGCTTTAAAGCTTTAAGCTGTCGGCTGCCCGCACGCGACAGGCTCAACTCCCATTAGGTCACCCTCATCTGGCCAATAAAATGGAACTATATCAAGGCCATCTTCTTCATCAACCGATACCTCCCATTCTTCGTCGTGACGAGTCTCATCTATTGTTCGTCTCTACGACCTAATTCTAGTGTTTTTTGGAACTAACCTTCCGTCTAGATAATGTTGCACCTCCCATATCAGCATATGTAAGGAAAATCCTACACCACCATTCGGTTTCTAATTCTCGGCGGCCTACAGGACTGCAAAATTCTGTTCTCAGTACCAAGCAGTACGCATCGGTGTTTTCGTAGTTGCAGTCGAAACTCAATCACTGGCGGTTTCTAGTGGGTGTTGCAGTATGTATTTTGGTCGCCGATGGTGAGCATTCGGTTGATCAATATGCCCACTCACGTGGTCTGATTGATGCTATAGCGTTATTATACGTTCGCCTATGGGCCATATCCGGAAGAACAAGGATCGTCAAATTATTTCTTATCGTCAATCTCACAGTGAGCAGTCATTCTCTGAATTCCTATATAAAATCGACGCTAAACCGAATGCGTAGATCGTCGTCTCTGTCTGCCTCGTAACATTTGCGCTGTACCTGTATCTGGGTAGCTGTGAGTCCATCGAATCACTCCCTGTACTCCTTTCTGATTCCTATTTCATATCCCCAGTTGTGCCCTCGCCAAATCCGGAGTTAGTTGGTTGTGTCGGCCAATCGTATGGAGCGGGGAAGTACGTGATGATTTGCTATGCGGCACTGTTCTACAGTGCAATCGGTGCGTAACTTACTATAACCGCTCAACTCCCCTAAACGTGGCCTTGATTGCAATAGTCACCATGGGTCTATCGCTGTGGTATGGTATGAGGCTATATCGCCTCTCGCCCCATAGTCGCTTGATCAAGATTCTGGCTCGGGATGGGTCGTTTTACTTTGTGACGATCGCAGGTAAGAAATCATAAAATGATATCTATATCGGGGGACTGCATTGTTAAATCGACGTCTTTCGAAGCCCTGTCAATTGTCAACGGGATGGTTGCTGTCCTCGCACCGGTGCGTTTCCTTCCACATCAACAAATCTATCATCTCAGAATTCTCAAATATCTATTCTCATTTCCAAAATAGGCGCGGTATCGGTTCTTACTGGCAGTGTCAGTGTTCCTCCGATCCTAGACCTCCCAAATCTGCGTGACTGATGATTTACCTCGCCGTTTACCCTCTCATCACCCGCAGACCGCAAGGAGTTGCACACAACATCCTCTCAACGCGCATGATCCTCCACCTCCGCGAAACGGCGAGAACCGAGATGGGCTTTGGGACCAGCCATGAGGGGCAGACTGTGCGTCCGCTGAGCCGGGAGTTCCATGCTACGGTTCCAGAGGATAGTCGAATAACGGAAAGCACGCTTAAGGGTTCGAGAGGGACGGGGACATCTGGGACTGTAGGCTCGAGCTTTTGGGAGCATGAGCTAGGGGCCATGCCGAGGGGCGATAAGCCTCCAACTCGGAATGAAAGGGATAGTATGGTTCAGGAGGAAAGTCGAGGTGCTTTGCACGAGTGTGGGGAGAGGAGCGTCTGAGCGAATAAACTGCTGTGGCCCAAGGCCCAATCATTAAGGACGTGAAGGGAACTCTTCATCGGACGGGCGTCATGCTGTCTGCTGGGAGTCCAACCCCTACATAGAGTTGATTCTCATCGTTGAGGCTCCTAAGTACAGATCTCTTGATGCTGATGCCGTCCGACCGACCAATCAGTTCGTAATGCTTCGCGAAGCGACACCGGCACTGCCAGACATCGAATGAAGGGCGCAGTGGCACAAACTGACGACGGCAGCTACATGTTTACAATTCAATCATGTCCGCGTATATTTTAATCTTAGATTATCGACTTTTGCTGTATCTGTTCTTTAGTTTCATTTGCACCGGTGGCCGCAGTCCACCTACATACAATTTCAAAGAACTTTAAACGAAACAGAAGAGTGTTGTGCATGGCAATCTCGAGTCCCACGGCACTGGCCCGGGGCTCTACGAGCGTCGAGGTGCATGGGAGATGTCCCTTTATGCGGACTATCAAGGTGCTCGGGAATGATGGGATAGGATACAGGTGATAGAGGAGGATTGAAGCTGATAGATGATATCGAGGGCCAGGCTGTCGAGCTTTGGTCGAGCCTGAGCGGACTGGCCAGAGGAGCGGGAGCAATTCGATCAAAGCCGCCTCGGGCCGCGCCAAGCGGGGCACATACATAGTCCCAATAGGAAGCAACCGATTCCGATGGCAACTGGGCTACGAAAGTAGGCATCGACCCAGCTAATCTCGGATCTGCAAGCTGCTATCCTATCTGCGCACGGCTTCAAGCACCCGCTCATACTATATACATATGGTCGTATGATACATATGCCAGTGCCCACAATTTATCCTCGTTTTCCCTCACGGGGAACTGAGTATTGTGCCAGAAGTTTTATGATCACGGACTCTTCGCATACAATAGTTGCTTCTCCGGAGCCAGAGCCTTCCTTTGGTACCCAGTCCCTTTCAATATTTTGCATCTCCCGGAGGAGAGTAAGACCTGCTTTATCTAGTACGTCGCAGAGGTTCAGTCTCCTTATATACCCGCGATTCTGCTGTCGAGCTCACCTCGAATGTTCGGGTCGGCACCGTGCTTAAGCAAGTATTCGACCATAAAAGATTGACTAGTAGTGCATGCAGCTTTAAGAGCCCCGCGATCTGGGATTCGATCATGTGCTTAGAGCGAAACAAACCCAAACTGCAAGATCTTTACTCACCCTGCTTGACCTTCGCTCCTCTCTCAACCAAGAGCTGTACGACCTCAAACTGATATTTCGCACACGCCACTTGTAGGGGAGAACCTTCATCGCTATCTGAACAACACTTGACGTCTTGCACCGAAGAGAGTAGCGGTTTGAGACTTGCCTTGATTGATATTTGCGTCATTATCTAGTAGAAGATTGACTAGTTCGAGCCTCCCATACTGCCCACAAACGAAGTGAAGAGGGGCCACTTTAGAAGCTGATTTGCGGTCAGCATCGACCTCTTTCACTGGAGGAAACCACACTTACAGCCAAAGAGCCAACATTCGGAGTAGTTGGCATCTTGGTGGAGATGTCAATACTCCGTTGGATCGGACCGGACAAGAACCCCTACAGGGCCACTCACGTTTATTGATGTCAGCGCCAAACTCGAGCAAAAGTTTGACCATTTCGATGTTGTTGTTATTACATGCCTGGTAGAGAAGTGTACCACTTGGCGTGACTGAGCGAAAGATCAGACATGGATGATTCAAGCCGACCATAGATTGACTTGCCGTGATCGGGTCTGCTTTGTACTTGAGCAACAGCCTGACAAGTGCATCCTCGTTTAAGGAGAAGGCAAAACCCAAGGGTGATTGGTTCCAGGAACTGGCTAGGATGTGTTCGCTTCGCTTAGCAACGTTCGTATTGGCCCTGTATTTCAGCATTATCACGTACAAAAGAAGGTCGGGCTGGCATTCCTCTTAAGCAGCATTTCTGCGAAGTTGAGCTTTCGCTCCATTAACGCCGAAAAAATAATTGGAGCGCCCATTATATCTACGTTGAGATTGTGAGCTGCCACGATTTCAAATGAGCACGTATCCATGGATCACCTTGTACATTTGGATTTGCGCCACGCTTGAGGAGATGTGCGAACATTTGTACTTCATTCGATCGATAAGCTGCTTCAAGCACGCAGCTGTGCAACACTGTTTGTCTTTAGCAGTCATTTTAACAACAGAAACTATTCCTATCAGGACCCACCGGAGGTTGTGAAAACAGCATTTACATTAACCTTTGCGTCAATCAAGACACCGACGCCTGTCCAATCCTTTCTATCGCTCAGTACTTGAAGTGCTGTTGTCTGGAATACATCTACATCGATGCGTCAGAGGACGAACAAAGGGCGACACGACCCCGTTACAGGAGGACACATACCTAAATATTAATCGGCTTCATCAAGTAGGAAACACTTTTAAAGAACACGCACCTTCCTCATGGTACTTGAAAACGGTATCGGGGTCAGCTCCATCCTTAACGAGTCGTATAATCGAATGGACATCCTCGGAGTTCAGAGCATTCTTCAATAATTCGTTCAGCGCCTTCTGCTTGTCCTTTGCAATGCGCTTCACCCGCCGCGCCAGAAAGGCATCCACAAGGTCACGAAGCGGCATGAACAGGAGAAGAATGGCAAGAATTTGACCAAACCCCAATTCTGTCTCCGCTTCGTCCTGTAGATGCCTGTTCTTGTTCAGTGTCAGCTCTATGTCGATAATGAAGACCACGTTGACAGCAAATAAGATTGAAAAAGAGACAATGATGGGAAAGACATCTGTTGTCCATGCCTTGGTGACTAATCGAATTGGGCGCTTGAGCCAGGTCGGGATGGTTCCATTGAGCGTCGAATTCTCATGTCTCTGTGGCGAAGCTTCATCGACATCCTGGGTTGGCTCGTCAAGAACATCAGCCTTCGCATTCTGCGATTTGGCATTCCACAACGTTTGGTGTCCCAAGTAGAGACTGAGAAAAAGGCCATCGGAACGATGAGGTTTATCCCAGGAACAAGGAATATGCTGTAAAGGACAAGCGACGCTATGCGCAAAGCGTTCGACCCGAAAGGAACATAGACCCCTAAAATCGCAATCGATGCAAAATCGGTGGCGCAAGTGTCTGCATCTCCGAAGGTTTGTGGGTTGCTCCAGAGCCAGACCCCAATGATAGCCATGAGGGTTAGGTGTAGGGATCCTAAGACAATGACGATGCGCCGAAAGAGAACTTTGGCACCCGCCAATGCTCTCGACTCAACCACTGCAGGGGAATGAGAAATTTAATTCATTTGAGCCGGATGTTAAGAAAAAGTACTAACGGATGGCGTCGCCTCGTGTTGCCAATTCTGATGCATCCACTTCATCGTCTTTTTCTAGGTCATTTTCCGACGGCGGAAGTTGAGCTGTCGACCTGTCAGTTAAAACGCTTTTCATTGACGTGAAACGCCTACCTTGCGTGAGGCCCATGACTGAAATCAGCCTCCCCCCAACATATGCTATCCACGAGGCCCACGTTGGCTGGACGGGTCCTCTACATCTTCTTGACTTTTATACTTGAGGTAAAGGAGAAAGTAGACGAAGGCATTGGTGTTATTCATCCAGCTAAGTCCGAGTACGATGCTAGCGTGATAGTTGGATAGGCCCAGCGTCTGAACCTGGAAAATAGTGGAGATCAGAACGGCAAAGGCGAGGATGAGGTTGGTCGTGGAATGAGCTTCGGCAGATTCCAATTCGTATGTTGTGACCTTTCCATCCCATAATGCCCAAATAGCCGGAACGAAGCAGAGCAGGTTTTGGGTGTAGATTGCGGCGCGCACGCCTACTCCAGATATGTCTGGATTGCTGGGTATAGTGCAGGAGGAAGCCATCGTGACAGCTGAAGGAAAGTCTGACGCACCGCTTTAAAAGACTTGGCTGAGATTGAAAGGTCGTTAGCTGAACAGGGCGCGCGTTTCCATAATCATCATATCAGTCAAGACCTGTAATGGGAAATGAAAGTGGACAAACAGAATCGAGAACTGAGGAGATGTGCCTTGACGATAAGCTGACCCTCGGCCGACTTCCAGGCCAAGGTACACCGCGGCCGCGAGTTCGAATCTCAGAAAAGACGTTCATTTTTCAGAAATTGGCCACCCATCAAAGAAATGAAACACCAAAGTGATTGTTACGAAAAGACAAAGACAAAGGGAGTAAAGAAAAGAGTTGCGCGAGAGCCATACAGACAAGATATCACGAACGAGAAACATTCTGGTAACCCGGCCCAGGATTTTCGTATTCCTTCAGAAAAATCCTGTCCTTCTCTCTCAGCATATACCTGGATATAATACATTAGATAGAGAGAAGCGGCGAATACTCTGCATCAGTCACGTACTGCAAAAGCTCATCAACATAGTCCTTGATGACATGAACAGACTCTTGGTCCAAAGATGTCTGCGAGATCATCGACGGAAGGTTCACTGGTACCCCACATGTATTCATATCAGCAAAAAACCCACGACGGGACTAGGGGATACACGCACCCAACATCCGCAAAAGATGCTCCGCCCCATATATGAAGCTCATCTCCTTCTCAGTGCCAATAACGACCTGCTGCCCAGTCCAGTACTCTTTGCGGACATGCGAGTACTGCAATCGCTCAAAGCGGTAAAGTAGATTCGTCCCCAGTGCTTTGTCGAAGTAGCATTGCAGGCCAGATATAATCGACGGTAGAAGCATGTCAGGATCGCGAATGCTAGAAATCGAAGCCAAGTCAGATATGGCGTGATATACGGTGTGATGCATGCGTGGACAGGCCCTTACTTTGGTGGTCGGGTGGTTCGAATATATTCATCGAATTCTTCTAAAATGTCGTTCACCGTGGGATTACGAGGCAGAGTTACATGCTATACGTTCCCAAAGTGCATGAGCCAACGAGGTCCAGAGCAAGAGCAAGAACGTATGTACACACCTGATTGTTCCTCGTCACCGCCTCCCAATCATCCACTAGCTTCTTTTTCAGCAATTCGGGGACGTTCAGCTTCAATTCGGGTTTCCTCGAGTCATCCTGCGGGATAGACAGACGGTGGTCAGCGTGTAGTTTAGCACAGCTAAAGGCGAAATACAGACCTCGTCACGCCCCCGTTTCGTCCCGCGACCCTCTTTCCTGACCCCCGCCCGCGAAGTCGACGCCCCATCCTTAGCACTTGATGATTTGTGGCCCTTAGTCACCGTCGAAGATGAAGACCCATTACCAGCGGGTGGGTTTGCAATGTGATTAAGTTGCATCTCTTTCTGGATCCTAAACCCCTCTTGATTCATTTTCAACAGCCGGGTAACAGGTACCAGCTCGTCCCACCTGAAACATAGCCAACAACGTAAGTTTCGCTTCTCAGTAAAGTGGGAAGAAGAAAAGTCGAACAAAGAAGCGACAGGAAATCGTAGAACGGCGCATAAGAAGCGAAAATGCAACTTACGTCTGTTTCCATCCCTTGTAATGCACCTGATAATGCACGCCAGTTTTACCAGTCTTTTCAGGATCTTCGACCTTCTCCACGGCGAGAATCTTGGCTTCGTAGACGAGGGGGCCATGGAAGCAAAACACACGCTCGCCCACTGAGTATGTCTCGGGTGTTGCATTCGTGCCTGCCGCGCCGGTATTTTGTACTGCAGGTGTGGCCATGGCGTCGTCAATAGTGAAAGAACGCGATTCGCGTGTTCAGTGTTCAGTTGAATGTCCTTGTCAGGACAGTCCCGTATGGGTCAAAAGTTATGCGAATGAACGAGTTAAGGTGTCGCCAAGGGTCGAGGAATTCCGCTCGGAGATATGTGCACTCTGCAAGCAGCTACACTGAAAAATATGCCTATTGCACATTAGTTATAGTTTACCAAACCCATTTATGCCCAATAAGCTTACAGTTGAACGCTTTGAATATCTCAAAGGTGTTGTTGGTGGTGGTAAGAGGCAAGGTGTGACAGCATCAATGCGCCAAGCATCACCGAGCAATTCAGGAACACCGATTCGAATCAACAGAACTCAGATTCTATCCAGTTCAATAGCAAAAGGCAAATGCATTAAAATAACAGGTCATTAACTGGTATTACTATCTTCTAAGCAGTCGGTTGTGCGGGAGGCTTAACGTCCCCACTCGATGGTAATTCCTTCTGGATAATTTTATCCGCCAATTTCTTGACATGCTCCGTAGGAACCTTGGTGGCCTTGTGCGTCAACTCATTGACAACAGACGCATTGGTAGCACCGTATCCTAGCGGCAGTCTATTCCATCTGGTGACCTTCATACCGACACCGGCCAAAGCATGTTTCCTCAGATACTGGCACCACCTCTCCACCACAAGCGGATGAGTGTCCCAGGCCTTGATCGCCCTCTTGTGCGTCTTCCGTTCAAAGTTCTCCTGGGACTTCTTGTGTGCGAACGGACTGCGAGGAACGGTCCACATCGACCGCTGTGTTGGTAGATGTACCGTCTTCGAGATAGGAATCCCAAGCGAAGCTGCCGCGTGTGATGCAAAGTGGCAGAAGAAATCGAGCAGCTTCGGGTGGTAGGAGCGGAATTGGATGCTGACAGCAGGGATGTTGTAGACGGGCTTATGGTAAATGGGGTCCTGAACTGAACGCCCGTGGACGAGAGTCGCAGACCATTCCTCTTCCGTTATACTGTCGTATCGTGGGTTGAAGCTTTGTTTTATAGGAAGGTCGGCAGGGTTATATTTTGCGTCTGGTGGCAGGCTAAATGATGCTGAGCGTTTTTGCATGTCGAACGGTAAAAACACATACGCCGCATTGAAGATAGGTCCTTCATAGCCTTCGATCCTTTCAGAGGATAAGTGTCCAGCGGTCTGAATGTTAACTGGGGACGAACTTTTGAGCAGACGGTGCCGCCTCCTGCAGCGCTTCCTCCTTCTGAATTTGTTGGATCGCCCTAACCAGACAGTAAGTATTCCGGTAAACTCCTCGTTTGTATAATACTTGCCTCATTAGAGCTTCTTCCCTAAACACAGGTCAGTGTGTCACCAAACGCAGAAAGCCTGGCGCGAACTTACATTTGTTTCTCCTCCTCCTCACCCGCAGTTGACTCTACAGCTGCCGCCTTCACAATAGGCTTGGCTGGTGCTTGACTAGGTGCACTAGCCTTTCCCGACCTGTAAAGTCGAGCCAATATCAGTCCGACTCTCATCCCAGCTTAACTCATACACACTTGGATGACTCTGGCTGGCTATGAGTTGTCCCGTCATCGCCTGAATTCTCCGGGATTGGGTTACTATGACGTACCTAACACCAGTACTGTTGTACCTGACGAGCCTGGCGGTGACAGTAGGCAGCCATGAGCGCGTCGGGCGACATATAGCAGCACGCAGCATTGAGGACGACGTGGGCAGAGCTTAAGTTTTGTGGCCGGGCGCGGTCGTGTCTCCCGACGAAATTCCTTGGAAATTATGTAAGGAATTGAATTCCCGCAGGGGGGCAAAACCCCCCAGTCTCTTACTCAGTTTCTCCCACATTCTTTGATGGAAAAGGAAAAAGCTGCACGCAAGTACCCCTGGATGCGTTTCATTTTAAATCGTATTTTCTCTCTATATTACAAACTGAATACTCACGGACCTCTATGTCAGGCCTGACGTCTCTCAGCATCTTGTCAGCTTCGTGAATTCCTGAGTAAAACTTACAGATCCCTGGTGTCCACTGTCGGTCGCTCCGGTGTAATACCTTGTCAGTGGAAACTTCAGACTTGACTTAAACATCACTTTAGACTCTAGATCGAACGGAACACTTCTCATAAAACGACAGTGCTCGGGCATGGCTTACCTCGTCTGCAACGCAGGCACCACAATCTGCCCTTGCGACCATTTGTAGTTTCAAGGGCTCGCTGAAAGTGGCGCCTTCGCATATCGGACTGCCCTCCATGATCTCAGCCTGTTTTCCAGGCTTTTTACGAGTGACGAGGCGTGCAACTGGTGCGTTCTGCATGAATATAAAACACAAACATCGAGGAAACCGGGAACTATTTCCTCGATTCTCCTGTTGTCATGTCATCCTGCATTATACTTTTGAATCCGGACATTTCTGGAATAGGAGTCCGCGCCGCCATTTATTCTATGCTTCGTTCCAGCTATCTGGGCCCTTTGGGACGGAAAGGTCACGGCGTACGAGCTAGAATCGGCCGAAGCCCATTCAACGACCAACCTTATTCTTTCCTTCGCCGTCCTCATCTCCGCCATCGTTCAAGCGCAAACCCCGGGGCTCTCAAGCTTTCACGCAAACATCGTTCTCGGCCTCAGCTGGATGAACAACACAAACGCATTCATATACTTCCTCCTTTACATCAAGCACAAGAGTCAAGAAGACGAACCCGACAGAATTTGTCCAAACTGGACATCGTGGACTGCGCATGTCAAATTCGCCGTGATGTCGACCGTAGGTTTTTCACAAAGTCCGCCGTTTCACCTTAGGCGACCAGTGCTTCGTGTAAAGTTGAACTGCTCAGGCAAAGCCCGGAAGCCGCGGGTATACATTGCAAGATTTACTGTGTCTATATATATTGGTTTACATCGTAAAATCATCCATACATGGATCCCGAGTTGTATGTATTGCACTTACCTCCAGCCTCTTGGGTTCGTGGACTTTCCCCCTGTGTTGTTCACTCAATGAAGATCGCCAATACCTCGGCTGTCTCCGACTGTCAGATCGTAATTGAGTCCGCTCATTAGTCTGCCACTCGCTTCAAGATACTACGTGTTCAAACTAATTCTCACTAGGAGTCTCTCCTCTAGTCATGTCCTCATGTGTGATACCTTCGAACCCGTACATTTATAACCTGCCACTATCTATGCTCAAAACTCGCCCAAGTTCAAGGTAAGGGCTCCGTTTAGGGCCTTCGTGTCGGAATATTATGCATCACAAGAAGCCCTGGTAGACACGGCAGGGTGAAAGTGAGAATGATAGACATACTTGTCCCGATGATCGGAGCCTGGAAGCATGTACTGAAAGCAGTGTGTTTACAGTGGTGTTACTCTTCTGGTGCTTACTTCCCTCCAATTCACCCGCAACGGCTAATGAACAGCATGAATCAATACAATACAACATAACATGACGAGTCCCCATATACATCGGAAAGGAAACATTAAGCTCAAATCAAACCAGAACCGCAATGCCCGCCAGAACCGCCAACGCCCATGCGCCAGCAGCCCCCACCCGCAATCCCAAGGCAGAGCTAGCACCGTCCTTCCCCTTCTCGCCTTCAAACACCCAGTCCTTCCACGCAGCATGCAGCATAACCGCAAACGCCTGCGCCTCGGGGCTCCGCCCGTTATCGAGCGCGTCGCCCACGGAGGCGGGGTTTGAGACGGGGCGCAGCCAGCCGTCGGTTGTGAAGTATTCGTAATCGTTGAAGCGGGATCTAGTGAGTTTAGGGTAAGTAATGACAAGAAATAACCAAAGAAAGGAAGGAAGGGTTTATTAGTTCATGCTGATGAAGACGCAGATGCAGAAGACCCACCCATCGCTATTAGACCCTGGCCCACCGTTAGGTGTGAACAGCGTCAGACGGCTTCGCTGCGCCTGTGGGATGTAGCGGTGCTCGTCGTAGAGCGTGGAGGCGCGGTAAACGGTCGACGCGATCAGCGCGGTCGCTGCCGCATCTCGGAAGGTCCGGTCGTCGTTGAGGTAGTTATGGACTAGGTTCTCGCCGTCCTTCAGTAATAGAATATATCAATACGGCGTCGATGGATTGTTTACACTCGGGAAGGGGAAACAGAGAATGTGGGTAGATGAGGAGGGGAGAGGACGTACAAAGAAACGATCGTAGACTCCTCTGTGGATCTCGTTCACCCAGTTCTTGAGCTCGTTGAGCTCGCTCCCGAGGCCATCTTTGTATTCTGAATGCTCGATGGTGGCAAAGACGCGCAGCATGCCCGCCGCAGCCCATCCGTTCCCTGCGAGGAAGAGTCAGCTTATGGCAGCTCATAATCACACATTGATTCGCTCGTGAGTTGCGCATTGGTCGAAAAGGATAGGAGCGACAGGAAATAATGGACATAAAGGAAGCACTTACCGGTAGCCCACAGCCCCGGGTCGCTATTATTACCCAGGACAGAATGCTTCCAGAGTCCCGTATCACCATCTCGCAGATGATCCCTGTAGAGCCTGACTTGATTGAAAGCCTCCCTGACGATGTCTTGGTTCCTAGTGATAACCCCATAGTAGGCGAGGAAAGGGGGGACCATGAACGTCGAGTCGGACCTAGCCATGCGTGGTTAGGTTAGTTAAATAGGCCAGCCTCACTCAAGCCAGCTTGCGACATACCAGATCTGAACCTCAGCCCCTCGATGGCTGATGGCACCTGTATCGGATTTAGGGACCTGGGTGCTGAAGAGGTACTCGGCTTGGCTTGTAGCCGCGCTGGCGTATCTGTCCGCGTTGTTGTCGAGGTTGGTCCAGTTGGCGAGGACGACGGCGATACCGAGTGAAGCTGGGTCGGCGGAGGACGAGTCGGAGATCAATGGGCGGGGGTCTGTCATTCGTATCCAGGGATTAGCATTGGGGGAGAGACGATGAGGGGCTAGGGTTAAGTACCACTTCCGCCTGGCCGCTGATCGAGAACGCGACGGGCGATGTTGAAGACGGGTTCGAGGCCGAGGGCCATGTCGGATGGCACGCGTTGGGGAGGTGGGAGGCCTGCTTTGGAGTACACGCTGTAACGAGTTGCGTTGAGCTCTAGGGCAGCTTGGGCGCGAGCGCCGAGCTCCCAGCTGGGTAGACTTCATTCAGAAGGGAGGTGAGTGCGAACACAACTGGGTGTGCCTACCTGCGTTGGGCGCCTTCGGCGAGCCTCGTGCTGATTAGGAATACCTGACCGTCCGTGAGCTCCTGAGCGCGAGCATCCTGGGCAGCGAAATAGGAAAGGGCCAATAGAGTGGACAATAGGACTTGAAGTATGTTAGTAGTTCGTGGATTCATCGCTGTAACTTGTCGTTATATCGTCGTAATGGTCGTGAGCTCAACAAAGAACCTTGCGGAACGAATTAGCAGGTGCCTGACGGTCAAAGGTCCCGCAGGTATGTACGTACAGGAGCTGGGAAACGCGGGGTAGAGTGTACAGACTCCGAATAGAAGTTTGAGAGACCTTGGGTTCGGATGTCAGCCTTAGGATGGCCCATCTTATGGCGAAGCAAAGGAGGGTGTACTACCAGGAGGCGAGCTTGGACTACGTCAACTTGCGTCAGCGCTGTCATCCCAATCTGAATGTCGACCCCAGCGTATGTCACCGTGGGGCTTCATTTGCTGGTCGTAGGAGGGAACATGGAGGGCTGAATGGTAAAGTGGCCCTTGACTTGATCGTGGTTGAGGATCAACGAGTTACATCATACTGTGTTGCGTCATGTCGTTGCCAAATACATATGCCCGGTTGACCCTCGAGGCTGTCGCGATGCTGGGATAGATAGACTATGGTTAGGGTTTTGATTTTGAAGTCTTAAAGGACGCGCATGAGGCTGAAAGACAAGTTTGAGTGGCCCGAATCATAAAAGTATATCATTCCATGAACATCGTCACGAATGTTGAGGGCATGCCTCGAACTAATAGAACGTGTACCACATTGCCTGCCCGCCCAAGGGCCAAACTCATTTCTTACGCTCATCCGACTACCGTGGTGGACAATCACCTGTCGAGAATCTGGAATGGTGCCAGTGGGCGCTTGCGAAGCACTCAAAACTCAGGGGCGGCCAAGCGGCGGTAATATGTTACTCATTGTTGCGTTTACACGGGTGGGCCTTGGTTTAATAGTAATGAACGGACACAGTGCTGAAAGACAGGACTCGGGACTCTCCGAGCAATGCTGGTAGTATTACCAATGCAAACCGATAGCTTGCGCATTTAGGCAATCGCGACACGTCTTGACTTTACAACAACTTGGGCGATGCATTCCGCGCGGCTTTCTTGCGCTGATTACAAACCCTTCCTTCGCTTGCCTCGAGTGTACGTGTACTTGACAGCTTGTGCCTAAAGGGACTCCGAGAGCGAGCGACGAGAACTTCGAAGCAATCCGTATATTGTCATAGTTTATGTTTATCATTGAACCTTCATCACAGAGTCGATGCGGGCTTGCTGGATTCGCTTGCGCAAGCTGCTCCATACCGGGAACCCAAGGAAGAGGGTTGAGAAGACGTACTGGGCCTGTAATAGGAAGAAGAACGCAAAAGTCAGTGTCGTCTCCTTGATAATACATAACGCGAACAGCGGGATAGAAAGAAAGAAGACGTGCAGTGGGAGTGGAAGTAACCGCGATCATGATGGTCAGCCGTAAAGTGAGCAGGGTCCACCCAGCTTGATTTCAGGCTGTCACCCATCGAGCATCGCGGGTGATAGGGATTGTCAAGATGTCATGTGTGTGGGAGAAGCGGAAAAAGAGAGACAGCGCAAGCTCAAGCGAAGGACAGTATCAACTCACCCCAAGGACAGGTCCCGTCGAATGGTTGTAGCACAGCCAGCCCGTATACAAGCTTTCTAGCAAGTGCACAGTGCCGACTGCCCAGAAGTTGAATCGGAGTGCGGGGCCACCCAGCAGGCTCCGGAGCCCCCATAGCGGCGCGAGAGCCCAGGCTAAAGCGGGTGAATCGGCGGTGGAGGTGGGGTCTGCCCAGGACCCGATGAAGTGGGCGCCGAATGTGACGGCAACGAGCGCAGCGGTGATGGTGGTAAAGGTGGGGTGGTAGTCGAAGGGCAGGCGGAATTCGGTGACTTTGGGGGCCTTTAGCATTCCAAGTCCTTCCTGTGCAAGAGCTTTCATCTCTAGAAGACGGGGCTTGACCGCCTCGTAGCCAGAAAGGGCCGGCTCGATGGGAACGACGACGAGCAACGAGTCTTTATCTTGAGGACGGGCTTTCGGCGTGCACTTCAGGGTTATGCTCTAGTATACCGTATGCCAAGGTTCATTATTTAGGCTGAGAATCAAACAATGAGTCGGGTTACATATTTGCGCACCTTTGAATCTATCGCAGTCATCTTGGCGGTCAAGATGTCCCCTTCAACCTTTCCGTACCACTTTGCATAGGCAACCAGCGTGTCCGGGTGTCCAGACATGTACATGCATAGGAACTGGGATTTGTCTGCAACAGGGTCGGAGGTGGGCATGTCTGTGACTGCGGTTTGTGTATGTGGTACGTGGAAGAAAGGTTGAAGTACTAATCAAGGACTGATATCCCTCATGCACGCAAATGATCGGATCACCCGGCACAATCAGACCCACCCAATCGGACAAGAGACTCCAGAGTTGGAAACGGCGAGAGGGCAAATCTGAAATCATGCCTGGAGTTGGAGAGTGTCGAGCGGCGCCTCTGCGTGAGTTGGCCTACTCTTGTACCCTGCTCTCCTCGTTTCAGGAGAATGAACTGGTTTGAGCCAGGACTCTCGCCTTTCTGCCAATAACCCTGCCGTTTTCGCCAATTGGAAAGAGAAAACTGAGTAGATAGTGAAATGGCTTTGATGTGAGTTGAGTGCTCTGATAGTACATATAATGTAAAGGGCCAATGAGGATTACTGGCCGATGGTGAGGACAAGTTGCAAGATGCACCAAGGCGAGTTCAAACTGCAAACTTTGGCTTGTGCTCTTGAAAACGTTGCTCACCCGTACATGCTAGGGCGCGAGTGTCGAAGGTCTGGTCGGTCGTCGAATCTGTGTACGTATGTCACTGTGGTGGTTGAATTAAGGGAGAGCGCCCGAACTGAGGGAAAACTTGACATCCTTCATATTAATATGTAGCTGGGCTACCTACGTCCGACGGCCACGAGACGAGGACTACATACTCCCTGCCAAAATAATAAAGTTTAAACCAGATTGTTGCTATCATAAGTATACTCCGCGATGCAGTATGTACTTCCTACTGGTCGGACTACTGTACACAAGGAGTCGCGGGAAAATCCAAGCCAGTGGGGACTCATTATCATTCTTCGGATAATTAAAGATTGGATCATGGCGCAAAAGAAGCATCACTAATAGAATAGAAACTCAGCGGCCGTAGTGAATTATCAGATCCTTATGTTCTACGGTCCAGGAATACTCGGAAAGTTGCAAGGATTGGGTCATTGCCGGTCAGCTCCGCCCTCCCCCATATGCGGAAGCTTCAATATTCATATGCACCGTCTCTTGACCTTTGCATCGCCGTCCGTTGTGAACCTAACTAGGAAGTCGACTGGTGAACAGGGATCGATTGGCCGGGGGCAGCGTAACTGCCCGATTCATACCCTTCATCGTAGCTCACCGGGTGGTCTTGCTGAAACTGAAACTGGGATCCAGGCGCTGGCGTTGCAGTGGTAGGTGGGTTTCACTGCAGGAACAGGTTCACCAGCCTGGTGTGGCTGTCGGAGCGGTTGAACTGGGGCACGGGGGCCGGCCTCTGGTTTCTTGAGGAGAAAAGACTCGGAGCGGTGTCGGTAGCGGGAGCTGGAGCTGAAAGTTGGGATATGGAACTAGCCCGGGGTTGCATGTACATGCTGGCCTTGGGCATCCCGTTCTGGGGTTGTTGTTGGTGGTGGTGGCGGAGGCTCCACTCGGCTTGAGAAGACGTGGCGTGATATGGCTGCTGAGGCTGGAGGCTTCGAGTGTCGGATGGTGGGGATTTGTGGGCTAGTAGACCGACTGGGAAGGAAGCGTGAGTGTGAGGCGCAAGTGTGCTGTGTCTGTACGATGGACTCTGGTATGCGATGCTTTGGGTGGACAACTGGTTCGAAGACGACGACTGGGAGTGCAAAGAGGAGGGATGGCGGCTTACAGGAACCGCACTCGGCGCTGCAGTGTCTGATGCCAAATTGAGCCTCTGTTGTTGGGAATTTATTGGTGGTGGTGGTGATTCTGCGTTCTGGTATCTGTTCGTAAAGGGTACCAACTGCCATTGGCAACGAAGCTTTTCCGCCCTGTTTTTGGGCACGGTACACTCCAGGGAGCCGTATTCGAGGCAACATGACAGGCAGTACCGATGCACGCACTTTAGCGCACCCCGCCCGCGGCACTTGTCCTTTGTGCATTTCCGGGTTGCTCCGCTGGGCTCAGTGGGCTGGCATAGCTGTGTGACTCTTGGCCCTGCGCTACCCGGGCCCACCCCTTAGCACTACGAAGGGAGGGTCCGGCGGAACGCAACTCGAGCGGTTCATCACAAAAAGCCTGGTCCAGGGGCACTTTGCAATACAACGTTTCGCTGGATTTCAGATTGTTGGCGGGGTGGTATTTGGAGCTGAGTGGGCCGTTAAGGATAGAGGGAGTATGGGCAAAGTGGTAATGAGTACAGTGTCGTTGCGCTAGCATGGTAGAAGACTTACTCTTGACGCTGAGAGGCCCATGACTCACTGTCAGATGTTAGAATCAACGTTTTGTAAAGCCTCCCTCTCAATAGGTATAGGTAACTTACGAAGCGCCCAAGATAAGAGGATGAATCTATATTGACTAGGTCGAGCAGTCGCTGGGAAATGCAAGTTGGAGAAGCTGAGGAGGAGATGGTACTAGTACTAATTAGGTTAGCGACTAACTGCTCAAGGGCCGTTATAAGTACTATGCTAGTCATTCTTATTTTAAGCCTGACTGTGCATGAGCGCTTGTTTAAACCAGACACCAATTGATATCGATGTCGGACCCAATTGGAAGGTCCATCATATATCCCGGAGAGTGATGCAGTCTCCAGCAGTGATTACGCTCGTGCACAGCTCTCAAGGCTCGTTTGGCTCTCTGAGATGGCGATTACAGGATACTAGTTCGTTCTCGAAAAGAAATTTGAAAGTGCTACGTTGCTGTCTGATCATTGGTCCGGATTCCTCTTTTGAGAGAGCTTGTGAACGTTAAGAAAGTTCAAATACGCCAGATCGGGTTGACTGATTGAGCAAGAGGGCGATTTTTCGGGTTTACTTAGCATACGCTGAAGCGTACAGGGACTTAATAGTCCGTCACTGGCGTCAACGCGTCACGCCGGCATTGGTCAGTGTATTTTATGGGAAATGTCGCGGGGTCTGGACTGGATGTTGTTATCGATCATGGCGTAGCTTACGGGGGTTGATACACTGTTGATGATCGTAAATAGTGCGTACATTGTGCATGACCTGCAAAATCCCAATTCAGTCTGACACTGCGAAGGTTAGATGTCAAGATATGGATATAGAAATTCTAAACTCGCTTCAAGGTGTCCGTTGCAAGTCATGCAAAGTCTAGAAACTTTACTTGTAACGCGGTGACTCAGGCTACAGTCAATATATGGAGTCCTCTGGCTAGTACCCAAAGACTGTTCATGCTTTGACAATATCCTAGTCATACAATGTCATCTTCTGGATTTTTGGGGGTGCTATCAGAGCCCAAGAGCCTGAGCCTTTACAGCCATTAGTACTATGAGTAGTCCCGAGGAAAAGAACCCGACCAAAGTCACTGCCATAGCACTATTTATAGACATGGATGCTTATCATAATGATACCCATTGTCAACTTGATTCTTGGATTGTGCAAGTCCTGAACGCCGAATGTGTTTCGTTGTATCAGGGCACAGAGTGCTGTATAATGTTTGCTACGTAGGTAAGCGTCTACTGGATTTTCGAGCGGGGCTCGGGCGGGTGCGGTCAACACTTGGATATGTGTAACCTGAATTCTCCCAGGTCACACTTTGCGGACCTGTAGTGACTACGTTGAACATTCTTTATATCAAAATAGAAATGCACATTCCCACAATCTAATCGTTTCCTCCAAAAATGTACTTACGCCTACTATATGTACATACGCGAGACAAATCTGAGCCTGTCGGAACCAAGTCGGAACTCGGACTCTTCGAAAATGAAAATGCCAATACAGTAAATAGAAACCATACGCCGCGAGCAGATTCTCGTGTCTGAATAGAGATATAAATACAATTAGAAATAGGACCAGCAGGACTCCCATGGAATGGTGGTGGGTTAAGGCCTAGGTGGGCGCCTCCACGCACGCAGGGTCATACAAGTATAAACTTCAACCCTGAATATTCAACACCTTGCCCTTTGTATCTCCGACCTCCGCTTAACCCACCCAGGCAGCCGACGTGAACATGCTGGGGGAAGCATAACTATAACGGCCCGAATACACTCCATCGTCGTTCCTCGGGTCGTCTTGCTGAGAGCGGGGCATAGGCGCTGGCGTTGTGGCAGTGCTACTCGGGGGGTTCTGCAGCATGAACATGTCCAGCGTTCTGTGGCCGTCGGGGAGGGTAAGCTGGTCTACGGGGGCTGGCCTCTGGTTGATTAAAGAGAAGGGAGGGTCGGTGTTAGTTGGAGCTAGGGTAGGCAATCTGGATATGAACGGCATGGGTTGCGTAAAAATAACCTTGGGCTCGAGCGCCATCTGCGCTTCTTCAAACTGGGAAGTCCACTCAGCTTGAGGCGGCGGCGCCACGCCGTGACGTGGCCGGTGAGGCTGGAAGCTGCGAGTGTACAGTGGGAATTGAGTGGCCGAATCCGTCAGGGCAGGGGTGAGAGGTGCAAGCGTGTGCGTGTATGCTGGCTGGTACGCAATACTTTGCGTGGACAGCTGATATGAAGTCGAAGTCGCTTGGAAGTCCATAGTGGGGGAATAGGGATAGGGATAGGGATTGCCGCCGCAGCTCGCAGAAGCTGCACCTGGCGCTGAGGTACTTGGCGCCGATGTGAGTTGCTGTTGGGCTGGTGCTGCGTCCTGGTACCTGCTCGCTCGATGCATGAGATGGGTCGTTGAGAGAGGATGTGGGAGATACCAACTGTGCCTGGTAGCAGATCTTTTCCGCCTTGTGTTTGGTCACGGTACAGTCCAGGGTGCCGTGTTCGAGACAGCACGGGAGGCAGTACCGGTGGATGCACTTTAATGCACCCCGTTTGCGGCACTTGGCCCTCGCGCATCGGCCACTTTCTCTGCTGGGCTGAGCGAGCAGCGCAGAGCTGCGCGTTCTTTGGCCCTGCACTGCCTGTCCCAGCCCCTCACTCTCCTTAGTAGGAGCGTAGGCTCC
Organism: Coprinopsis marcescibilis; assembly: GCA_004369085.1. NCBI lineage: Eukaryota > Fungi > Basidiomycota > Agaricomycetes > Agaricales > Psathyrellaceae > Coprinopsis > Coprinopsis marcescibilis. The sequence continues at coordinate 59,440 of ML210200.1, forward strand.
GGCGCCGGCGGAAAGCAAATCAAGCACCTCGGTACACCTCAAGTCCAAGGGCATTATACAGTGCATCATTTCGCTGCTTTTTGGGTCGTTGGCAGCGTAGCGTGTGCTGATGCGCAGGAGAGGACATGTGGTAAGAGTAAAGCGATAATGAGCACAGCACCCACGCTAACAAAAAGGAAGACTTGCCTTTCAAGCTGCAAGACCGGGGACTCACTGTCAAATACCACAGAGCTGGAATGACAACTCCCGGTCAGCGTTATTTGTCGCGCCCCGCTGTCGATACCTATAGCCAACTCACGAAGCGTCCAAGATATAGGATGGTTCCATACCGTCGGGGTTGAGCAGTCACAGTGGGTAATGCTGGAGAAGTGGAGAAGGAGACGATAGGATATTTCCAAATGCTCGAGGGCAGCTATGTTGGCAATTTATGCCAACCGCGTTATACCTTGAGGCTTGCGTGAGTGAACGCTTCTTCTGTCAGACTAAATTCGATTCTCTCAGAGGTGCTTCACTTCTCAGTAGCAGCTCTGCAGGTACTACATTTACCCTGGTTTGTATGGCACCTTGAGATAGAGATCATAGCAGTAGTTCGTTCTCGAGGAGAAATCAGAAAAGCACACGTTCTTGGCTGAAGAGACTTGCTTCTCGGGTTTAAGTCACGGTTTGGATTTCTGGACTCGGATTTGTGCCAATCTGAAGCATCGAAGCTGGCCTAGGGTGTTTAGAACTGTTTCAAAAAGCATCTTCCATGGTATGGCAGATGCATCACATTCCAACCACATGGCCAACCAAATAGTATGAGGGTGTGTTCTGTGTGGTTCAACTCTCATCTTTTTATCGGAGGTATCGCCGGATGGTGGCCTCTCACTTACGAGCATAAACTCTCACCGAGGTAGTGGCGATTTCTGACGGCACTACTATGGTATATTGCAAGTAGCGCCCATGGTATCAGTCGTGTAGACTATACCTGAGAAATTCCCGAGGGATCATGAGCGGGCTGTATCATGACGCAACGATCATATAGTACCATGGCTGTCATCCCCCATTGAGTACTTTGCTTGGTAGTTGAGCCTCATACAGCGGCGTTTCGATCCATCGCGCAAGATTTATCTTCTTTTGTGGAGTGGTTGGCTTGCTATGTAAGTCAAGAACTCGCCAGAGCCCTACACCATTCAGTTTTCTTGTGTTTCCATCAAATCATCAATATCCGGTATACGGGATCAAAATTCGATGTTCAAAGATCCAACTCAGAAGCGATGGTTCTTTCGCCCGAGGTGCTCCAATGTCCACTAAACACCCTATCAGTTACCGTCGTGAGGGCGGCGCAAGTCATCGAGTCCGCTACACAGGTTTATAATTAGGCCTCCGCAAAAACATTTTTAAGCGGACTCGGAGACGAACTGTTGGATATCAGTTTCTGCACGAACAATGGATATGGTCCCATGCTTCCAACAAATTCGAACAGTCAAAACCAAGCAAAACCACAAGGTCTCCGAAGTTTGGGGTTTTCTTTGCCAAGCTTTCCATGCTGTTACCATTTTGTGATGCTACATTTATTCCTCTATTCACCATCGTGGGAGTACCAGGCAATATGGTTCTTGGTTCTCGGCCAAACATTGGAGTGGTGCCTGGTGGTTCTCCTCTTACTTCTCTCGTGGGTTTTGAGAAGACGTTCATTCGAGATATGTAGCGTTCGACCGTCCCACTTTCCCGCCGACGTGAATCAACGCTGGCCCATGGGGGCGCCAGACAGTCCAAATAACGAAGCGACAGATGAAACAACAGAAACATTCGGTCTTCGTAAATGGATAGGAATAGAGGGAACCAATCAGATAAGCAATGTATCAAGCGGCCTACGTCAAGCTCTCGAGAGGGCGCTTGAGATCCCTACCAATTCACAAGCTTAGATTCCTTCTACAGCAACATCTGTCAAGGACTCCAAACACAGGGCGGAATTTAAGCTTCGAAGTTGCCAATGGCAGTTGGTACAAAGCTTGAAATCTACCCGGGTGACCCCAGTTACGGAGCGAACAAATTTCAGCACGCACCACCATTGGTGGTAAATTACAGTTCCCAACACCAGCGGCTCAAGGTGGCATTGGGAATCTCAGCGCCGGATGCAAGTTCCTGCAAGCCGCCATCGCTCCTCCGAGTCTTTGCACCGCCAACCGGCGTCTTCGAACTTCCAGCTGTCTACGCAGAGTACCACATACGAGAGTCCACCGCACGGACACGGCACACTTGCGCCTCACACTGACAATTCCATCCCAATCGGTCCACTACTAGCCCACCAATTCCCACTATCCAACGCGCGAATTCGAAGCATTAGCTTCCAGCCTCCGCGACCATGCCACGCCACGTCTCCCCAAGCCGAGTGGAGCACCCACCACCAACGTTAGCAACCTCAAACGCCGCAAACCCCAACTTTCGACTCATTCATATCCAGATCGCCTGCCCGACTTTCAGCTCCCGGCGCTACCGACACCACGACGAGTCCTTTTCCTGTTAAATTTCTCCTCGAGCTTGAATTCGAACCAGAGGTCGGGCCTTGTCTATCATGTTCGCTTCGACCGCTCGGACAACCACAACAGGCTGGTGGATCTGTTTATGCAGCAAACCCCGCCTGCTACTACCACTGGTGCTGATGCTGCTGCAACGCCTGCGCCTGAGCCTAGACCCCAGTTTCAGCAGCGAGACTGCCTCCGAGTCGGTGGAGGGTATTCGGGCAGTTACGTTGAACCCTGGACTAGGCGATCGTTCCATGTTCAGCAGTCGACTGCCTGAGTGGGTTGACGACGGACATGGTACAAACCGTAGGCCGAGAAGTGGTGAATAGAATACTGAAGCTTCCGTGGGTGGAGGAGGATGGAGCTGACCGGCAATGGTCCAACATTTCCCAGTATTCCGTAGAGCAAGAGAATCTAATAGGTTTATTCAATTAATGGTGCTTCACTGCTGGTTTCTCACTTTTGTCAAGGGAGAAATGCATTTGTTACATGGATAACGATAGCGGCGATGTTCTAGACGTGGGATGATGGTAGACCAGTGATCGGCCGGTGCGTGAGCAAGTCGTCAACACTTTTCAGATAGAAGGGCACATCCCTTGAAGCTTGAGGTTCTGGCTTATCAAGGCCACTGGTCAGGTGTTCGTTATTAGACCCAGGCGTGAACATCGTCAGACGGCGGTATAAATGGTAAATCGAAACAGGTATCACGTCGTAGACCAAGTCAAGGGCTTAAACTGTTGAATCCGAGTATCGGACTTGTATACGTGCGTCAAAAATAGAATGGATCTCATACTCCGCGATGCAGTAGTATATTCCGATTCCTATCAACTACTTACTTATACATATGTACACAAGTCGCGAGAAAAAGCCGAGCCAGCTCGGGATCCACATTATTCGGATAATAAAAGGTGGATCATGGCCCCAAAGAAGCATTGCAGTCTAATGAATTGAATGGAAACCAGCGACCGCAATTAGATTCTTTTATTCTGAATAGAGATAATCAAGACGCTAAGCTAAAGAGTCTGAACCTGGCTGATGAACGTTGAATGTTGAACATTGGACTCTGATGGTGGAAGGCCTGGTCAGCTCCGCCCTCCTCCACACGCGCAGGGCATCGCAAGCTTCAATATCCACCATCTCTTGGCCTTTTGCATCAACGTCCGTCTTTAACCCATCCAGGCAGTCGACTGGTGAACGCGGAACGATTGGCTGGGGACAAATAACCGCCCGGATACCCTTCATCGTAGCTCATCGGGTATTCTTGCTGAAACTGGGGTCTAGGCGCTGGCGTTGCAGTGGTAGGCGGGTTTTGCTGCATGAACAGGTCCACCAGTCTGCTGTGGCTGTTCAAGAGGTTGAACGGGTATGCGGGGGCAGCCCTCTGAATATTGCTTGAGGAGAAAGGGGTAGTGCCGGTAGCGGGAGCCGAAAGTTGGGATATGGAAGCCCGGGTTTGCGTGTACATGACCATGGGCATCCCGTTCTGAGGTTGCTGTTGTTTTTGGTGGGGACTCCACTCGGCTTGGGGAGACGTGGCGTGGCATGGCTGTTCGGACAGTGGGGATTGGTGGGCTGGTAGACCGAGTGGGATGGAAATGTGAGTTTGAGGCGGAAGTGTGGCTGGTGGACTCTGGTATGTGGCGGTACTTTGCAACTGCCATTGACAACGAAGCTTTTCCGCCCTGTGTTTGGGCACGGTACATTCCAGGGAGCCGTGTTCGAGGCAGCAGGACAGGCAGTACCGATGCACGCACTTCAGCGCACACCGTCCGCGACACTTGTCCCTTGTGCATTTCCGAGTTGAACTTGCGCCGGTGGGCTGGGTCGGGAGCAGCGGTGGTGCGTTGGATGCTTGTTGGCTCTGGGCAATTTGCGCCCAGTCCGCACTCGCCTGCGAGTCAGGGCGAGGTAAGTACGGACGAGCGGAATGCACCGAGTCTAGCGCCCCACCACGCCGGGGATCCAATACCAGTCCACCATTGCTATGCCACATTGCACTGGATGTCGGATGGCTGATGGCATAGTGATGCGCATTGAGAGAGTCGTTAAAGACATGGGAAGGGAAAAGCGATGGTGAGCATACAGCATACCCGAGCCAATGATGATGAGGACGACTTACTCTGGAGGCTGCGAGGCCTGTGAGTCGCTGCTAAATTTCATGACATTAAATCTGCAACGTAGAATCGGGTAGGCAACTTACGAAGTTTCCCAGAGATAAGATGGGTTCATATTGTCGAGGGTGAGCACCGTGGCGGGATATGCTTGCTACGAAACGATGTGTGATTCAAGTATAAACGTTCGAGAGCTTTTATAACCTCATTTGAAGACCTCCCGGAGGTGCTCTACCCTCCGGGGTAGCATCGGTATGTTCTCGAGAAGAATCTTGGCATCTGTGTTGCTGGTAACTAGTCCAGCTTTCACTGCTAGACCTCAGACAAAGCCTTATCGAGTAAACGAAATGACGAGTGATGACATGCTCAATGCTGTATTCCGACTCTTCTTTTCTCCACGGGGCCACTAAGAAATCCGCACTTTCCGTTGCTGACCCGGGGGGAGGCGTTTCAAATTTAAGCACGTGGGATTCTGAACTCACTTGGCGTTCTCTATGCTGTGATGTGGGAGTGAAAGTATCCAGATGTCAAATGTCATGTCAAGGAAGAGAGAAGCAGACATAGATAAAGTAGTAGCTCACAACGGTTTGCCTCCACATGGTCCCGTATTCGTCGATGATAATCCGTGCAGCTTGACTCACGTACCCAAGCGCCTCCGGTTCCGAGCGATACTATGTATAGCCCTTGGGACGTCCAGAGGGTCCTGTAAGCGGACAAAAGAGGATAGATAACCAGCTTGTTCATACGACTGATTGCCGAGTATGGTTAGTAGGGCAGAAGCCATCTGAATAAGAATAAGGCTGGTGATTAAGATTCGTTTTGTAAGTACTAGTTATAGTAATTCCAGTGTCCGAATACATATCCTTGATCACCGTGACCCTCACTGAGCGGGAACGCTGTGGAACACTGGCATTCGCGCGCGCGAGTCTTGGGTCAAGCTGCACGGATCATCGTCGCGACGAATACGGGACTGTGGAAGCACACTGTTGCGGGCTGGCTATCTATGCTTCGGCCCCGTTGACGGCACCCGATGGAAAAGAGAACGCCAAATGCCCGCGCGCTTAAATCACTGATCTCCCCACGAAAGGACGGTTAACAAGCTACATAAATGGTCAAGCCAAGCACAAGACCTCCAAATGGAATAGGACGCGTCTATTTATACACTGCGAGATCGAGATATGAATTTGGAGTAGGCTAGAACAGGAAAAGACCAACTCGAGCGACGAGATCTGAACAGTATCTTCCCCCGGGCCGCAAGATGTGCCAATTCAATCACTGAAATGAGGGCCACATTTTCGGGGCCAAAAAATCTAACCAAAATCCATGAACAAAGTTTGCATCTTATCTACGGATTCTGGGAGCACCCCTACTTAACCTTTTGTGCCGTTGTAAACATCTAAATATGAAAAGTATTTACAAATCATTTTGGAAACCTACAAATATCAGGGCCCCACTCAAGGTGCTTATGTCTCTGCCAGCCATAGCAACCGTTACCACCTTGGGCCAGGCTGCACTATTATGGGACTTTAAGAACTCGACATAAATCCTTCAACAAATGTTACCTATTGTCCAAGGTGGCCACTCAGAAATGCGCACCAGAATGTCGTACCTGAGGAAGCATTTTTGAAGAGACTAAATAGATCCATCGCTGCAGTGAATGGGAAGTGCCTGGTCAAGCCAAGCAGAAGACCTCCAAATGGAATCGGACAAAGTCTATTTATACACTGCGAGATCGAGATACGAATTTGAAGTAGGTTAGAACAGGAAAAGACCAACTCGATCGACGAGATCTGAATAATATCTTCCCCCGGGCCGCAAGATGTGCCAATTCAATGAGAAGTGCCTGTACAAGGTTTCGTGGACGGTCCTAGGATCGCTGTACTGTGCGATATTAGAGCTGTCGGAGTATCATGGTATGACAGGAGATTCTGATACGCAACTGGACTTGTCCGTTCGTTCTCACCGTGCGTGCCTTCTACTACACTGTTTTAGCTCTATTTCACAGGTTGTCCGTGTGTCGGGTAGACGGCGGAGTTGTTCATTTTACTGTTTTCCTAAACGCAGGCGGTCTTTGGTGCTTCACTGCTTGGGGTCTCACTTTTGTCAAGAGAGAAACATAGGCATTGGAGTAGTTATTGCATGGATAACGATAACGGCGATTTTGAAGACAGGAACTTGCATTGTTCGCGCTCGAATGTCAAAAACTATTCAACATCTTCGAAGCTCCAGCCTCGTCCCGAGTCCCACGTGTCGTGACTAGCGGCTAATCTTCACACCCGTTACAGATTTGTAGGTGATTGATGAGGTGGTCGTCTGCTCAAGAACTGAATGGCGAATGCGATAGGGGGGATGGGTGAGTATCTGTTGTTTGTTGTAAAAATGGTAAACCTCCTCCCTTTACCTGGTTTCTTGGCAGCCTATTGCTCTATCCGACTAACGATATGCTACATTGTCCCGTTGACATCAAAGTATCCGATTGATTTCCGGATATGTAGGGAACAAACCCCGGAAGAACGAATGGGTGTGGTTCCTGATTGATTCCTATTTCTCGTGGTAATTAGAGTATGTTCGATTGTATGTATGTACTGTTAGACCATCTCACTTTCCCGTATAGAAGCCCTAGCCTCCCTCTACAGAACGAGGCTTTCGCCTAAGCCTTGCGCAAGGCTATTACGATAACTAAATCCAATCATCACTTTACTCTTATCCTCGTGCTTCACTTTCCTCTCTCTCCCTGCATCTGCACCTGATGTCCAGTCCAGTCCATCGTGTGGGACGCTCATACTTTTGTCTTGTCTTGTAATATCATCCAAGTAAGCTTCTGTGTGTTCTGCCGTGCTGACCGAACTGGCTCTGCCCCAACAGCCCGTCGTTTCTGTCTACAGGTCCACGCTCGCGAGCGATCGCTCAGCAGCTTTTAGCGCCCGTGCGTAACATCCTGCGCCGCTAGCCCAGTCGCGACCTCTGCAGTATCTGCAAGTCCACTCCTGTTCCTTTTTTCGCCAGTCTTTAAATTGGGATGGGCTGGTTAATACATGTAACATGATACACCGTAGTACAGCAGTATCGATGGTCACTCATAAATATCACTGGGCATTTGTTCCTACACCCTGACGTCCAAACAGCCGTGGGGGACTCTGCCTTGAGATCTGCCGTTCGATCGCAGGGTTTGACAGACGAGTCTGGAGTACAGTATACCAAGCGACCATCGAACTTTGTCCTCAAGCAATCATTCACAGCCCCTGAATCAAAAGCTGGGGTCCACTCTTGCGCATTGCTGACTGACAGATATGGTTCGAGCGTGGGAAGATTGATGACTCGGGAAGGCGGGATGTGGGCACGTGGAAGATTGTTCGGCTCCTGAAAAAGAAGAATTCATGGCGCGCTTAATGACAGTGGACTCGATCATCAGCCAGCTCACAGGATGGCTTCGCCCAGCTCATCGACGTCGTCCACACCAATGCCCCTCACGCCCGACTCGACCGGCGGCGACCCAGCAACACGCAAGGCAAACCGACGACAGACCGCAGTCTATAACCCCTCCAATCCGCCGACCAACAGCCCGAAACCACTCAAGCCCTTCAGCAGGAGTGCAGCCAAGCGGGAGAGCGTGCTGGCCCTCGGCAGCATCGAGCACCTGCAGCAGTACTTTAGCAAAGCCGGCATCGCGAGCAAGAAAAAGTAAGATCTCCACCGCATGTCTGCCTACCGCACACAACTGATGATGATGCATTGCAGCCCACTCGCGAACAGACTACGGAATCTGGGGCTGGTGCCCGCAATCGGCGGGATCGAGCACGTCCCGCTCTCACCGCAGGGCACGGAGAGCTCGCACGCGCTCTCGCTCGAATCGCTCCTCGCACCCGCCTCCAGCCAGCCCCCGCACGCCGCCAGCACCCCGCACGTGCGCACCCACGGCGTGCACCCCGACGCGATGCTCCCCGGGGTCATCCACGACCTTGCGCAGCTCGTCGATGTCTGGAACCTCGCCCGCCCGCTCCCCCGTGCCCCTGACGCCGCCCCGATCGATATCATCCACCTCGTCAAGACCTCCACGCGCACCATCCAGAGCGTGCGCAATTACGTGCTGAGCCTCCCGGACGAGGACACTGAAGCTATCCGCGCAAGCTCCACCCTGCCTTCGTCGTCGTCGTCTGGAGGTGCGGCGGGGGATCCGCTGGCGCTGATTCGCAGGAGTGCGATGGAGGTGCTTGCGAGCCTCCGCGAGCTTGAAGAACGCGCACGGTTGCCGCTGTCGGACGATGCGTATGATGCGCAGAGCGATGGTGGTGGGAGTGGCAGTACTCAAGCAGCAGCAGGGCATAGCCCTGAGCCTGCCGACCCAGCCATTACGTTCTCGCTTGTGCAGGTGAATGGCAAGTACGAGAGTGTGCCGGTGTGGGTCGACGAGGACGATTTCGACGCGTTCGAGGACCTCGCGGTCAAGAAGGAGCGGTGGGACCAGCGGCTCGAGCTCTCGAATGGCTGGCTGTACCGCAAGGATGTGGGGCTGGGAGAGCTGGAGAGGGAGAGGGAGGCGGTGGGCAAATATGTCGAGCTCGTGGATGATGCGTTGTTTAGGGACAAGGTTGGGGGTGGAGAGGCAGAGGGGGCGTACAATTTCGAGGGTGTGAGGAGCAAGTTGGACGAAGCTGCTTCGCGATCCCGCTCGCATGTCCGTTCCTTGGACCCGAATGCGACTTCTAAACCCAGCCGGTCGCCGTCGCCTGCACATGCAGCAGCAGCAGCGCAGAGGAGCAAGAACCGGCGTGTCAGCGGGTCCGATGTTCCTGCTGCTGGTCCTGCGAAGCAGAAGCAGAAGCAGGTCCCGCTCTTTTTGGACACCTCGGGGGAGAAGCGGAGGGTGAGCACGGGGGTGTTGGGTTTGGGTGGGGGGGTGATGACGGAGGAGCCGGAGATGATGAGTGTTATTACTGAGGAGGGTGGGGGGTTCCGTGGGTGGCCGGCTGGTGGTATTGTAGAGGAGGAAGAGGGTGATGAGGAGGAGGAGGAAGAGGAAGTGGGGGATGAAGAGTTGCCAGAGTGGGCTCAGCGTCGGACGTTCCAGGGGGATCAACTTGGTGTGTTCTTTCTTTATATTTATTTCTGGTTGGGTTACTGACTATTTTGCTCTCCACCTTTCTTATCATCTACCATTTGTGTCGTTTTATTGTATCCTCAAACCCCTACAACCACACCACACCATCCCTACTACCACGACAGCCCGCGCACACGCATTCCTCAAAGCCTTCCTCCCCTCCACCTACCAACCTGCACTCATCCCACCGCATGCGCCCTACAGCCCCGAAGAATTTTTAGGGTCGTTGAGTTCGGGGCAGCTGCTGTGTTTTGCGTATAATGGGTGTGTGAGAAAGAGTCGGCATCCGTGGGGGTTTGTTGCGCGGGAGGGGGTGCATGATGTTTTGGCGTTGGAGGGGGGTGCGAAGGAGGGAGTGGGTAAGGAGGGTAAGGGGGAGGGTGTGAGGGAGGGGGAGGTTGTGGAAGAGGGGAAAGAGGGGAAAGGCAGGCAGAGCCCGAGTGGGTTGGGTGGAGCTGGGTGGACGTTTAGAAGGACTGATAATCTGAGGTTGTGGGTTGGGTACGTGGTTTTTGGTTTTGGTTTTGTTTTCTTCTTTTTGGTCTCGTTCGTTCGTTTATTCCTTCGTTTATTCGTTCATGCATTTATTTTATTTTCCGCCTGTCCCATTCATTTCATCCCATCCCATTCATATAAACAAATTCTAACACCAACGTAGGGCTCTGAAACTACGCTACTTGATCCCGATCCAGATGCCTGCGCAGCATGTGTCGGCGGGTGCACCGGGGATGGTGCAGTTGCCTGCTGTTGGGGCGGGTGCGTTGGGTGCGTTGGGGAAGAGGGGCGGTGGGGGCGGTGGTGGTGCGTCTGGACCGAGTTCGCCGAATTCGAATGCTGGGTTTGGGGGTTTGGGTTTGGGATCGGTTGTTGTGAGAGACAAGGAGAAGGATAGGGAGAAAGGCACGGAAAAGGAGAGGGAGAAGGAGAAGGAGAAGGAGAAAGACAAGGAAAGGGACAAGGATAAAGACAAGGATAAAGATAAAGACAAGGAGAAGCTGCTGTTTGATGCCAAAGTGGTTGCGAGGAAGGATGAGGGGTGGGAGGATATGCTTGAGGATGTGTTGGTGCGGTGGATGTGGAGGGCGGTTGAGGAGAAGCGGAAGATGTGAGTGCGTGCGTGGGTGTGCGTAAAGAGCAAAGTGGTGGTAATGTGTAGTGTGTAATGTACAATGTAATGTTTTCGGTTTGGGATGTAATGGATGGACGGATGGACGGATGGATGGATGGAACGTTTGTATGGATGTCGTGTCGTTGGACGTGTATGTGGGACAGGGGCCATCGCGAATGCGAAATGAAATTGACGCGTAAAGCTGCAAGCACGCTCACTGTACTTGTATTTACTATTGACCACCTTGGCAAGCTTTGTTTGGGTGAGATCAATGGTGCCTTTTTCGTCCAAGATACTTTATGATACTAATTACGGGGCTATGATACGAGTCGGGGCTTGGCTGAAGCAGTTGGAACTGAATATTATAGGCGTTGCTCGATCGGTAACCAACGTTGTGAACTAGATTTAAATTTGACAACGTTTGCAATGTCGATTCTCGCTCGCCTGCATTTGTGATTATTTACATTAATCCAAACGAGTAGGGGTAGGTAAGTAAGTATTAACAAGCAGATTTAAAGACCAAACCGGTTCTGGATATCGATGTTTGCGTCGTACGACCTTCAACGGGCACGCATCACCTACCCACCCCTCAACCGCCCAACCCAACCACAACCCCTCACCACCCCGTCTGCGCCGGCGCCCCATGCCTTTTCCTGACATGCAACCCCAGCCTATCAACCGGCGCGCCAAAGCGGACTTCAATCTTGTGCTTGCACCGCGCAGGGTCAGAGTCAGACAAGCCCGCCTGCGCAAAGCAGCAGTGGTACTGCACCATGGGCAGCTCGCGCAGATGGTACGTGCGGCCCCTAACGACGTGCGCGCCGATGCGCAGGGCTGGTACCGACTGCCTGCAGACGCCTGGGGGCTCGTGTGGGGTGCGGCAGGAGCGCCAGCTGCAGCGGATGCGACTCGAGTCCCCGGCGGGGGCGGGGGCGGGGATCGACGCTGGGACTGGCGCTGGGGAGCTGTTGCCAGGATGCACAGTAGCAACACCGATGTCTGAGGGTAAGGTCTGGTTTTGGTTCTGGGTGTGGAGGTGGGAGCGCATGATATGCTCCTGTATGGCGCACTCCAGATTGAGCAGCGAACCGTCTACGGCAGACCGGAGCATGATGGGGCACCTGCACACCGTTGCCACCGCCAGCCCGCGCTCCGTGACCCACTGACACATGATCGAGGGCGGGAGCTGTCGTACTTCCATAGGGATAGGGCGGGTCGGCTGCGGATGTCCGAGACGGGGGCGTGTGGTGTCGGGCGGGGCGTCGGCAAAGGTGTAGGTGAAGAGACCGGCAGCTCGCGCGGGATTCACTAGGTTCTCTTGCAGAGCCAGGGCCGCTTGGTCGATTAGATGCGCGTTGGGGGGCTGGTGGACAGGGTTGGGATGCGCGTCGGTGTACGAGGCCGAGTCCGAGTCCGAGTCTGGGTCACAGCTGTTGGCGGAGAGATGGGGACGGTCGGCGTCGTCCGTGTCTGTTTCTGCTTCTGCTTCTGCTTCTGCTTCTGCTTCTGCGTGGTCGAACGGGTCAGCGGGCGGCGCTCGGGAACTGCTGCTAGCGAGCGGCGAGTCCCTCGCGGGGAAGGGGAATCGAGTTTGAGCGTCGTATGCGGCGAGAACGATGCGGTGCAGGTCCGCCATTCTCATGGCCCCCGGCACAAATGGCAGTGTCTCCGTGAACTCTTCGCCGTCTGGAGCCTTGAATGTGTAGGCGAGGGAGACTGTGGGGTCGGGCTTGGGCTCGCGCATGGGGTAGGAAACCGTAAAATTGACTTGCAGCAGCTCGTATTCGTCGGGCTGTTCTTTGCCTTTGCCTTTGCCAGTGCTAGTCCTGCTAGGTTTGGGCGGGGGATTGAGTGTAGGTTGTAGAGGAGGCACGGGTGACTGAGGAGCAGTGGATTCAAAAAGACCGGGAGCTCGCGAGAGATTCACCAGGCTTTCCTGCCGAGGGAGGGTCGCTTGGCCGTTGGGGGGCTGGTGGTTGGGATACGCGTCGATGTACGAGTCCGAGTCCGAGTCCCAGCTGTTGTCAGAGGAATGAGCATAATCGGTTTCGTCCGTGTCTGCTTCTGGGCCCTCGAAAGGGACAGTGGGCGGCCCGGCGATGGCCCCAGGCTCCACGCCGTCTTGGCCATGGGCTGTCCGCGTCGAGTCGCCAAGGCTGGTACGGCCTATGCGAGCCTCCCGCCACTCCCTTGCCAAACGGAGCATCTCATCCACTGTAAGCCGACGTTTGTTGGCACTGCTAGCAGGCGGTGAGTCCCTCGCGGGGAACGGTAATCGAGTTTGGGCTTCGTATGCGGCGAGAACGATGTGTTAGAAGTGTGTGATGTGTCAGCACCTTCCTAATATGGTCAGAGTTCCTGAACTGGACAAAACCGCTTGGCAGTTGCACACAGTCCACATTGCGGGTCCAGGTACACACTCATCCTTGGCTATCTAACTAATAGTCAACTCCATGTTCCTAAGATCATATAGCTCAGTGGTTAGAGCGTCCCTCATGTGTTGGTGGAGGTCCTAGGTTCAATCCCTGGTGTGGTCGCATTGCTCTATTTTAACACGATGCGGTGCAAGTCCCCCATGCTGGTCCCCGGCGCAAACAGCAGTGTATGCGTGAATTCGCCGTCTGGAGCCATGAATGTGTAGGCGAGGGAGACTGTGGGGTCGGGCTTGGGCTCGAGCATGGAGTAGGAAACCGTGAAAATGACTTGCATCAGCTCGTATTCGTCGGGCTGTTCCTCTGGAGCTTTGTGTGTGAGGGAGACTTTGGGGTCGGGCTTGGGCTCGAGCGAGGACGAAACCGTAAGATTGACATTGACTTGCTGCAGCTTCTTTTCGTCGGGTTGTTCTTTCCCTTTGCCTTTTCCAGTGCCATTGCTATTGCCAGTGCTAGTGCTAGTCCTGCTAGCTATAGGTCTGTGCGGAAGATTGAGTGCCGTTGGTTGCAAAGGAGGCCGCATGGTTGACGAAGAAGCGGTCGAGTATGTCATAATCATGTTTGAGTGCCAGACCTAGATTTCGTCGGTGGGGACAAGCGCAGTAAATGGGAGAGGAGGGGTGCTGCCTTTGACTTGAGCAACCTGCCAGTCAGTACGAGAGCACATTTTATAGCTCGGCGATGTTGGGTGGGGATTTTGCATTCTTCTGCCACTGTTTCCCCGAGTCGTCGCCAGTCTCTTTGCATGCTTTTGTCTTTTGTCTCGAGAGCCACTGTGTCTGTCCGCTGGCAAGATGTGGAGGTGGTGGCGAGCGGTGGTGGCACTGACTGAAGTTCATTGGCATCATTGTTTGTCTTGCGCTTGGGGTTTAAACATCGCGTTCGCGGGTAGAAATTAGCCCCTATACTAGCTTCAAATGCCTCAAGGAGTAAACTGAGAGTGTCAATAAAGCGGTATACGTAGTCCAGGCAGTATCTGAAGTTGTTCCTACGCTTCTCAGCCTTCAACCTTGATATGTACAGAGTGCTTACGCGCTAAGCTGGGAAACCATTATGTTCTGGGACGGTATTGGTATTGGTGTTGATCAAGCACAGGGAGCATTTTCAAGACTATTTGATTGTGTAACGTTCTACCTGGGTCTACAGACTCTAGCAGGTTGAACCTGTATTTTGGAAAGCTTTTTTAGCGTATTCATAATCGCGAAGAGGCTGATAGTGATAATCAGGATGCCGCGTTCAGATAGAAGTTCTGGCCAAATTGAATGGCTGAGTATTGATCTACCCCACAGAGCCGAGCCAGCATTGAATCTATGAATCATGAGATGAACTTTCCCCGATGTATCTGAGATCTCGTATATCCCGCTCTGCGTCATAGCTCACTGGAAGGATTTTTTGGGATTATCAGAGAAAGATGGCAAAGTTACACTGTCCCCGTCCATGCAGGACATAAGGGAGCAGATCCCAACACTATTTACACACATACTCCGTCGAGGTCTATTTCACAATTGACCCTAGTTTCATGTAAACGTAGACGGTAGATATTATTATTGTAACAATTGTAACATGGTTACATTCCGGCTGACCATCAGCTTTGGGGCATATGTCTACGGTTCGTTGGGGACATACATATCTTTAAATGGCCTAGTAAAATTATTTCCAGAGCAAGTGGTATAGTGATATCTCATTGATCGGTCGTTGTAGTAGGATAGTATGCGCACACGTAAGTAATACTAGTAACCCGTGCCATGCACGCGGATGTAGGTTTTCCCCTGTTTCGTCTTAACCGCTGACCGAGTTTCTTACCTCGTTCACTACGACCAGATCCTTGTACCTGTGTATATGCCTTCTTATAGTAGACATGTACTCGTTATGCCTCGTCTGCAGTGACACTTAATTCCCGCGCTTGATGATCACCGTGACGGTCGTGGCGAGACGTTCCAGAATCGATCATATTGGGATTATTCAGAAAGCCAAACAGCCGGGAAAGGCCATAGCCTGAGGCCCACGATTCAAATAAGGCCAAAATCGAACGTCCTGAGCGGATCGTTATGCCCACTGCCTAGATATTGACAGGCAGTCTCGACAACGATGCTGATTATATTAAATGCGGCACCTTATCTCAGCCGCCAGATGGTTATAAACTAGAAATTTTGGACGAGTGTCATGCGGTAGGCGACGTCCACGTAGTAGTATAGGTGGCGGCAGGGTACATAAGCGCCCGCTGTCACATACGGCTGCGCTATGATGGATTGGTCCAAGTTCGTGGTCTTTGACTTGGATGGGCGCGATTGTTTGTCAGGTTGTTCCACTTTTCTCTAAATGGTACGTCGTCCTTCGTGTACATAAACTATTGCTGCGCAAATGACGAACTAGAATCCGGCCTAGCTCGTTCGGCCTCGTTCTTCCCTCATGCATCAGCGCTGAGAATCTAGGAATGAATTAAATATCGTCCTTGCTAGTCGGTGGCGGCTTCGGCTTGAGACAATCGGCAGTGATTGATTATCGATAAACGGTTTGTTGTGTACCGGAACGATAGAGCACCGGTAAATATTACAGAAATTGCACCAACCTCAGGGGACAATGCGAAGCGCAAATATAGACTAATTGCGCACCAAAGTCGCTTCAATCGCATCTTGACTGAGCGATGAGCTCATGTTTCGGACTTTGGAATTTATGCGTATGTTGATTGCTCCTCTCCATACTTGCTGTCACTTGACCCTGACATTAAGGATTAGTGAACACAAAAAGAAAGTTCGTTGCTAGGTTTCTGGGGTGTTTGCTTTAACGGTCACTGTGCGACTGAGAATGAAGAAGTACGCCGTGCGTACTGTATCGATGTAACGTCTGTTAAGGATCATGAATGTGAGACTCCATTGCCGAATGGAAGTTGCCTACGGCATTGAAGCATGGGTTATGCATGTGCAAGATGGGCGCTAAAAGGTTGAACCCGAGCCTGTGGGTCGCTAACCTGACCACCAATTCACATCCAACGAGTGGTTAGCATTTCCATTGTCTCGCTAAAGAGCTAGCCGAGTCTGGATCTCGCAAACGAGCGCAAAATGGTGTCTTGAGAGCGCCCACACTCCGAGTCAGGCCGTTGATGGTGACGGTCGCGAGTCTCGTGAGTTTCTGTGGCTGTGCCGATCAGTTCCTGGCGGGGATAAAATGGGAGGCAGGCATGGATCTTGCCGTTAGATTGATTTGGGAGCGAAAAGTGCAAAAGTGGGCCGTCTGTGACTCTCGACCGCCATTCTCTCATTCTTTCTTTCACACCGCCAGGTTCGTCTATCCTCCAGCCTCTTCTGCTTGTTTCTGCCCGCTCACGACAATCTCAACCATCTGAATAGGTTTCGGCGACAACAAAGAGGCTTTTGAATACCATAGTACAATTGCAGTCCAGCCCATTGAAGGCACTTGAGGACGTTGAAAGGAAGGGATACTCGCAGCGAAGATTAGAGAATTCTGCAGTGAGTAGAGTGCATCGTTGCTATTCGTGCTGGTGGCGACTGACGTTCTTGCCCTTATCTTCTACCTCGCCATGCAATGCCTTTCAACAACCCCCGAATCAACAATTTATGCGCTGGAAACCATTCATTTTTCGAAGATTAAACCCAGTAAACGACAAAGCTCGTAAAGGGCAACGCAAACCAAGAACAAGAAAGCCGATTCGAGTTTCGTTTGAGGAAGTAATACCATGCAACGGTGCGTGACTGAGACCGTTGTCTACCCTTGTCGCCTTGTCCTGACTCCAACGTTCTCCTTTTCACATTTGGGCCTCGCGACCGCAACCAATTCACCTCCGCATCGCATCAATTCCATTTCGAATAACACTCGTCCCCAACGTAATGCGACAACCAGATACGCAAAGCTCGAAAAGGTTGGTACGTAGCACTTTATGTTGGGAAGGCATGACCATCGCTTGAACGTGAGGTGCATTGTTTATACAGGCGAAGGTGCGTCTTTGTGCGTTATAATTGTCGACAGTTGCTCATGGTCGGTCTTCTTCCATGATGTACCTTTATTGAATATGTAACGCGCTCGGGTGATTACACACACATCGCATGTATGTTCATCCCTGATCTCCTTCATTCTCATCAACGCCTCCTGTCGGACACATGCCACTATCGCCATTTTACTCGACGTTTGCTTTCGGTTCATAATTCGGATGATTCCCGGGGTTCTGGCGAATTCCATTGCTCGGTAAACAGGCACATACGGTGTTGTCTACAAGGCCAAGGATAACAACACCAACACGATCGTTGCCTTGAAGAAGATTCGCCTAGAGGCCGAGGACGAGGGTGTTCCCAGCACTGCCATCCGTGAGATCAGCTTGCTCAAGGAACTGAAGGATGATAATATCGTCAAGTGCGTCTTCTTCTTTTTGTGTTCCACACTTATTTCAGCTTCGGCTATCGTTGTGCTGAATCCTCGTTCGCGTTGTCCTACTTGGATATACTTTCTTCTCTTCGACACATTTCACTGATGCCAATCATTGCAACATAGGCTTCTGGACATTGTGCATGCCGATGAAAACTTGTACCTTGTGTTCGAGTTCTTGGACGTAGATCTCAAGAGGTTTATCGAAACGGGTAACCAAAACCGTAATCCTATCACACCAGCACTCGTCAAGGTGAGCTTCTTCCCTCCTATCGCCTTGTGTGCTCTGGTTCCATTTATTCTCCGCTACTCTCACAACCCCTACCCCGATATTTGAGTCATTATCTCCTTCTCCTCTTCATCGCTATCGTTCGAGTTCCTCCAGTTGGACTTGCCACTGTGCATCCTCGACGCGTGAAATGACGTCAGCCATGTCGCGTGGGCTAATGACAATCAGATCACGTGTCGTTAAACCATCATTGGCTTGGCGCTCCTTGGCAGGCCTTTCTCATCGAGTCTCTACGCCACAACAACAAAACCTCGACCACTCGCTGACCAAACTCTCACTCGACAGAAGTTCACGCATCAGCTCATCTCTGGCTTGGCCTACTGCCATGCTCATCGAATCCTGCATCGGGATTTGAAGCCTCAGAACTTGCTTATCAACAAGGAAAACAACCTCAAGTTGGCAGATTTCGGACTTGCGAGGGCGTTTGGTATCCCAATGAGAACGTACACTCATGAGGTGGGCGTAATTGCCTGTTTTCTCCTGTATGTTTGCTAAACCACCTCCCTCTTTCTCTCTTCCGTCCACTTTTCGCGCTTCTTTCCCACTGCGCTTTTGGTTCGACCGAATGTGTTAGGTCGTTACGCTCTGGTACCGTGCCCCCGAAGTTCTGCTGGGCGGCCGTCACTATAGCACTTCGCTCGACATGTGGAGCGTCGGGTGCATCTTTGCGGAGATGGCCATGCAGGGCGCTCCCCTCTTCCCTGGTGATTCCGAGATCGACCAGATCTTCAAGATTTTCAGGTACGCACTTGTCTCCATCTTTTATCCTTGTTTCGCCTTTTAAACGACTTTATTAGAATCATGGGAACTCCAAATGAGCAGATCTGGCCTGGTGTCAGCCAGTTACCGGATTACAAGCCGACGTTCCCGCAGTGGAGCCGGCAGGAGTTGACCAAGGTAGTGCCTGCGTTGGATGAAGTCGGTCTCGATATTCTCAAGGTGCGTGTTCGCTTGTTAGGCCAACAAAGGAAATACCTAACGAACGTTTGGTTTTCCAGCGCACTCTCACTTATGACTCTGCCCAGCGCATCTCTGGTACGTCCGCTGTCCGATCGGTCTATGGTCCTTGTCGTTTACTGGCCTTGTTTTCAGCCAAACGAGCACTTTTGCACCCCTATTTTGATAACTACCAGCCTTGATGTAATGTGGACTTGGGAGTGCGTCTGTTCCGCGGGTTGATGTTTCGGGGCTGTCTGGTTGAAAGGATCGGTGTCGAGTTGGGCTTCTGCTGTGTCATTGCCTTAGTCTGGATAAATTTGTCTTTTGTTGACGTCTATTTCGATGTTGTGTTGATGCTTTCTGTCGCCAGGTGCGTTCGGTGTCAGATATATGTGTGTGGTTCGGGACTGCAGCGGTGATGTCTCGATAAGGAGAGACCTGCGGTTCTTTCTACTTCGTTGGTTCTAACTTCTTGGTGAAGAAGGCCTTTGGCGATTCGAACCAGCCAGGCTTTGTTACAGGACATGCATGTGTTCCACATTTTCGACAGACGGATAACAGGCATTTTAGTGAGGTCTATTGTGCATATTGCGACCATGTCGGGAGTAAGGTGCTTTCCGACAGACGGAAGGAGAATAGCTGTTAATCTGCCAAGTAAGATGGGCTGGTACTAATGGTGGGTGGAGATCGGTCATACATCCATTCGTCGAGCTATGGCCATTTAGTAGGGTCATGTAGTATGTCAACTCTTTACCCATTGTAACCACCAGATCGACCGTCGTGGTTCATAGTGAGTCTGTTTTGAGGAGTGGCGAACATATATCATATATTTATAGTCCGTTCTGGTTCTGACCGCCGCCGCCGTTGTCGGAGGGAGCTGGTGATTGGTTATTGAAGAACTCACAGGAACTTGTCTCGTATCCTGAATGAGAAGTACATAGAATCGATCTACAGATTTGTGCAGTAAACCTCTGCCATGAGTCGCCCCTGCGCCGTCTCAATCGGCGCGAATAGCAAATGGGCGTACCACAGCTTGACCACAGCCTTCTACAACTGTTTGAACCTGGAATAGTGAGCAGATATACTTGAAACTGTAGAGTCTCTGTCCCTTGGCTTCTTAGGTGTGTGGTGGAGAACCAGCCTTTGGCTTCAGTTTTGCTGAATGCTTCCTAGAGAACTACCTACTCAGAAAACACGACATCGAGATATTTCTTCTTGCCATATTCAAAGGCTGAAATGCACTGGCGAAGTACACCCACTCGCGTTCGCTGGAATACCACTATTCAGGAGTACGGCACCCGCAAAGATCGAAGACGAATCTCTCCAAAGACGGATGGGGCATCTTCGAGCTCGCCGACTCCAAATGCCAACGCACCCGAGGCGTTCAGCTCTGCCCGTGAATTCAGTATCAACGACGCGAACTTTGTTCAGTCCTCCCAGGGGAATATCCAAGTCGTCGACTCGGTTCGCGACCATAGAGTCAAAGTGGGGCCAACTCAGACGACCATTGTCAATATTGTATTCTTTCAGATCAATTTTGGGACGTCGTTTTCCAACGTAAGTAGGTTCATGTTCAAAGGCTGTTCCAAGCCGTCATATCACAACTGGTGCTCAACCTTGACTAGCCCTTCAAGTCAACTACACCCAGCAGGAGACAGGAATTCCCGATTTTAGCTCACGGTGCTGTGGTATTCTTTTGAGGCTTGAGGCCTGGGGACTGAAGCGATGATAGTCGATTGCAGAGTCTGATATACCAATTCGAGCAACAATAAACCAGCCTTTTGGCTCCAAATTTCTCTGCTTTATGATAGGAAGTACTAGCGACAGAAGACGTACAACAAATGTATATACATGAGCATGAGAGATAATACAGTAGTGTAGTGTTGCTTGATAGCCTTCGTGGGCCCCCGGGATGGTAGCAGTGAGACTGGTCCCGCGGCGGTGGATGACGATGTCGTCATGATGGGACCGTATAGCCACGTGGGCCACCAAAAACGGCTCAGTTTGGTCCAAATTGGGCCAGAATTGCGTCAAAGCCTCCGTCTTTTCCCGCTCAATGCTTTGCCTTCGCTGAAACAGGTCCGTGCGTATTGAAGTTCGACCAGCCTTCGACATTGTTATATAAGCCTGCATTCAGTGTACACGCTGGCGGCGCATGCGCGCCAGTCGTTGCAGTAGAACCGAAGGAGATAATCTTCTTGGTCCAAGCACGGTTGCGGTCCACGGTTGCAGTGGGTGCAGTGCAGTGGCACCATGGACCATCGGTAGCCCCCCAATTTCTTCCCACGCCGTTGGTCTATGCGAGTCGTATACCAGCAACACTACAAGGCCAACAGTCGAAATTGAGGTGCAAGTAGTGTAAGCAACAGAGATTCGTCGCAAGAGATGACTCACCTGAGAGAATCCTCATTGTCTTCGTCTGAGTTACGATTTGTCCGAATGGAGCTGCGCTGTGGTCCATGGACCGTACATAAGCGCGTCGTCTCTTGTTGAATTTTCTCCAGCCTTAAATACGAACCACAACCTACTCCCACAGTCGCATCATCGTCTCTGGAACACATATCTCTGTACAAATTCTTTTGCTCTCTTTGAGAGCATTACAACACATCTCTATCTTCTATCTACATACTACCCATGGGGCGCGGCATAAAAATGACACAAACCAAGGACACAGTGCGTCAAAAGCACGAAAGTCGTCAAAGCAGCGACACTCAGAATACCGGTCGTTTCACTCGAATGGAGAATAGCATTCTTGATTTAATGTAAGTAATAGATATCTTGGCTTCAGCTTCTCGCAGACTCTATAAGAGTGCACGGCGCTTGCTTTCCGCCACACGTACAAAGTGTGTCCGCGACCGTGTTGCTCTTGGGTTTCGTCGCGCGCCGGGCGCTCAGAAACCCTTCTCCACCCTGTCTTTATCTCTTCCTCCTCTAGGAGCAATATCTAACACGCTTATCCCCCTCTATATTTAGCTCTTCTATGGATGCCAAGTACTTCAAATCCGACAATGAGATCCGCACCAAAATCAAGCGCGACGGTATCATTGGAAGCCTTCAGAATCTATTCCTCAGTCAAGCCCCAAACCCCGCTCAAGATCCTACGTCCACCAGCTCATCGAGCAAATCAGCCTCTTCCCATAAATCAAAACCAGTCGCGTCCAAACCTGTATACAACAAGCACAAGCCCCTACCTCCCACGCCTAGAGTCGACGAAGACGACAACTCCGAGAGATCCCTTTCGTTCACCCTAAACATCGAAGAGACGTGCAAACGCGCATCGTTGGTCATCAGCCATCTGGCTGATCACGAATTCGTGACCGACGATAAGCGGAGGACGCTTTCGGTGATCCTTGACCTGCTGAACACCGATGGATGGTCGCTACCAATGGACAAGGAGGAAGAAAGTGTGAACATGACCTTCAACCGTCGCCCAGACTCGCGCGCTACCACCGCATCTGTCTATTCCATGGAGTCTGCCACATCGAGCGCCTGTAGTGAGTGGGACAAGTCAATCGGTCCCCTGCTTCAAGCCTTCCCTATGCCTGTCACCGGACTTCCCATTATCGAAGAACCTGCTCCAGCCACCCAGCTCACCCGCAAGAGCAGCTTGAAGAAGAAGGCCTTTGAACCGAGCCCTCCGAGATCTGTCCACTTTTCGTTGCCTGAGAAATGCGATGAGGAGGATGAGGACAAAACACCAACTGCCTACCGCTACCCCAGCGGTATCAGCGGCATCAGCGACGGCGACTCTGTGGTTATAAGCCCATTCCAAGTACCTGGAAGGCCGAAGAGACCTTCTCCCGAGGGCGTTCATGCTTCGTTGAAGGCTCACAAGCCACAATATATGGCAGCCGCCGCCACTATGGGCCACTCGAGGTCTGCGTCTGAAGGTGTCGTACCCACCGTGTCTGACATGTCGCGCGATGTGGCTTCGGAGCTCGCCGCATCCCGTCTGAACCGAAGTGCGAGCACTGGTGGCAACCAAACTCCCCGTGGTCCCGCCGCGTCCCCCAATGCCTTCTCGCAGCCGCAGCCAAAGTCGTCGGGCAATGCGCATTCCCGGAACACTTCGCTCTCCTCCATGACCTCCGTGTCTTCGTCGCTCACTCGGATTCCAGTACCGTTCCCCACTGCCGAGCAACTTGCGGCGCGGAAGAAGAATGCCACTGCAAAGGGCCGGAATCCGAATTCTGAAAGGATGAAATACGAGGGGGCTTTCTTTTGAGGCGTCCTTTTATTCTGTCGTTGGTCTTTTGTCATCTTGTCAGGGCATTTCCAGCAAGTGGCACATATGGCTCAAAGACAGGGAAACGAGGCACGGCACGAACAGCGTGCCTTTGATCCCTTTCTTTTATCTCGTTCCTCTCATTCTTCTGATTACATTTACCGTCTCTCCACCTGCTTCCAATTCTTCATCCACCATCTTATACTCCATTTCCAGTAGACTATCATTTTATTTTCACCTCTGTCGCTTTGCTTTACTTGCTTTCCCTGCTTTCCGATGCTTTGAACTTTTTGTTGCTTCAATTTATGACATTTCCGTAACGATTCACCACTTCTTTAAACATCATTTTCTCGATGCCACACACTCATTCTTCCTCATCTCAGATTCTCTGACACTCATTGCTATCAGTTACAATTTTATCATATCTCGATTCTCCATCACTTCCGTAATGACATTTCCGTACACGATTAACGACTTCTTTAAACATCATTTTCTCGATGCCACACTCGTTCTTCCTCATTATTGCTATCAATTACGATTTCATCATATCTCGGTTCTTTATCACTTCCGCAGCCTTCAGCCTCCTCTCGCGACTCGCGATATCACACTCGTTCTTCTTCATTCCATATATATATTCTCCGCAGTTTCTATTTCGTACCCAGAAATAAGTGAAACTATCCCCAAAGTAGTGTAGTATAATGGAGTGTAGTGTAGAATACCAATCAATATATAACTTCCGTGCTTTTAACCATGATAAAGCGAGCTCGATTCCATCAAGCTATTTTTAGTTATAACGGGTTGTGCCGCGACCTCGACAGACATGGTGCATAAGGCGGGCAGTACCAAAACACCTAAGTATGGATTTCAATCACGCGCAGTTCTTCCTCAAGCAAGCCTGCCACTAACTCCTAAGCCGATGCCTCACCACACACCCTTTACACGTCCAAATAGACGGAACAGCGCGTGCGACCGCAGTCATAACCTCGTACTCCCTAGACGCACTCGCAGTCGAATTTTCCATAATCGTAGAGCCTGCCAGTCGCAAGATCCACGCAGCCGTCGCCAGAGACACACATCAACGAGCACCAGATCCCCAGAAAGCGGAAATGCGTAGTGAGGAACATTGTTATGCGAACGTTAGGTGGAAGTACTAATCGTCAGTACAGGTTCTCTAGCGCCACTTGAAACGAACTTCACCTGATCTTATGATGCCCAGATGCGCATTATACCCTGGGTAGGTCCAGGAGCCTTTAACGTCAGATCCCCACCCCCCTTCAATACCCAACAGAGGATTGGCGGGATCTGGATCGATGTACCGCCCTTCAAACACGCTGAAGTGGCGCAGTCCCCAATCTGATATTCCTTCCTGCAAGTGACGAGTCAAGTCATGGCTGAGGATTTGCTGGAACACCGGGCGTCAGTAAACAAGTTCATGAGGGGATTCATAGTGATCGACATGAGCATAAGTTGCCGGCAGCCAGATACACTGCACGGCACGGCAAGCGAAAGACGAGTGGGCACTCACCACGTCCAAGCCACCGGCGGCATGCACCACTACCAGGTTCTTCAGGCCGAGGAGGCGTGTTGCGAGTGCCTTGAGGAGCATACTGTCCATCACAAGCACCTCGATGTATAGGGTTTTCAGCTGGAAGGGCTTGTCGCTGAAGATGTCCAGTACGTGGATGAGCTCTGCGTAGGAAAGCTTGCGGTCGAGAATGGCGAGCGAGGTGAGCGAGGGGAGTGAGCGCTTGATGAGGGATATCGTTTGCCAAAGGGTAGGCGTAACATTGCTTGGCATCGAAGCAGACGCGGACGTCGGATTGCCATGGGTGGACCCCGTTGAATCATCGACGTTGCGGGTATGTAGTAGTGATACGGGAACTGTCAGCGATTCGAGGTTTCGCAAAAGCCCTTCGTTGGCAGGCGCGAGAAGCAGAGTTTGGATGCGTGCCCAGCTTTGCCGTCTGCGACCTTCTGCCACTTCTGCCAAAGGTGCGTTATCTGGCCTGGTACTAGGTGGGTTGCTTCTGTTATTACCATAGAAGGTGGCTCCTGCCGTTGCTCCTGTACTTGGTGGCGTAACCGGCTTGAACTCGAGGTGCAACAAAGTCGTTTTGTGGGCGGTCAAAAAGTGCACGAGGGGCTGTGCATCGCTGAGGTGGCTTTCGTCGAAGTAGATGTTGAGTACGAGACTCCGGAGATTGGGGAATGTATCAAGGCCTTGAAAGAGCGCGGTCAGATCTACAGTGGAGGTGGATGATATGGCTAGTTCGTGGAGATTCGAGCGAAGTGCATTGATGAAGGGCAGGACATGCGTCTGGAGGTGGTAGAGCTCGGTTTCTATGTGCTCCTGATCCTTCGCATCATCAGTCGACGAAATTCCGATTGCGTGCTGGCCAACAGTTACATCGTAGTCAAAGTGCAGCTCCAACTGGTCAAGGAACTCAAAGTCCGCTTGAGCGACAACAGACGCGAGGCGCCGGATAGTTGTGTGCAAAACGAGCCTTCTGAGGTTACCGGCAAAGCTCGTCCGTGCAGCGCGTAGCAAGCGCATGTTGGAATTGGTGAGTGGCAGGTGGCGAAGCTCGAAGGAGTAGGTGGTTAAATTGTGCATGTGCTGCATAGCCGTCATCATGGCGGTTATGATCACCTCGTTGGGGAAAATAGCTCTGGGAAAGGAGAAACGTTTGCTTGAAATAGATTTTCGGTTGCTTGAGCTGGTTTGGGAGAAGACTTTGTCGTATTGGGCTCCAATGGTCTCAAGTGTGGCCGTTATTGGGACCCCGTGGGCGGTGTTCTTTGCAAACAGCTTTGTGATGAACGAGGATGCTAATTTCCATAGAGTGTCCCTAGTCCTATCGGCACTTGAGCCATCCTGCGCTCGAATGCTATCGATGAACCAAGCGTGGATGCGCAGACGTTTGACATGCCCTGCAGGAACGGGACTTCTACAATCCTATTAGAACGGCAACACTGAAGGAGTTGGTCGAATACCCACTGCAAGCTAATAAGCTGTCGAATGACACCTTTATCAAGCCTAGACCAGCAAACGTTGCTGTATACGAGGCTGAGGTAAAAGGTGAGAAGAGGCCGGTTCACCGCTATCAGCTCGACTGGGAAATGATTGTTTAGAGAGTTCCGGGTGAGTTGGGAGGCTATGAGATGCCAGAGTTCGTCAGGTAGCCTGCATGCCGGAGAGTACATAGCCATAGTCTCCATTTCGCCAAGTCGTCTGAGGCACTGTCGTGGTGCAGGTCCAATGTTTGAGCCCATTGAGGGGCCACATCAAGGGGCCACCACGATAGCCTCCGCTGAAATCGACCCCCCCCGGTCGGGTCCGTGGGAAGCAGTCAAAAAGCTGACAGCGGCTTACCGGTACGCCAATGCGGACTTTGAATTGCGCTACAGCCCATTTCGATAAGATTATACGACTGAACTACCACATACCATGTCTTCTACCTATCCTAACCTCGTCTGTGTTGGATCAAACCACGAAAAGTTTACTTGAGTCACCGTCTCCGACCTCTCCCTTGCCTGAATCACCGTTGGCCTCCGCTCAGGACTCCGAGGGCGTGCTTGCGCATTTGACTCGATGCTTGTCTGAGTGTTCCGGAACCCAGGTCTAAAGGGATGTGTCTCCAAACTTTATCTCGACAGACGTTGAAACTCGAGGGACGGGCTTTGAAGGCATGATAGTATTGGGAGAGAAGGAGAACGTAGATTGAAGATAGGTACACCGTGAGCACCTAACGCGCATCTCGAGACTGATCGATATGATTTCAAAGTCCGCATTGGCGTGCCGGTAAGCCGCTGTCAGCTTTTGACAGCTTCCCACGGACCCGACCGGGGGGGTCGATTTCAGCGGAGGCTATCGTGGTGGCCCCTTGAGTACTCCTAGCCAGCAATTCAAAAGGAATTCAGCACTGTGTGTATTCATTATTAATCACTACACACCTGTGTGCATACTTAACTTCGAGTGATATCCCTGCCAGCAGCTCCTGGGGTTTGAGTTCTGCTCAAGTGCGCATTAGAACCGGTTCAGTATATGCTCGGAAAGTCATTCCTACCCCACTGACAGTAGAGTGTACAAGATGAAAATGTGCACTCAGGCATCTACGGACGAATTCTGAAGGCGACCATTGTGCTAAGATGCTCCGGTGGGCGCATCTGGGAATCAGTATTGTCCTGGACCCACCTTACCCGAAAAGCATCCACTGTATGCACCTACAAAGCACGCTGAAGCTATTTAAGGGTGAGCTACCTGTCTTCGCCATCTCACTCACCAATAATCCTCTTACACTTCGATGCGGTGGAAGCTGATCGTCGAGTTCTTCCTCCTTCTTGGACTGCTTGGGTCATACTCTGCCGCCATCTCGAGACCAAACAATGGTGGCAAGTCTCTCAAGGCTAGCACGGGTGCCAAACCAAGGGGAATCGACGCTCAAAGTCGCCTACCCTCATCACCCGTTGTTTCGAAGCGAGCACCAAGACCGCCTGGTGTCAGAAAGGCGCCAGTAACTCTGCACGCACAACGCTCCAAAGCCCCGCCAAGGCCTGCTCAAGCTAAGGCTAAGGGTTACAGAGCTCCCCCGCGTCCACGACAAGCAGATAGAACCCCGCCGACGTCCCCAGCTAGAAGAAAGACAGGACAGCCGCAGAGGCCTGCACCGCGTCAGCCGAAACAGAAATCCACGCCACTGGCAAAGAATCGCAATACCAGAAATGTGCGAACCGCAGTTGCTGGTCGGTCCAAAGCTCGCGTTGTTGTCAAGCCCGCTGGTCGGCAGCCACCTCAGCGTCAGCGTCAGCCTAAGCCACATCCCCAAATACTCGTAATGGGAGAACGGCTCGTCTCCCAATCGTTGTTGCTGGTCCGTCCAAAGCTCACGGTGTTGTCAAGCCCGCTGGTCGGCAGCCACCTCAGCGTCAGCGTTTGCCTAAACCCACATCCACAAACAATCGTAACGCGAGAACGGCTCGCCTCCCACATGCTGTTGCTGGTCCGTCCAAAGCTCGCGGTGCAGGTGCTAGGCCCGTTGGTCGTGTGGTAACTCAGCAGCCAAGGGTGGGGCAGAAGTCGACTCCTGGAAGGCGGACTACAAATCAACAAAGCCGCAGCCCACCCGTGCGCGCTGGGGGACGGTCTTTGTCTCGGACGGCTAGTCGAAGTGGAAGTCGAACTCCTTCGCCCGACGGTCAGCAACAGCCCCAAGGCAATCCGCCAGCCAATCAACGCGTTGGCAGCACAGTACCTCTACTTCTAATTGGCCCACCTAATCCTGATGGAAGGGTGACACCTCCTTCTGATCACTGGGGCAGGCTCAACGCCTACATGAACTTCGACTCCACCTGGCGAGACAATTATGCTCCACCCAACCAACGACCAAATTCCGGCAACAACCAGAATTCCCCTGGCAGAAGTAGCAATCAGAATTCGGCCAACGCGGGGCGAGTTCAGGCTGGACCAAGCGGAGGATCGGGAAATCCACAGTTTGTTCAAGGCCCTTCGGGTTCTCAGACTCGAAAAGAAGCCCCAAGGGAGAGAAAGAATAAAGCGGCTAGGGATAAAAGAAAGAGGCTCAGGGATGCCGTTAAGACGGGCGACCAAACAGCGGTCGAGGCCTATACTGAGTTCAAGAGAATCCACGATGGGCCCAAGCATGCTGCAAGGATGGAGCTGCGGCGAAAGGTAAGGGAAGAGGCTCGAAAGGCTAGAGAACAAATATCGGGTTCGCCCGGCCCCGGCCCTGCAGGCCCTCCTCCTAATCCATTCGACAAAGATTATAAAGAACCTCCAAGTCCGGGTCCAGGCGCAGCGGGCAGCTCGGTTGCTGCTAGAGGTGTCTTCACCAGCGAATTCGATGATGATTGGTATTGACCTTTCTCTGAATACTGTAGCCTTTGCAACCTATTTGTTTACTATCGTTATCGTTCTTTTACTGACTAGTGCGTGTCATAAACTGTAGTGTCCACTGCGATATACCCGGATTGCTTTTATTTTAAGTTTGGGTTGAGCCTTGTCAATCTATTGACGCTGAATAGGCAGGTTTCAAGCGGCAGAGGTTGAGAACAGCAACGAAGAACTTGAACCTTGCAGTTTTGATCGCAGGGCTGATGCAATCATTTTCAGAGCGACGCAAGGGACCGTGCGTTCATCGACATCCTTTCTTCCACGTACCACCATATAGCTGAACATTAAACCTCAGTCACAAAGATGTCTACCTCAGACCCAGTTGCATCCAAATCCCAGTTTCTGTGCATGTACATGTTGGGACACCCTGACACGCTGGTCGCCTACGCAAAGTGGTACGGAAAGGTTGACGAGGAACTCTTGACCGCCAGGATGACTGCGATAGATTCAAAGGTGTGTACAACTTTTTTGTGTGATTTGTAGCCTGAATGTTAAATAATAACTAGAGCATGACCCTGAAATGCACGCCGAAAGCCCGTCCTCAAGATAAAGACTCTTTGCTCGTCGTCGTTCCCATCGAGCCGCCCCTTTCTGGCTACGAGGCGGTCAAGCCCCGTCTTCTGGAGATGAAAGCTCTGGCTCAGGAAGGGCTTGGGATGATCAAGGTGCCCACAATCAACACATTCCGCCTCCCTTTTGACTATCCAATTATCACCTGCCTCAACGCCGCGTTCATCAACATCACCTACATCGGCCACCTCTTTGGGTATTGGTCAGGCGACGACACCACATTCACCATTGGCTCATCGACATCCGCGTTAGAGTGGGCTGTGGTGCCGCTGCGGTTGCTCAGGATGTTCGCGGGTGGGCCGGTGCTGATGGTCAACTTCTGGATTGTGGTGGTTATACATTTGCTGCAAGGCTTGTATGTAGGCTGGTTGTGCAGGAAGCATTCGACGGGAGCTGTCGTTGGGGTGAGTGATATTGTCCTTGGAACTTTGCTTGCTTGCACCTTTTCCCTCTTTTTCCATTCCTCCCGCACCCATGCTTCTCGACGAATCCTGTCATTCGCGGTTCTCGATGTGTGACAGCCATCAGTGAAAGCAAGACGGGGCCCAGCACTGTTGACACTGCTTGCTTCACGGGTGTACCATGATTTTTGCGGAATACTTCCGCTCCCACTGCACGTTCTTCTTTGTTGCTATCCTGCTATTCGATCTCTTATCAAAGAAATGACACTGACCGCGTTCTTATTATCCGTCCTGCAGACCTTGTATGTCATTTCTACACTCTTTCTCGGGCTCCCAGTATGGGGCAATTTGCGCAACCGCATCCAGCAAGCCCGCATCGACTCAGTGATGAAGGTACAATGAACTTGATTGAAGTAGCGATTCATCGCTAATGTATTATGTATTGCTTTCATTGTCGGTTCTGGTTCTCAAAATCATATCGAGCTTGGCTGCGATCGTTGAAAGGGGTGTGGGCGAATAGATCACGGTGGAATGCTCTTGCGTTGCTGATGTTCTTTTGATGATTGATGATTGTTGAATCCCGAATCTCGTTTGGGCTTCGTGGGGTGGATTAGCTTCAAGGTTGGAGGCGAAAATCTTGTGGTTGGGTTGTGTTGGAGCTCTTGAAAGGCGTCGTTTGAAACACAGACTTGATGACGCTGCTTAACTGGACGGTCCTGGCAGGACAAAGTTATGATCCTTTGCTGAATTTTTTTCTCGAGATTTTGGTCCTAAACCTGTCAGTGGTCACTGTTACGACCTCCAAGATCTGCGCAGGAGGTCCGAAGTGGGTGCGTGATTGCACAAGCAATCGCTTGTCTTGGCCTGCCGTATGAATCATCAACGTTGTAAGTGCATATTTTTGGAACGTCTGACTGCTCACTTATGCACTGCACCTCAGATCTAGATGATGCCGGGTACACCATACCCGTAGCGAGCACACACAGCAGATATGAACGCCCCCAGCCCTGTCTTTACGGCTATCTTCCACCGTTTGCTTCCACAGGCTTTGAAAATCGACTGCACGCCCGATACTGATGCTAGCGCCTTGGCCCTTTTGGGCGTATGAAAGGTATGTATAAACGGGCCACGAGACCTTGGTGCTCAGATTCCGGTAAACGCTTTCTAAGCGCAGGGAAACAGCTGGTGCCAGCCAATCTCTATTGCCATCCCACTCTCAAGCCATGCGGCATTTGGTGGCAGTCTTGTTCCTGGCGTCGGTATCCCTCACTGCGTATTCCTCCCCAAACTGTTTCCCTGCTGAAGACGCGATAGAAGCTCGGGAACCCCGCAAAAAGGGGGCTCCCACCAAACTCCCAACCCCGTCTCTTGCCAAGGCCAAACTTTCCAATGCAGCCCCCCCACCGAAAGTAAAGCCTCAACCTCAATGGCATCGTACTTCTGAAGGAAGTCATACACCACGGATAGCTGCAAAACAGCAGGGTGGCAAAGGGAACGCACAATCACAAGCATTGGCTCGGAATGCGCTTCCTCGACCTGGGATGGAGCGAGAAAGAGCTGGTTTTTCTCAAGCACGTAGTCAGGGGGGTCAGAACCAGCAGAGTCGTAAGGCTAGGGGGGAGACAAAGACAGCAGCAACTCGCTCCCGAGGTGTGGGATCCACTCCCAACTTGCAGGGTGGTAAACCCGTCTCTCCTCAAGGAAGGAAGCCTGCCGTATCGCAGGGAAAGGGAAAGGGTAAAGCCAGATCTAGGGGAAAGGGAAAGAAGGGTAAAGCAAGAGCTAGATCTCGGGCCAAGTCTGCGGGAAGATCGTCAGCAACACATAAAAGTCGGCAGTCTCCTCGCCTGGGAACTAAATCTAAACCGACCCAGGCTCGGAAACGCACGAAGGGTCGGTCTCGAGGTCAGGTCCGCAAGAAAGGCGTTAAGAGCCAAGGTGGAGCTCGTGTCTCGATCAATACCATGTCGCGAGACAAGGCAGCCGGAAGACAAGGAAAGTCTGGTGCGGCTAATTCAGGTAGTAGATCGGGGCGAGGAGCTAAAGGTGATCACCAAATTCCTAATTCTCCCGCTAGACAGCATTCAAACATGGTTTTAGGACGGCTAGGAGCGTTACAGGGAGGAAACCGAGGAAATAGGGCACTCATTACACCACTTCGAGGTCATCAACGAAATCGTGTGCGGCCAAATTCAGGTCCGAAGAATCAAGGTATGCCCATCGAGTATTCACATACCAGCAATATGTTACACTAACCGCATAATACAGGGCGTACGCGAGCTCCAAACGCAAGACAGAGCGGTTCTCGTTCTCGTGGCCAAATTGCAGCCAAGGCTCGCACGCAATCTCATCAGGCCAAGGCCCGTACATCAACGAAACATCGCTCGTCCTCTCTGTCATCCCCAAAGCAGTCTGGTCTTGGGGCTCGTCCAAAGGCCGGTGCATTGGGATTGGGAGCACATCGGCTGGCGCCAGGTCGTCTATGCAAGAGAGGCGATGAAGCATGTCCGACTACGTTAGAAGAATGGGACCAGTTCGTAAACGACCCTCATTGGGCATCGAAGATGCTCGCAATGGACAAATCAGGGCTTGGGCAGAGCAGCCAGAGTCAGCATCAGCCGCCACCGCAAGTGCAAGCTCAGTCGCCACCCGCACAACCTCCGCTTGCCCATTCTCCACTCGCCCACTCTCCACTTGCCCATTCTCCACATACGGTGGAAGAGTGGGACCGTTTTGTGGACGACCCCGCATGGGCATCCAAGCTGCTAGAGATGACTGGTTCAGGGCCCGGATGGAGCAGCCCGAGTCCTCCGCAGCAAGGCGGCGCTTACCCAGCCAGTCCAGCCACCGGTCAGTACGGCAATACTAGTCCCGCCAGCGACGGACCTTCCACTAGGCCAATAAGGCCACTCCCAAGACGGCACAGCCAGAATCAGCCATCACCGCTTGCAGGCGTCGCTGGCCCAAGTCAGCATCACGTTCCAGTCCAGCGAGAAGACCAGGCTGAAGCCAACTGGGCAAGGTACAATCGCAAAGTCGAGAAATTAAGGAAAAACACGTCAAACTGGGACAGCCTATCAAAGGAGGAGCGGCAAACGCTCTTGCGACCGCTGAAGAAAGCGGCACATTCTTATCGGGATGAAAGTCCTCCAACCTCGCCAGATAATCCGGAAGCTGCTACCAGTGTGGGCTTCGAACGAGTCGACCCGGAGAAGGCTAAAGCGGCCTGGAAATCGTACAACCGAAAGGTTCAGGATCTGATGAAGGATACGCCAAATTGGGACAGCCTAACAGGAACGGAGCGGCGGAGGTTGATTCTACCACTGAAGAAAGCAGCTCTTTCTACGCCATACGTGGTTCAATACGACAGTGTCGCGAGTCCGCCAGATAATCCGCAAGGATTCCTGCCCGGGGGTGGCGGCTCTCCCAGTGGGCATGGTTCCGCTGGAAGGGAATCTGGAACAGAGCACCCACCATTATCTGCAGTGGCACTGGGTAAGAGAAGGAGAAGGGAAGATTCCCCCCCTCACAGCACGGGTGCCACGCCAGCTGTTCCCAATTCTGGGCAGTCCAGTCCGAATCTGCGGATCAGCGGAAGTGCTACAGGTCCCCCTATAGCTAACTCTAATCCACGGATTGGTGAAGGGTCAGGTTATACGGGACCAACTATCATACGCATCGATTCAGAGCCACCTAGTCCAGCCCCGCAACAGCCAAAGCCCAAAAAGAGATGGCAAACATCCAAAGGGAAGGGGAAGGGGAAGAAGCCAGCACGAGAAACTATAGGCGTCGGTGTTGCAGGACCCTCTAATGCAGCGCCGGTACTTTCTACTGCTCCACAAGTGCCAGCCGGTCCACACGCGCACGGCTCAATCGAAGACTACGAATACAGACTGGCTCAGCTCAACGCCAAGGAGGGCTGGGATCGCATGACACAGGCGGATCGGACAGCGCAAATAGCTAAAGAGCGGGACAAATGGATCAGGGACAATAAAGCTATTGGTGGAACTGGCAAAGTTCGAGAGGAACGAGCCCGCATGATTCAGAATGCAGAACCCTCTAATCAACCCCCGGCTCTTTCCACTGCTCCGCAACGACCGGGCGGCCCACCGATTTTGCGCGGCTCAGTCGACGACTACGATCACAGAATCGCTCAGATCAGAACACAGGATAGTTGGGATAGCATGTCAAAGACGGAGCGAACGTTGAGAGTAGCGAAAGAGAGGAACGACTGGATCAAGGATAACAAAGCTATTGGGGGAACTGGCACACTTCGAGATGAACGAGCCCGCAAGGAGGCCGAAGGGCAAGGGACGCATGGAGAAGCCTCTGATACCAACAGGATAGGTGGTCCCAGCTCACAAGACGCAGGGGCCTCTGGGGGTCATCAACCGTCGAGTCGCGACTTCTCCGAGGAAGGAGACGATGGCTGGTACCAAACGCCACGTATATAAATTCTATTTATTATATTTATTTTAGCTTGATCCTCTTCGTGTCGGATATTTATTCAATGAACAAACGACAAGGACATCAACAGCAGCTGGTTCATAGCGCTCGTAGGAATAGAGACCCTTGGATCTACTCTTTAAGAGAAGCTCAAGTAGCAGATGAGAAACGATAGAGTGTACCAGGCTCTATATAGCAGTGCCGCCGAAATTGGGTAGCGTGCAACAAGCATCTTTCGTCTCGCGGACACTGGACATACTTGGAAATAGAGAGATGAGTTGGGCGCTAATCGAACATTACCGTGGCTTCAACGCGAGCATTATGTACCGTAAGCCTCAAACAACTCAAAACCATTGAAAAGATGATGTTAATTCGGATTCGTTTCGAGCAACGAGAAAACCATTCATTGGAAAAAAGAAAAACCAGATGTCAGAAAGCACAGAAAGCTGTAAAACTGTAAACAGCACCGAGAAAGGAAAAGAGTGCATACGTAATGATATACATAAAAAAATAAGGGACTAAACCAGGTCGATAAGTAAGTGGGCAATAAAGCAAGACAGGAGGAGGAGGGAGCGAGAGTAGTGGCTAGTGTGTATGTAGTAGTACTTTAGTAGTAGGAGCAGCAATACGAAGTAGTTTCAAGTAGAGGGTGAAAAAAAGAGCCTGCACAACATCACGGAATCGTAAGTATACGAAAGGAAGGGGATGAATATAGAATCGGATTGAAAGGAACGTGTGTGTGATTGAAATCGCCGCAAAGCTGAGAAGAGGCGGCATAAAACGCTTGTATGTAGGTGCAGCGAAAGGGAATGAAGCGCCGATTAGCATCGGTAAGATAAAGATCTGCGCGCAAGCTTGTATGTAAGGCTGATTAAAACGGTGGTATCAGAAGGGCAAAGCCTTTTTGCTACGAATAGAACATCCATCCCAGAGAGATTGCAGAATAGGTTGTCGTCGAACGTGGTTTAAACCAAGTGGTGATTAGATCTGGGATGGTAGGAACGGAGGGGAGATGCGGGAGACAAGGGGTCAGACGAACATGAGAGAATCAGCCGCTTATAGTGGACGTCAAACAAGGGATCCAAGGATCAAACGCACAACAGAACATGTGCAAAAGACCTTCGGTGGCGAGGTTGACAGCGGAAGTTGGTAGGGCAAGGGTGATGGTCGAGAGGTGATAAACATTGGAGTCGGGGGCGGTAAAAATCTGTAAATGATGGAGGGTGCCAAGATGGGTGATAGAAGACATCGACATCGGGTAGAAAAGCGCGACGACAAACGAAGAGTCAGTCGGCACTTTCAATCTTCCTCTTCCTCCTCAATGACATTGTGCAAAGGGGCCCCATGAACGTAGCGTGCAGGACTGACCCGGCCGGGATCTTCGCCGGCGGGAACTAGGACTGGTAAAACCTCCGGAGGTGATGCCTTCGGTGATGGCGTCGGGGAGGGTGTAGCGACAACGGCGGCAGGTGCTTTCGGGGCAGCGGGCAACGACGCAGTCCTCACTGGCAACCTCGAGACGTTGAGAGGGGCAACAGGGATGGGCACCACGTTGAGAGGCGCAGTCACAGGAACAGTAGAGCTTCTCTCCTTCTCCCTATACATCTCAATCAACGCCGCGGTTTTGCTGGTCGGACCCTTTCCCTCGCCAGACGGACTCTTCTCGATGGGCGAAGACAGGTCTGCGTTGGTTGTAATCTTGATATCGGGTACTGCCCTCGACGGCGTTACAGGAGCACCAGGAACAGGTGGTGCAGGTAACGGTCTCCTTCCTTCCGGCCTCTTAGGACTCTCATCCAACGCCACGCCAGCATCGTCCCCATCATCAAACACACTGTCCCTCGAAATCACATCCCTCGGGTCCTCCTCATGTCGACTCACAGTCAACGCCGTCCTCCTCTCGGGATGCAAATCAAAATACCCCAACCGTCTCCCCTCCTTGGCCATCTGCCTCGCGTTCATAATCGTCCCAACCTCTTCATCCACACTACCCTCGTTCGTAGCCCCATCATACGCCAACCCCGCCTCCTCACTCGTTAGATCCTCCGAACTGCTCATATGTCGCACTCTCCTCTCATCCACCTCCCCAAACACATGTCTATCCACCCCATAGTCCCTATCCACCCTCAACCCCTCTCCGATCCCATACACCTGTTCATCCGGAACGCTCGACGGCGACACACTCCTCCTCCCAGCCTCAACAGCAGCCAACACCTGCGCAACCTCCAAGCTCGCCATATCCGGATCGCTCTTCCTCAAATGCGCACCACGCCTGCGATCGACAGGGTCGAGCAGCGCAGCGTCCTGGCCGCCCATCCGCCGCTCATGGGTCCCAACTAGAATATCAACCCACGCATCCGGCCGACTCTCCCGCCGCTTCTGCTTCACATCCTCAGGCTCGTTGCTGTCCCCGTTGTACTCGTCATCGCTGTAGCTCGCCATCCGGGTCTCGAACTCGACCGTGGAGTACTCGGCTGGGGGACCCATCATCGACCGTCGCACATTGGGACTTACGGGAAGTCGAAACCGAGAGCGCTTCTGCGACGGTGTCGACACTTGTGATTCGCCCGAGAGTTCATCACTCTTGGGAGGAGGGGGAGGTGAAGGGTTGGCGAGTCTGGGAGAGGTGGAGACGCTGAGCACCGGCGTTGGTGCAGGTCGTGCAGGGGCAGGTGGGATGGGGAGGTCAGGTAGCGGAGGTGCGTTTGCGGGGGTACGGGAAGGAGGATTAGCGGAAGGCAATCGTTGGGTATCCCTCTTCGAAAGACTGATGACCTTGGTTGCGTTGGATCCTTGCAATAGGCCCTCAAACTCGAGTTCTCTGAAGGATTGGCTTCGGGGGACGTTTCCCAGAACATACGGTTGTCCGTTGAGTGTAGCAGCTTGTTTCCATTGCTTCTTGCTCGACGGGGAGAATAACGATGGGAGACGTCGTCTGCTCTTTGATGGTAGGGCGAGCTGCTGTCGGTACTCCAATGGGACGAATTCTTCGTAGAGTATAAGTGTCGTGTCGGTCCTAGGATCGCTTCCCCCACTTGCAGTCGTTCGTGATGGAGCTAGAGCCTTGTATTCGACCTTCGGGCACCAAAAAAGTCAGCGCAAGTACCTCTGATTCGTCAATAATTGCGTACCAAAGCCCAATTGCAATCCCGGTCCAAGGATTCACCCCGTTCAAGGTCCATCCAACCTCCCCCATAGATGAGATCAACAAAGACGTCAACAAAAGCCTCTTCAATGACTTCCTCTGTCCCAACAACGGGCTCTGTATCCCACCCAAATGCCGGCAACGACTTTTGCTGTTTCTTGAGCTTCCTGTGGATCTCGACCTGGTTCGCTGGCCACTGGGAGACCGTGTTCACGAGCGGTGTGCTGAACTGGAGTGTGGCGGAAAGGGGTGCGTCCATACGAGAGAAACCTGCAGACGAAAAATCATTCCACGACAGTGTCTGACGCTTTGCTGCTCGTTCCTAAAAATAAGACAGGAAAATTAATGCTGTGTCGGTGACGTGAGATGAGATCAACGCTGCGTACCTGACGTGCCGATTCCGTCAGATCGAATTGCAGACGCTTGTCGTCACCGAGGTTGTTGAACCCACAATCCTCAAACTCGCCCCATTTCAGATCTGTCAAACTGCGGAACCTCTCGTCCTTGCGTTCATTGAGACCGAAATAGTCGTTGTCGGAGACGTCCGTGGAAGAAGAGAAAGTGGACGAGAGCGTGGACGAGAGGGAAACGGGCGGGGCCGTGCCGTGGCTAACATCAGGATGAAAGTTTCCAGACAGGTTCATCTTCTTCCTGTACGCATCTGAGTAGCGCGGTGGGAGCTTGAGAGTGTTCGGCGCGATGCGTTCCCATTCCCTGGACAGCGCAAAGCTGTTTGGCAAATTCGAATTAGGGAGTTTCTGTGCCCAAGCCGAGCCGGATTTTACGAGATCGGGCGAGTACATCCGCACGTTGCGACGCACGCTCATGACGCGGACGGTGCGTGCTCCTTTGCGGGGTTGGGGTTTGGATTTGGGGTTGATGACGGGGAGCATCGATGGGTAGCCTTTGATCCATTCCTTGAGCCGGACGGGGACTCCGAGGGAGGCAGCACTGGCTGTACTTGCGCGAGGGGTGTCCTGCCACCGAACGAACGCCAACAAAAGATGTTCGAAAGCGTTCACGGAACGCAAATAATGAATGTAGGTGTGATGGAATGCCAACGTGGCCGGACCTAGGCCGAAGAAAAGGGGTCCAAAGAGCGGCGAAAGGGTCGGCGGTGTATGTCCGGACGAGGTGCTGTTCGCAACGAGGCGAGCGAGCAGGGACAGGAGCCGAACGACGATATATTGCAGCGGCGGAAGCAGGACTGGCAGGAACGTCTGGAAATGTGTCGAGGGATATCCGTTTGCTGTTGAGTAACATTAGCCTCGTGTCAGATAAACAGATATAGATGGCAAAAGGCTGGACGACGCGTTAATGATGTGAATCTGCGTGTAGGACGGAGATACGGTTGTGCCTGGGAGGGCGCCCAGTGGGTTATGAGATAGATAATGAATCCGGACTCACTAATCTCAGAGTCTCTGAATTGAATATACTGTTCGTAGGACACCAATCCACGAACATCCTGGCCGCCCACAGACCTTATCACACGGGCCAGTCCCCATCTGAGACACATCCCAAGTTCATGAGGACCAGCAAACCTGGCCTCCTCCCTCCACTTCAAATCTGCCACCTGGGCTTCCTGCTGGTTTCTGGGTGCGCAGGTGTTGATAAAAGAATGAATAAGGCGTCTGACCCCAGAAGCCGAGATATCCAGCGCCGTGTTGGAGAAAATGAATGGGGTGGTGATGCCACCTCTTGTTTCCAGCTCCTCAGCGACAACCTCGACGAGACGTTCGAGCTGCTCTATGCCGAGGACTACGTGGCGCTCGTTGCAGAGGTATCCATAGTCGAGCTGCTTGCTCTGGTCGGCCGTGTCAGAGTCGTTCCGTGGACGCTCGAGGTTAAGTGGCAGAAAACTCCCGTCGGGGAAGGGGCTTTCGCCTGGAAATTCCTGATCTGTGAGGTTTGGTAGCGTTCCTGAACGCTTCGTCTGCTCCTTGCTCTTCTTCTTGTCTTTTTTCGAAGGGGTTGCCGTGCCTAGCGTCGCACTGCGATGGGCCGTTGGGCTTGCGACCCTGCCGAACTCGTCGAGGCCGTCGTCCTGAGCTTGAACAGACTTCTTTTGTGGTGTCGAGAAGGTGCGAGCACGAGAAAACAAGCTGGGCATCGGGGGGAACGATGAGGAAAGGAGGTAGAGCTACGTTGTCGACGACGGTGGAGGATATCAGACCTTCTCGGGATATTCCGAACCCCTTATGATATAAAACAGACCGAATGATCTGCCTGTATGTCACGCACCTCAAAGTCTCAGGGCGTCCCCCTACGATTTGCTGGCGTATTGCGCGATTTGGAGAGAGAATATGGAGGATATACGGTAGACTATACCTTGGGCAGCTTGTTTAATTCCTGAGATATCCATCAACAGCACAGTTTTGTCTCCGAATGGACCTCGCAACGGCCGTTCACACGGACAATGAAGGGCCCCCGGAACCAATTGTTAAGCTTAAGATTATTGACATGGATCTGAGCAGGTTATTATTATAGCTTTTTTAGATTGACTTCTCGGAGGGACCAGCCTCGCGAGGAAGAATTCGACAGGGACAATTGACAGTAAATAATGAATGGAAGGAATCCTCGCAAAGCAGTACAGCCCCAGCAATCTTGTTGTTCTTGTTCCCATCAGCCAAAAAAGATTTAGTACTTGGCACTACCGATACGCTCGTTTGAGACGGACGAAATCGAAGGGGGTCTGTCCCGAATCCTGTCCTTCAAACGGCCAGCCAAAAGTGGGCGAGGGAACCCTCCATTTGACACAAACGCCGATCGTGGTTGCTAAACCAAAACCAAAAACGCATCAGCATCGTTGATCACCAAGCAACACCTCGTGGGCTCATCGTAAACAAGCTCTTACCGTATTGGAATTGGCGTTATCGCCGCTGGAGTTGGATGAGCTTCCGAAGCCGGTGAAGGGATAAGTACTCTGGTCAAAGTTGGCTTTGTGCGCAGGTGCACTTTGGGGCTGACTTCCCTCGGCGGGTGCCTTGGTGATACCCCAACGACTGAAGATCGAGGGCCTCGACGCAGATGCGACAACGGGTGCAGCCACGGCAGCAGATGCTAGAGCCGGTGCAGTCGTACCCATCGGAGGTGTGCCATGTGCTCCAGCAGGCGTTTCAGCCCATACATTCCTCAGTGCCGACGGGGGGACAACATTGGCCGCAGGGGCAGGTGTCAATGGCACAGGTACAGCCGATTGCAGCCCACCCGTGTCCGGACCAATACTGTACACGCGTGAATGGCCGGTACCGGGGGTATAGGTTGCAGCAAGGATGGCAGGCGGGCCTGTAACTTGACTAGCTTCTACCATAACATCTTCT
Source organism: Coprinopsis marcescibilis (assembly GCA_004369085.1). Classification (NCBI taxonomy): domain Eukaryota; kingdom Fungi; phylum Basidiomycota; class Agaricomycetes; order Agaricales; family Psathyrellaceae; genus Coprinopsis; species Coprinopsis marcescibilis. Next base: position 100,319 of record ML210200.1, read on the forward strand.
TGCGCCGCTTCCGATTGCCTTCGACTTCGCCGAATGCAGAAGAACATCGTCAAGCAAAGGAAGACGACAGTTACTATACAATATAGAAGGGGGCGTTAGAAGTTTGCTTGGAGAACAAGGCAGGTGGTGCTACGCACTGGAGACGACGACTATGGCCGCTTTAGCCGCTGACGGAAGACCACCGGGGAGCTTCGCTTGTTCGGTCGTCGATTCACCTTGGGAGCAGGTCTCTTCTCCATTGCTGTAGCAAAGGGAAGAGGAAGCGCTCATATCAGCATTATGGTTCCACCAGGACTTCACATTACAATAGACCCCCAGCCAGTCCATGCAAGACCGCCGCCCAACAACGTCCCCCCGTCGTTGCGGTAATTACAGGACTGGAAACTGGCAACGAAAGGACGAACAACTCACGTATTAGTCTTGCACACCTCCTCTGCAGAAGCACCAGGGACAAGGAACGCCAGAACACCGGCTCCTAACAAAATTATAAAACCTATTCCAGAGAAACCCGTCAGTCAATCTGCTCTTATCATTCCTCCCCTCTCAGGCTGACGCCTGAGCCTTAGCCACTGGCTCCACATCCAAACCAAAAGGAAACAAAACTCACTATCCATCATCGTCCAACCCTCAAAAGAAGAAACCAAAGGGTGCGGTTCTCCGAGAATCCTGTAGCAGGATATGGGCGGTCAACACCTATATGTCGAACTTTGAGATGTCAAAGACTTGAATATTCCGCTGGCCAGCAGACGGAGGGAGGAGGAGAAGGAGGTAAGGGTACGGTCAACGTATGCGGCGGTGGTGGACGTTCGAGATCAACTCGCAGACGACGACATCTGTCCTGCGGTTTGGGCTTTCGTATGCAACTGCCTCCATCAATCAGCGTAACCGTGATGGGAGCGGACAGGAGGCTGTGCACGGACCACCGACAAAGATATCCTGCAGCAACGGTTGTGCTTTGGCAATGGTTAGCAGCAAATGGCACGATTCAACGTCAAGAGCGGGTATAATTCATATATAGGCCACAAGCAAGAGAAATGAACGTCAAATATGCATTAACAGCCCAAACCACACGATGGGGAAAACGGGTGACGGAACTAGATTAAATGAATCAAGATGCAACGATTGGTGGTGTGATAAGAAAGCAGGGTAATAATGACTGGTATGTAAAAGCTGGTATAAGTAACTCGAATGCATAACAACAGGCATTAAGCAGCATGTGAAAGCAGCAAAGGTTCGAAGATGGTAAAACACATAAATAACAGTTGGCAGTTAGTGTTATTGTCAATGATGCAGCCAGCAGTAGCAATAGACAGCAATGTGGGTATATCAGTAAAAACCTGGTCCACCTGGCGACCAAAAAAAGGAACCAGCCCAAACGAAAAGCGAATAATCGATCAGTACCCCCAGGGCTCAGGCCTGACGCCTACCCTATCACCCCATACGAAAACGACACCCCCATAACACATCACTCGCTAGTCCACCTAACACCCCCAACCGCCACACTCTTTAACGACGGACACTGCCTCGCCCACATCTCCATCTTCCCCTGCGGCTGGTCCGACACGCTATAGCAATAGCTCCCAACACTGCTTACAAACGACCTCTGGTCATCCGACACCGCTAGCCCCCCTAGGCCTGCAGCTGCAGCAGCCACCACCGTCGTAGTAACAGCAACGGGGGTGCTACTCCCATCCGAACCGTCCCCAGAAACATCACTGACAAAGATTTTCGAAGACCTCGTGGAACTCGCCCCGGAGCCTCCTTTGGCGGTAACAAACGACTGCGCAGTTGGCGACGGCGTTGCTGAAATTGAAGGAAACTTGTACCCCTTGTTCATCACACCAGTTGACACGCTCAGCCTATCCGGGTCAACATCCGCCCCCAGGTGCCCCGGAGAGAGATGTTGGCGGTCCGGTTCCTGTGGTGTAAATTGTCCCTCGACCACACCATTCAGAACGATATCGTTTATCGTAGGGGTATTGGATACAATTGTGCTCTTGATCCCAGCACCCATGGAAGCATTCGCGACCGAGATGTTGAGCGGCGAGAGTGGGAGAGGCTTGGCCGGCCCGAACCGACTCGACGAAAAGGTCACATCCAGCTGCTCCAACCGCGCATACCGCGAAAGTGTAGCCTGCAGCGTCCGAAACACCATCTATACGGAGAACATAAATAGCATATTATGATCAATACCAAAGCACATAACACCACATAAAAAGAAACGTACATCCTCCATCCCTTTTGAGAGCGCACTCTCCGATTTGAACGATATACGCAGGGACTTGAGTCCACGCGGCTCCTCCGTGCTTTCACAGCTCCCACTCGCACTACTGCCACTCCCGCTGCTGCTATGTGCACCACCAGCACCCAAAGCAGACGACACAACAGTCACAACCTTCTCCACCGTCCTCCTATCCACACTCTCACAAAACCTAATCTCCAACTGCTCAATCCCTCTCAACCGCGTCATCACAGCCGACGGCCTCAGCCCATCATACAAATTCGTGCTGATATTCAACGACACCTTTCGCAACAAGGGCCTTCCAAGCCTTTCCATCCCAGCATTTTCAGTGGTACTGGGTTGGAGGAGTGAAGTGGAATATGTGCTTGCTGCTGAACTCGACACTCCCGTCTGCGGGACGAGGTAGGCGAGGAAACCAGGGGTCGCGTGGAGGGTGGTGAGTTTGGGCAAAAGTGTCGAGGAATCGTAGGTGATACCCGGGGAGACCAAGCTCGTCGACGACACAGCAGCAGCGGGTACATTCCCAAACCCCGCAACCATCGGCGAAGGCACCGGGCTCGTAATCGGCGACACCCTGAGATACGGATTATTTTGCGTGAACGGTGATCCCCCATTGGTCCCTGTTAATGGTGCAGGAGTGTCGAGGTAGTAGGTCGGCGTAACAGAGGCCGAATCACTGACACGATTGGCTTGGTTGCCATCCGGACGTCTTCCTGTCTGATCATCTGCCATAGTTGTCGCAGGTGGAGCGGGAATGAGATGGGGATGGATCGGCATTGGAGCGACCTGATAATCTTCGAGGTTGGGCAGGCTGAGCGACGTAATGTTGATCTGCCCGTCCAACCATGTGAAAAGACTGGTAGCTTCCTCTGTTGACATGGTGTGATTCATGAATGTGAGGTGGCGCAAGCCGAATGCTGAATGCTGCGAAAGCAGGGAGAGGTCGAAACAGGGAAGGGTGAGGTTAATTAGGTTCGACATTCGTTGAAGGGCGAGGGTGAATGTGGCTGTTAGAAGGGTGTTCCTCAGCTGGTTTTCACGGTCTGGGGGTGTGGCTGAAGCTGGGACTGAGAAGGAGTGTCGTCCGGCGTTGAAAAATGTCGGCCATGTCGTGCATGAAAGCTCTACCACGAGCTCGCTAAGGTCCCGTCTCGACGCCAATAGCGCGACAAGTTTCTCCACCTGTGACCCCGAAAGTGTCTGGAAGTCAAGTGTTTGATACAGCACCAAGCGTACATTCAAAGAGAATGCACGCGAGATCCTTGCCAACCTGCAGACATGCTTTCTTGGCAAATGCAATAGCACCACATCTAGCACCTCGACTGGCAACCGGCATGATGAATCTGCTGCCCTCTGGACTGGTGGTGGGTGGAGACTCTGCTTCGACTTGGGTGGCAGTGGCGGTGATGGTGGGAGCTCTGATACGATGACAGGCGAGGGTATGTGCGAGATAGATGCGCGTTTTGGCCGGAATTTGTTCTTTGCTTTTTGGCTGAGCGACCGTAGGAGATTGGGCGAGCTACTTGTACGACTCCGGACGTACTCTGCGCTGTCCTCCTGCTCCGGCGATGTTTGAGGTGACGCCAGCGTTGTAGGGGTCATTGGCATCGACCTGTGCGACGTAAAAGATGCAGACCGCCCCAACCCGCTTGGCCTCCGAATGTCGTCGACGTCAGAGTCGTAATGCGTGTCCTCTGACGAGCATCCTGTCGCCGAGTACGCGGCAAAGGCGCTGGGTGGATGTGAGCCCTGCTTTTGAGATGGCGAGCCCGCTGGTGACGCAGTAGCGCTCCGAAGGTGCAAATGCGTCGCGAACTGGCCCGTTTTCCTCTTGAGAGAGCTTGGGCGGAATATGGACGATACTCGGCGAATTAGGCGGTTACGACCAGCGCCAGTGTTTGGAGAGCCTTCGACCGTCGCATATTTCTCGTTCTGTTGCGATTTCTGTTTCCGTACGGGAATATTTTCGACAGGATCGAACGGAGGTAATGCTGGCAGCGGTTTTCCGGTATTTTTAGAGGATGGAAAATTATGTTGTTGATTTAATGAACGTTGGCGTGAAAGGAAAGACATCGAGACTAGCTCATAGAACGAGGGAGTGACAGAATGAAGAACAGAAAGCAGAGAGAACCTTAACCGAGCAGCGAGCGGTGCATGAGAAAGTTATGCCAGACAGTTGCCAGCTCTCCACAGTTCGCTTGACAACCCCGGCAATTTGCGAGATAATTCGGCGCCAATCAAATTCTACTATGAGATCATCGTCTTGGTTGTCTTGGAGAACGACTTCGATAATCAGGAGTTGTATCATGATAAGATATGGAAATGTTGTAGATGCATTGTGTCAGTAAGGTGAGTTCGAACAAGATGGCTTTGTTACCGATATAAATACAAATCGCAACTCACAGAAGTAGAAGGTCGCCTAGTGCCAGAGATCAGCGACCAGTGATTGACGGGACGGGGTAGGTATCGCGCAGCACCCCCTAATAGTGACTCCGACGTCGGATCACACTACTAATAGGCAACCTTCTACTATGTATGACCCTTGGGCGCCGCTAATAATTCTTGGTGAGAACTTATTAGTTGCATTAAAGGAGAACTTGGACGTTTGCCCGAGCTCAAACGCCGGGTAAAGGTTATGGATATACTCGGCATGAAGCAAGCGGTTACAGAAACTCCAAACAATTCACTGCTACGAACCCGAGTCATACTTTTTCATTGCTCAAATTTTGAATAACCTTTTCGTCGAGGAGCACAACTAGAACCATTCGATGGGCTCTACTTTCAGGCTTGGTAACACAGTGGAATGCTCAAAGCTATAACTTCTTGCTCACAGGTAGTATTCCTCAAGATGTTTCAACTGCATCTGAAATGGTTTTCGTTACACAGCATCATGAATATCCTGAAGCACTGGCCCGAAGGGCAACGCCCTTAGATAACAAATCAGACTGCTATTTTTGCTTTCGTACGTGCTTTAACTTGGGGACCCTAAACGTCAACCAGTTATATTCTAAGTCGGTTTTGACTACATCCCCCCGTCAGTCTACAGTTCCAAACCAAAACAGGCGCTGGTCATTGTGACTCCCGCGTTCTCGACATGCAGCTCGAGTGACATAGTACCAACACTAAACCCTGATGGCGTTTTGGGCGCTTGAGCTACAGATATCACATAATGTCGTACACACGTTTGTCGAGCCTGGTGTAAAATTTGGAAGGCGGAAATCGGACAACGTCACATCGGAGGTCCGAATGGGTTTGTCATATTCGACAGTCAATCGTATACCAAAGCTGCGGCCACTCATCTGTTTCGATCAGAGCAGCTGGATTGTAACCGGTATCCGTGGTTTCGGGTAATTGAGCCTCCCAGCTGACTCGGATATCCTCGTTTAATCGTACGCCGTTTGTCAGAAGAACACCGCCCGATATTAGGCCTCGGCCATTAATAACAGCAACTTCTTGGGACAAAAAATGCTCACTACCCACTGAACATTTCGCCTCACAATCTACCTAGTACTGCCAACCACTGTCCAACTTGTCACTCTCAAGCCATGCCACGACGCTGGGTTTTGGCGATCTACTTTGCGTCTCTACTCCTCCCGGCATATTCTCTCCAGCAGGCATCGCTGGATGCGCTTGAGGCTCGAGAGCCAGCCAAGAAAGGGCGAGCAAAAGCCAAACATCCATTGTCACCATCGAAAAATCCCGGTCCTCAATGCCATTCATCACCCAAGCCCGCAGCACCTCAGCAAAATCCCGCAAAGACGCCTACTTCGGCAGGAGCCCAGCGGAAGGCGCCAGTGGAAAAGAATCAGAAGAAAAATCAGGCTCGAGGACCGTCAGGACAAGCATCTCCACGGGTCGGCAATTCAAAGGGTAAAAACCCAAACAGAGGACAGTCTCACAATGGCCAACGCACTCAGGCTAGTAAGGGTAAGCAAAAGCAAAAAAAGCAAAAGCAAAAAAAGCAAAAGCAAAAAAAGCAAAAGCAAAAAAATCGGGCAAGTTCTGGAAGTGTTGCAGGGGGAGGGAAGCAACGAGGTGCGTGTAATTACTCGAGACAGCTTAAGTGTAGCACACTCAACTTCCCACATCTAATCTGCAGGACACCAGAGCGGGCCACGCGATAAGAGTGGCAAATCTTCTTCTGTGGGTGCTAAGCCAACAACTCAAGGTCTGTCTATGCATCTCACCTAGCCTCACATTCAATATTAATAATTATGGTACAGGTAGCCATCATGTCTCTGCGCCAAGCATCGGTACAGATGCAGGCGGAAAGTCTCGAGCATTGGCGAAGAACAATGGCAAAAGGCCGTCGGGGTTGCCCAACACCCATTCAAAGAGTCCTGGACTAGGGAAGCCTCCATCTATTCTCTGCAGGAGAAGCGATGGGGATTGTCCAACAACGGCGGACGGTTGGATGGAGTATATGAACGACCCTAATTGGGCTGCGAGACTGGCCGCAAGTCTGCCTAGTCTGCCGCAGACTGTGAACACACCCAACCAGGCAACTGGTCAGCAGCAGAATATCCCCCCTCAAATCGCTGCTAGACCAATCAGACTGCTTCCCCAGCGAGGTCGCTATTCAAGTTCTGCGGGAACCTTTGTCAGTTCCAGCCAGAGTCCTCCACCGCAAACTGCGCCTTCGATCAACCAGAATGTAGCACCCGCAAGCATCAATCCGTCCACTGGCCAACGCTTACAGCAGCAGGGTCCCGCCAATGTGCCACAGCAGGCCGTACACAATCCCTCGAATGCAGTGGGAGGTTCGTCAAGCTTGTTTGGTGCGATGGGCGGCTATACGTACGGAGCCCCACCTCAATTACCACCACACACTGACTCCCAAAACACCAACACCAACACCCCTGCGTTTGTTCAAGGGTCGTCTTCTGGTGTGAAGGAAGGGGGCGTGGTGACGCAGTGGCTTAGGAAGAAACGGGTAGATGATCCAGAGCACTATCAGAAGTACATGGAACGGGCGAAAATCAGCAATGCCAAGTGGCGAAAGAAGAAAAGTCAGGCCAAGGCCGCAGCTAAGCGTGCCGGTGCTCCCCCAGTGAAGGATAAAACGGGGAGTCAACGTTCCAGGAAGAACAGAGAGAAGCTCAGGATGGACGTAATAAGTGGGGACCCTGCCGCCATAGCAAGATACGAGGAGATCAAAAGGCAAGGCAGAGAGAGATCAAAGAGGTATAGCGAGAAAAAGGAACGAAAAAGGAAACAGCGCAGTGAAGGTGATGGTGGCAGTGACGGTGAGGAGAGGCCACCCATAGAGCTACCTGAGGCCTTCCTATTTACGTTCAGGCCTCCAAGTCCTGGGGAAGGTGGCGCTGGAGGGGCGGTTGCAGCAAGAGATCTACTGGTGGATGAAGATGATTATTGGTGGTAACAAATGGGTCACTCCCTCCTCGGATATTTAGTCACATTTTGTTTTTGGCTATCATTTCCCCCACACAGTGACACATGCTATGTACTAGTAGTAAGCGCAGGACTTTGTAAACATGTCGAAGATATATCGAAGCCTTATTTATTTATTGTTATTTCGCTACTATGAACACTGGAACGGCTACCGTCCTTTTCTGAAGCAAATATTTCATATTTCATCGGTACTTTGCTCAAAGACCAGCCATCAGCGCACTTGCCAACTTCCGCTCTCCCTTGATGAACATCGCGAGTCTAGTATCATACAAAACATTCAAGACTAAAGGAAACAGAGGCTGTAGATTTGGATGTGGCGGTACTGGTATGAATGAAATAGGATTTCGAAAGGGGGTTGAAACTATTTTCTGGTTGTGTGGTGAGCACTATGTACCGCCCCGAGTCAACATTGCAACTTTGACCCACCGAGGAGACGAACTTTGTATTTTATTTGGCCATGCATCTTGTGTATACTCGCGCGCACAAACTAGGTTTTTTTAGGTTGACGCTTTTGAGACTCGACGACGTGGACTTGGTTAACTGCGCCCACCTCTGCCTACGCGATGATAAGGGCCGTCAGTCTCGCATAGAACGCGGCCAATATGGACACTGCAGCCGCGCCCAAGAGCCCACAATGACTCACAGGTAAGTACTGTAAGCCTTGGAATACCGAGCAACGCCCCAACCAGTCCCACAGCCACCAAGCCAGTGTGCAACAGGAGCCACAGGAATGATTCTCGTACGTAAGTAATAGTATTATACCGTCAGACGTGTACGTGGTGGACCCGACATTGATCGTGCATGAGAACGGGAGTCGGAAAGACCGACTGTGATCGCATGTCGGTTGTCAGGTACCGCGGTACTGAAACCGCCGCCCTTTGGGGCTCTGCAGATTATTTATTGAGAGGCCATGCAAAAAGACATGAATCGCATTTTATACTTATCGCATCACAGAAGACACTCACCAACGCCGCAATCTAATCGCCTACCAAACCAAATCATTTCGAGCAATGCGGCGCTGGGCGTCAGCGCTTTATTTGGCGTCGCTATTCATTACAACATTTTCACTTCAACCGCCTTTCTCTGGAGGATCTTTGGGTGGGCTCGAGACTCGAGAGCTCAGGGCAAAAGGGGTAACGAGAGCTAAACGACCACTGCCCCTTCAAGATGCCAGGGTGTTCAATTCTCATCAACCTGCACTTGCACCTAATAAAGGCAAACCAGTTATCAAGGTTCCGAGGCCGAACAACAAACCCAAAGCCAGTAATCAGCGTGGTTCGCCACCCAAACCTGCCATAGCCAACACTCAGCGCCGCGCAGGACCACCCAAATCAAGTTCGAGGGCGAAAGGGAAGGGTCGCACAACCACCGCATCAGCTGCTACTCGCAGGAGACCATTGGGTCGCACAGCAGCCAAGGCATCGTTAAAGGCACCAGTGGCAAAGAATCTACAAGGAAGACCATCGGCATCTCAAGCACGTATACGAAATAACCCAAACGCCCGGGGACGTAACGCCAATGGGAAGAGTCAGAGTAGCCATAAGGCGCGTGGTCGGCCTGCGGCTCGTCAAGCGGGCGCAACAGCTCGATCTCAAGCAAAACGTGGCTCTAGTCAGCAAGTCAAGACCTCGAGAAAGTCACCTGGAACGTCTGCGGGTCGCAGGACTAGTGCTAAGCGAGCCCCAAGACCTGTAACCGGACAACAGCGCAACACTCGCGCTCGACCTGTACAGCAAGCTCGAGCAAGAGGAGGCGCCCGAGATCAATCCAAGACCTCTTCCAAGTCGCCTGCAACACGCGTGGGTCGCGGACCTGCCGCTAAGCGAGTTCAAGGACGTTTAATCGCCGGACAACGCCGCAATACACGACCTGTACCTCGCCAAGGGAGAGCACCCGCTCGAGCTCAAGGGAGAAGAGGGAATCAGGTCAAGATCGCAGGCAAGTCCTCTGCAGCGCGTGCAAGCCGTACTAGACCTGCCCAACGATCCCCACAACGTGCGAGGGGACAACGCCGCAAAGGTGGCGGCACAAAGGCATCGAGGTCGTCGCGCAAGCAGTCGGGAACAGTCGGCCAAAGGAAGACAATAGCTCGATCGCGACCTGGGGTGAAGGGTACCACTCGACTGCAAAATAGGGTGAAGGGAACTTCCAAAGGTCGAGGAAGAGCCCCTTCGCGTCAACCGAGTACTCGAAGGGTAGCTAAACCTCGGCGTAACAAGCCCTTGACAGCTCAATCTCGGCGCAAAGGAGCTGGTCCGCAGAAGGCTCGAGCCGTAACACGCAAAGGACGGACACCAACTAGTCGAGGCCGCATGCGTGGTATGGCATCCGGCGCAAAGAAGCAAGGAGCAAAGCAGAAAGCTCGGATCGGATCGCAGCGGTCAGGTCCTACGTCAGGCAAGCGACTTGCTCGAGGCCAGACTAATCGCAGAGGAAATAGTGTGGGCTCGAAGGCAGGAGGCAAAGCGCTGGGACTTGGAACTAAAGGCTTACGCCAAGGTCCAACGAAACAACGCGTTGTGCGGGCGAAGGGACGCTCACAAGGGGCGGCACAGCAAAGAAACGGTAGAAAGAGAGCAAACACCTCTTCTGGCTCGCGCCAGCGAGCTGCGGCTCGCATTAAGGGTCAAGGTCGAGGGGCCGGGGGCTCACGGACTGGGAGAGCGCGTGAGAGTAGAAGACCATCTGGTGGGCGAAGCAGTAAAGCTGCAGAGCGTCGAATCTCGGGGCAAAATCTCACTCGGGGCAAGCCAGGGGCGAGGAGCAATCAACGTGGCAGTGGGAGTCGGCGAGGACAGCGTACAAACCTTGGAGGTGTGAAAGAACAAGGGAAGCGTAAAGGTAAGTACTGCTCGCAGAACACCCTAAGAGACTGGAGCATCGACTAATATCGTCGTAGTTGCAGGAAATCAGGGTAAGCGCCTTAGTACTCCTGCTGGTGGTTTGCGCGGGAGGAAAGGGCGTGTTGGCAGTACCTCTTCTGTACGGGCTAAACCAGTGGCACAAGGTCTGTTTTCGAATCTCACTGGATGGCAAATTTGAATTTACCATTGGTACAGGACGTCGTCGTGGCACTATATCCGGCTCCGTTACAAGGTCGTCTCGAAGGCTTCCCGCACAAAATGCTCGTGTAGGGACGTCCAAGTCTGGCATCACAGGTGTGCGTGCAAAGAGCGCTGGATCAGGGCAACCTCGGACGTCTACTCTATGCCGGAGGAGCGACGGGGATTGTCCAACAAGGGGTGGGGGCTGGGATATTACCAGACCGGCTGCTCCGGGCCCAGATCACTTGTCGAGCTCGGCTCGTCAGAACCAGCCAGCACAAGCTGGAGGGTCCCCTATCATAAGACCAGCTGCGCCGGGACCAGACCGCCTTTCAAGTTCGGTTGGCAACTTCGCTCCATTCCCAGAGCAAGGCACATACGCAGCAAATCAGCTCACTGGACAGCAGCAATTCAACCCCCTCGGCAACGATGCCAGACCAATAAGACCGCTTCCACGGCCAGGTCGCTTCTCAAGTTCCAGTGGCAATCTTGTTAGTCCTGGCCAAAGTCCTCCACCCCAAGACGCACCTGTTGCCAACCAAGGTGCAGCCCCAGCCCCAGCAGCAGCATTTCAGCAAAGTCCCGCCGAAGTGCCAGTGGTCATGCCCGATCCCTCGAGATTCTTAGGAACATATTCAAGCTTGGCTGGCGCAATGGGTGGCTATGTGTACCAAGCCCTACCTCGACCACCGCCACGCACGGAGCAGAACACCAACTCCAACCAGAGCCCAGCTGAGCCTGCGTCGCAGCCTGGGAGTCCCCAACAGTTTGTTCAGGGCTCTTCTTCCGGTGCGAGCCTCAGAGAAGTGTCCGCGCAGGCAAAGTGGGCCAGGAAAAGGAGAGCAGAAGATCCAGCCTTCCGTGCGCGGTACAACGAAAAGTCTAAGATTTGGCAACGCCAAAAAGCCCAGAAGGTCAAAGAGGCAGCAGCTGCCACCGGTGCGCAGGACAATGAAAAGTCTAAGGGTCGGCAACGCCAAAAAGCCCGGAAGGTTAGAGAGGCAGCAGCCGCCACTGGCAGCGGTGCGTCGTTGGTCAGTAGACCTATGACGCTCAAAGGAAAGGCTTTGAAGATGGCTGCTGAGAGTGGGGATCCGGCCGCCGTAGCAAGATACGAGGAGATCAAAAGGAAAGACAGAGAGAGGGCCGTGAGGAACTTGCCGAAGAGGAGAGAGAGGTTACGGAAGGCGAAGGAAAGGCAAAGGGAACCGAGTAGCGACAGGGATGAGAGCCCACCCCCTCAAGACCCACCTTCACCCTTCGACTTCACCTTTAGGTTTCCGAGCCCTGGGGCAGGTGGCGCAGGCAATGCGGTTGCAGCTCGAGGCTTGTTGTTTGATGAAGACAATAATTGGTACTACTGAGCGGAATCTTCAGCTCCTCTTCGGATTTTATTTATTGGGCTCTGTATAATTTCAGCGCTAGGCCGTTTTCTGGTGCTGAGCGCTGACTCCATGGGCAGCCTGCTTCGATATTTTGGTTATCTTAATAATCCAGACTCACGGCCGCTATGTGCCGCATATTTATGTAGTTGAAACGTATGCGAAATTAGTAAGAGAAACGTAAGTTCTGCGCGACGCAAACTGCCGCCCGTCATCAAAATCAAACATCCGAGCGGTGCGGCTGATCCCTTTCGTCGTTGCCTACCCTTTCTCCTCGAATCCTCAATTACTTCTGCTATTTGACCGTGTGCTGACATAGTCATCACTACAACTACTTCACTTCCGACATGACCGCCCTTCCAGAAGACCTTACAACGATTCTCGCTCTATACCTCACGATTAACCATGAGCCCACAGAACTATACCTCAACCAAGCACAGCTCCAGCTCTCCTCGCAAGAAAAAGAGATTCAAGCCATGCAGAAGAACATCAAAAATTTAGAGCAGAAGCTTAAAGGAATGCGCACTGCATCCATCCAGAAAGCTCTCATGGCCAACATCGACCGCCTACGTCGGGAATCCCGCAATCTAGTACAGATTCGAGAAACATATCGCTCGATTGTGTCCCCACTTCGCAGATATCCTCCAGAGCTCATCGCGGAACTTCTGTCGGCGTGCTTCGAAAAGGAAGGCGGAACCATGGACCAAGAAGACAGGATCGCCTTCGTGCACCTAAGATGCGTGTGTAGGTCTTGGCGAGAAGTCCTTTTCACCACACCGTCTTTTTGGCGGGGTTTGTCATTCTTTCTCTACGAGGAAAGCCCAACTGGTGCATACCCAGGACTTCCTCAATCCATTGATAACATCGCGAAATGGTACGACCGGGCGGGTGCTACTCTTCCCCTCACGATGATATTTGAAGGAGCCACCATGGAGCGCTACATTGTTCACCCCCTTACCATCCCGTTCATCGATAAGCTCATCACGCTCACCTCTACACCAAACCGTCGATGGTGTGACATCCGGTACATGATGAACCTATTCGACGAGCCCATCTCCACCACGATCTACCGAGTTCTCAGTTCTCCCCAAGATAGACCTTGGGAGCATCTTCGTCGCCTCAGTATTGTTGCTCGATCCACAGACTCGGAGCTCGGGTCTTGGGAAGAACTCGGCCGTAATTTTTCAGATGCAGTTCCCAACCTCGAAAGCATGTGGCTACGCATTGCGACTCCTAGCCTCATTCCGCTCTCTCACCGAACACTCAAACAACTAAAGCTCGAGCTGTTCGGAACATCGTTTGAAAGTGGGATACATACGCTGTCGCTGTTCCCGTCTTTGGAGCATATGAAACTTTGGGCAAGGATTATCGAGCCTGGAAACTCCAGCAGTCCTATAGAGCCAATTGAGCTTCCAGCGCTCAAAAGCCTTGAGTTGGAGATAACGAATCAAGGGATCGTGTATGGAGGATATTTGCGTGCGCCCGGCCTTGAGACACTCGATCTCCTTCCCGGTAGAGCCCCCGGCGTTACACGAGAAAGTCGGGAACCTCTCAGCGAGCAGGAGCTCAACATACTCGTATCACTAATCCAACGATCGTCTTACCTCAATTCCCTTGGTGTAGCAGGGCTCACTCCCGAAGACATTGCAACCCTCGTGCACTCTACACATCATCTTGATATCAACGAGCTCCACGTTTCCAACTGGGATTTCTTGGAGGTCTTCCTCAAGAACCCCGCCTACAGGGGATCAGACCTTCCATACAGCATTGGAAACCTGTGCCATCCAGTTTTCCAGCCAAGTCATTTTGAAATCCTCGAACAATTCTTCCGCCGACATCGACATCGAGTTCTTGGAGAGCCTGGTCAAGAAACAGAAAGAGTCGGAGATTTAGAGGCGAACGAAGGTGAAGAAGATAAGCGTCTGACTTACATCGACGTGGTTTACGATCTAGGTCCTGACTTCGACACAGACTTTCAAAAGGGACAAGAGGTTTTTCAGGGATTGGGAGTTGGCTTCTTAACTTATCCTTGGCTCAGCACTTCGAAACGAGTCTTCTGAGCCAGTTTAACACAGGAACTTTCACTTCAGCTTCACATATCCCATATTTTATGTAAATAAAATAGTAAATTCCATGATCAATGCGACGTTCTGGCTCTGGGCATTGTGTTGAACAATTTCCAACAACGCGCCGAGGGTCGGCAGGTGTGTGCGTGGGAGTTAGTTACCGGTCTGAGATATGACAAATCACCGCCGTCAACACCTGCTACCAGTGTGCCCAGCAATCGTTGGACGACGAGGACGACCAACGACGACCGTGACAGAACAGGACCAGTACACAATGGCAACATCAGCTGGCCTTCCACCCCTGGAACCTTTATTCAAGAGGAACACAAAACGTACCTGGGACGTTTTTGCTTCAGAACTCGATGAATTCAACCTCAAAGACGAGGAAACAAGGTCTGCCCATGTGTCCAAATATCTCGTATTCAATGCTGATTTTGGCGGAACTAGCTCACGGCTACGTCTAGCTGTCAAGATTCGGGACGAATATAACGACTACAAGAGCTTACCGGCTGCATTGCTATCGCAGCAGGGAGGAGTTGGTCCTGCACGCCCAAAGGACGGCAGAAAGATGATTACGGCGGGTGGTGAAGGCGAGTAACGTCGCTCTTGTGGTCAAATCATTTCTAAATCGACTCTTGAACAGTTTCTGACAAAAACACGTCGCGTATGATCGCGACAATCGACAAAACACCCGTACAACTACCCTCAACGTTCAGCTCATCCTCGTCATTATCAAAAGCACTTGCGTTACACAAGCAGACCCACAACATCAAGCCCACGTATCACCCCCAATGGAAGCTTACGCGAGTTATCTCTGGACATTTGGGATGGGTGCGGAGTGTCGCAGTCGAACCGGGAAACAAGTGGTTCGCGACTGGTGCTGGTGACCGTGTCATCAAGATTTGGGATCTAGCAAGTGGGGAGTTGAAACTGAGTTTGACGGGTCACATCAGCACAGTGAGAGGCCTTGCTGTCTCGTCACGGCACCCATATCTTTTCAGTTGCGGAGAGGACAAGGTACGCCCGTGTTTCCATTCCAAATGCCTCGAAACTCACTCGGCTGCTGTAAGATGGTGAAATGTTGGGATTTGGAAGCCAACAAGGTTATTCGACACTATCATGGGCATCTTTCCGGTGTCTACTCGCTGTCCCTCCACCCTACATTGGACATTCTTGTGACTGCTGGTCGAGATGCATCTGCACGTGTATGGGACATGCGGACGAAATCCCAAATTCACGTCCTCAGCGGCCACACGGCAACAGTCGCGGATGTGAAATGCCAAGATTCTGAACCGCAGGTGATCACCGGTAGTATGGACTCGACAGTCAGGTAAGCTTTTCTCCTATCTCAAACGCATTCGCTTACACCGTTTCAGACTCTGGGACATCACAGCGGGGAAAACCTTGACGACACTCACGCATCACAAGAAATCTGTCCGAGCACTCGCTATCCATCCTACAGAGTATTCTTTTGCCTCAGGGTCCGCAGGTGGAAACAACATCAAGAAGTGGAAGTGCCCCGATGGTACATTCGTCTTCAATTTCAGCGGACACAATGCAATCATCAACACCATGTCCGTCAACGCGGAAGGCGTGTTTTTCTCTGGAGGTAATGCTCAATTCACTATTTTGCTCCCGATTCATCTCTAACAGACCATAGGCGACAACGGAACGCTCACATTCTGGGACTACAACACCGGAATCCCATTCCAAAATCTCGAGGACATTCCTCAACCTGGTTCGCTAGAAGCCGAAGCGGGCGTGTTCTGCTCGACGTTCGACCAGACTGGAACCCGGCTGATCACCGGTGGCGCGGATAAAACCATCAAGGTTCGTGTTTTTCCCTATATGTTCGAATGGTTTGGGTTCTGTACTTTAAAACCTTGCGTAGTCTCCACTGTTTCGTACCGCCTCTTCCCCTTCCTGCCTTCCCTTCCTTTTCACATTGCGTCTCTTGACCCATCCGTTTCATATTCTCTGGGCGCCCAGAGCATGTTGGTTCGCCCGATTCCTGTTCGCTCGGTTCTGGTTCTTTCATTTCCTGATTCAATCGTTGTGGTGCATTCCTTCGGAACTGAAAACTGAACGATCCTTCTTTTGCAGGTGTACGCAGAACAGTCGTGATGTCGTGGTGACGCTCGGGTACTATCGGTCTTTTTTTCTTATTGTGGTGCCTTCAGTACCTACTCTAGCTGTATGCTTTTTCACATTCTGAACCTGTTGTATAAGAACTCTAATCTCCACTGCTTGGGCTTTCGGATTGGGATCAATATTGGGGATAGGGTGGTGCACAGGAATCACGGGTTCCGGGCCATACATAACGATTGTTCGGCCTGGTTCGGGCCCTCTCGCTTACCGCGGTTCTGGGAATCCTTTTCCAACTTTCAATTCATGCAATGGATGATGGTAATCTGGGGTAATCTCTTGCTCCTATCGTCACGATCGAAGACTTTGGCTGCCCCTTGCAAATATAAGAACCTTGTTTGGCCCTTTTCAAATAAACACTCGGTTCAGGGCGCACATGCTGCATATTGGACACCCCCAAGTGGACCGCACTTGACGTACATATGTCAAACTGAGATATTGATTATTGGTCGTCACTTGTACTTTGGCGCAAGGGAAATTTTCGGCGTTAGTTGTGGGAGGCTCCGTGCGCCTGTGTCCGCACTGGTTGACTTTTTATGTACAACAGTACGTGATTGTACGTCTGAGATGTCAGTGGAATGGCAGAATGCAAGTCCAAAATTATCTCGACCCTTGCCTCATGTCCTGCCTCGAGGAGATATCAGGTGGGGATAAGAGTAAAAATAGGACAGCGCGGTGGAGACACTAAAACGTGTTGTGGACGCGATGAAAAGATTTAATTGAATCGGAACTTGAGTTGGTCGAAATAGGGTTGGAATGGAGCCGCTTGAAAGTCTGGGCGATATTAACCTCAAACCCTGCACACGATCGCGATGTGTAAACCGAGCCGGGAATGTGCTATGGAGGCCAACGGTGATATGTAGATTTTATCTAAGACGGTAAGTACCAAATATCAAATATGTACAGGCCGACAAGGGGCCAGGAATATATACGACATCAGCAACACAACAATGTCCTTCCTTGCAAAGAAAGACCCATAGTCCACAGCCACACCGCAGACAGCGACATTACAACCCTATGTACAACACGCGCGCCATACCACCCAATGAACTGGAAAATGAAATAAAAAGTACAAGAACGAATTTGAAGTATACCAATACGTGCCAATAAACACCCGCGAATGACACTGAACTCTATCAGGAACCAGACAACCCCCGCAACGAACCAGATAATGTGCAGACAACCAACCCCATTGAAAAGGAGAGAAATAACCGATGAAAAGGAACTGTAAAGAGAGAGAGAGAGCCGGCATGTGAACGTAGTAACCTTGTATGAACGGAGATTATGAACACGAACGGCCCACGGGCGAGATGCTCAGCCCGCCCAGTGGGTCAAGGATGAAGTACCTCTAGACGGATACTGATAGGACCGCATTACCGGGATGGGTCCAGGCTGCAGCTCCAAGTGACCATGGGGCTCCAGAAGAATGGGAGTGACAGCCGGAATCGAGGATAGACTCGAATGAACCGGCGAAGCAGAAGCCAGTGGGTAGGTATCCTCGGCGCGTTTCGGCTTCAGCGAAGTGTACTTGGCCTTATCTACGGACTGCGGCCCTGAAGAAGAGAACGCAGGCAAGGTTGAAGTGCCAGAAGGCGATAAAGCCGTCGAAGCTGAGATCGGTGAGCCTGGCTCAGTGGTAGAACCGCCCACTGCTCCTTGGATATAGCCATCCCGCGCAGAGGAAGCGCTCAGACTCTTGATCGACCCATTCGAAGACCCATGGGTGCCTGAGCTCTTTTCTGGAATAGTAGCTGAGGCATTCGGGAAGTACTCGTTGAACAGGTTCGTCGTCGCCTCAACGTAGCTTTGGTCGAGCTCAAAGTACTCGTCATTCTCGGGCTTGTGGTAAGACTTCCGTGTCGGAGTTGACGATTTGGATTTGGATTTGGATTTGGACTTAGATGCAGCCGGTGCTGCGTTAGCCGTGGCTAGAGGAGCTGCCTTTGACTTTTTAGTTGTGGGTTTGATGGAAGGGGCGATCGGAAGTTCGGGTACTGATGGGGGTGAAGGAACTTCTCGCGGCGAAGTGCTAGTCGCAATCGCGGATGAAGGAGGCGGGTGAGGCGGAGGAGGGTAAACGACGCTAGGCACGGAGATGTGGCTGACAGCTGGAGGAGTCACGGCCGGATATGTGAGAGCACCCGACGCGGTGGGGCTGACGGCACCAGAGACCGAAAATCCTTTGTGATGATCTGCAGCGAAGGTTGGATGAATATTCAAGGGCGCTATTTCCCCAACAGGACTCGAGTCCCCGTAAGCATGGCCAACGTAACCTCCTTGTATCGGTATATCCTGATAGGTGGGACTGGGCAATGTATGCGATGGAGCAAAGTATGAGGTCTGAAGATCATGACCTGCACCTACGTCAATAGACGGATAGCCGTTGTGAAGCCAAGTGGGATCAGGCGCGGGTGTGCTGACGAGAGTCGTGGATGCCGAGTGAGCGCCGTAGTATTCATCCAGAGATGCCGGTGAGACAGGCGATGATAATGCCGATGTCATATACGGTGCGGTTGCCGGAGAGATGTCGGTGTACCCTGCGACCGAGGTGGGCGAACGTAATGGGTCAGAGTCCGGCGATGACACGCGGGAACCGCGACCTGACCACCCCAAATTCCGCCGTGCTTTTACATCGGTTGGCCCTGCTTGGTTTCGGGCCATGCGGTCAATCCTCGAGAGAGATTGCACCCGCCCACTGGCTGGAGGTAGCTGTGGGGCATGGCCGTCAGAGAGCCCCATGGACAGCGAAATAGCGACCCTCTCATTTCGATTCTGCTCATCATATCGCTCTTCGCTACAGAATGGTTGCTGTTGTGGCTTGGCCCCATACACCTTTTTCTTGGTGAGACCGTGCACTTGCTGCAACTGCGTAACCAGGGTCGGAGAAGGCTCCATCTCAGGAGGTGTCGGGGCGTATTGGGCATCGGTGTGGTGAGGGTCGGTATAACAAGTGTCGAGTGGGAAGGTGTTTCGCCGAGGAGGCATCATAATACGCGTTGGGCGTGGCGGCGGCTGTATAAAAGCAAGTAGGAAGACGAGGATAACTGTTAGTATACTTTGATTAATACGACTTCATTTATCTTAACCCACATTAACTTGAACTTTTTAAAAGTGTGTTTCAAGTTAGTCGGACAGAGTGTTGTTGAAGCTGTCAAGAGACTCACCGTAGCTCTGGTAATGGTCTGACGCTGTAGCGGCCATGGAAAGACGCAATGACACCTCTGGGTCGATGGGAAAGGACGAAGCGAGGTCCTCGATGTTTCGTTGTAGGTGCAACTATGCGGGAAATAATGAGATCAGAAGTATTGATGTAACGAGGCGACCGGCACTTACAGTATCATTGAAGAGCGTTGTCAGGGGCGTCATATCCTCTCTCGACCGAGTAAGGGTGTGACAATGAATGTTGTCCTGGGCGGCCTAAGCACGTCACAACCAGGAACAGCTAAAGGTACACGCACCTGAGCAAGTTTGTGTGCAAGATATCCCCAATTCGATAATTCGGTTGCGCCATTCTTATTTGTGACAGCCAAACCTGTATCCACCGGACTCGAGGCTGCGACTATGATCAAGTGCAGAGAACGTGCCTCGTGTCCGGATTTTGATTTCAAACCCGACAGAAACTAACAAGAATAGCGTTGATGGTGTTATCAAATGGATCTTTAGTTTGACAGACGAATAACTTACATCGATGGCCGCGTTGACTTTGCAGGACGAGATCCGGTTTTCGACCAAATAGTTGAGGCAGACCTGGCGGATGGCATGATGTGGGTCGCGGTATTGGCGTGGTTCCGTCGTTGAACTCCCTTGCAGCGACTGGCTCTCGAGCACCCAAACGTTTATATCATTCTTATAACGTGTTTAGAACACTCAGTAGAGGGAAAATGTGACAAAAGGACTTACGGAAGCTGGCTCACTCGCCCCTTTCAACCTCGCCATCACCATGTCCAGGTAACGATCCCTGAGATCGTCCCATATAATCGACATCGCCTGAGAGTTTTCCACCAGTAACAATACATCTACTGTCTGGTTCGCACTGGTGGTCTTGAAAAGGGTGCTCTCCGCCATTGGGCTGTCGTCGCACTTTTGATATCCCCACCCGAGTTCGTGACTCTCCCAGTCCAGCCACCCAAATGAGGACGCGAAAGCCAGAATCTGCGTCAAGGTGAGAGATGTGGAGACACCTCTAGTTGCTGAGTGGCAAAAATGGACCCGTCGAAGTCAGAGAAGCGTGGTGGATTGAGCTGGGTATCAAAGGCTGGTGGGCCAAGTCGGACTTTCTAATTTGACAGGCAGGGTTTCGATTAGCTATTATCGCCGCATAGTGAGCTGAGATTCCCCGTGGAACGGACAAGAAGATGCTCACAGTGTGGTTTGTAGCACAGTTTGGCTTTCCGTCACGACCTAACGGAGTTCAAAGGGGAAATGGCATCCGGAGAAAATGCCAGAAATTGTCAGACTATCGAGCAATAGACCCAAAAGGCTGTAGTATCCCCGTGTCTTTTTTTTTTTTTGCAATGCAATTCAGTTCAAAGAAACCAATAAGGTGGAGATCCAGGTTCCCCGGGTGTGTATATGTGGCCTGGCAGGTGCTCCAGATACCTGGAAAGCGGGAAATGATTACTATCAAGCCGCTGGGCTGAGGACTTGCGGGGATGATAAAGAGTCAGGCTCGATAGAGTTTGACGATGGTGGTGGTCATAAGGCACAAATATAAGAATGCCTCATGAGGCTGAACGCGGTTTCGGCCTAACACGTGCTGTTCGCTGCTGTTCTTGTACCTTCCTATTTCACCATAACTACCCAAAATCGTGGAGAATCTTTAATTACTGAACCTTTTCCTGAACCTGTTCCGTGGTCTTCATCAACCGCGTGCTGTTGGCACATTTGTTAAAGGTCCATTAATTTCCATCTATCGACCGACACCTCTTTAACGCCATTTTCGCCGGCTGTCTCCCGCTTCAAGGTAATCGATTGCAACTCCTGCAGCACGAGTACTGGGTGAGGAACTGCGTCCGATCGAGGACCATTGCAAAATCTGATCGATTCCCTGCAGACGCCAGGCGCTTTGAAACTTCCCGGAGATATCAAGTTACGGTGCGGAATCACCTTCTCCTGATGGACCGCAAGTCGGGTATTCCTCATTAACATCCTATCAAGGATTTTCTCTCATGTAGTCAACCTTGAAGAAAGCTCTAGATATTTCTCTACAAAGAACCGAGTACCATGGGCTCATGCCGAAGAGGTGAAATTCAACCGGCCGGCAACTGGAGAATCCCTGTGTCGAGCAGATCCTTTCTCGGTATCGCCTCCTAATCATTGAGTAGGCAGAGTGCTACTAGGTGCTACTGATGCTTCTGAGTCTTCCTAATGGGTGGATATGAACAGTCTGACGGAACGAGTGTCGGAAGTGACTCAAAGCGGTTAGATTGACCAGTTTGAGGATGGACTTGGTCGAGTTATCAATGATCCTTGGATCCCCCTGAGCTCCATCGATAGGACAACTTGGGACATTCACGGTAAGACACGGCTTTTACGTCCCATGACATGGACGCTTGTTATCGTCACACTCAATTATGTACTTACCCGCCACATCAAAGAGAGGCCTCGATGTGGATAGATGCTCCGGAGCGCTGCATCGGTCTCCTCGCGATTGCAGAATAATTTTCCATATTTCAGCCGACCATATGATTAGTGACTGATGTCGTATTGACCGCTAGGGTGCGACCGCGCCGAACGGCAAGAAGGAATTCTAAGGACATATAAGTACGCTAACCCTCTGAATTGGGAGGGTCACACCACTTCACACCCTCCGAGAAAATGACATTGCCCAGTGACCGACCGAAACGACAGTTGAGATCTGAATGCATGGATAACGCTCCCAAGAATGGCAACCATATTGCAGCGAAGTTGATCCATCCCGGAATGCCTCGAGGCAGACGTCCATTTTTGTATTCATTCCGTATCGCAGGATCACGAACAACATCTATATGTAGTTCCACCTGCCCGAATGCACAGAACCGGGTTTCTAGTCAGTTAGAGCTGCGGAGGGTAGGCTTTAGTATAGTAATGGATCAGAACTGGCGTCGACAGAAACATAAAACACACACACACCGAAAGGGAGAGCATGGTATGTATACATTGGCCTTGACTTAACCTACACTTCCACAGAACTTGCGTGTCTCACAGCGTCAAACATTTCTTGAATAGAACATCACAAACCCCGGCCATGGTCAGCGGTTTTGAATTCATATCCCAGGACACCGTCCCCGCTATCGAATTCCGAGGACGTATACTTGATATGCTCGTCGCCAATTTCGATTTGTCCCATCGTCGGAGATTTCCAGTGACATGCTCATGTGCCCACTTTACCTATAGATATTTTCTCGCGTGCCGCCAGCTGCGTAGACTCACGCAGGTCTACGACGTCCCTGAGCTGAGGGTCCGCAGAGAAAGAAATCCTGAAATGCAAAGCTGGGTTCACGAGCGGATGGGACCAATACAACCGTTTTTAGTTGTACTGAAACAAGACGAGAACCTCGTGTTGACGGAGTTCCCAATCCCTACTCAAGGCCCTCACCAGAGTACTATCCTGGCTTGGTCTCTTATCGCGAGGGAATGCGCCATGCACCGTTGACAGTTGGAAGAAGCCTTGTGTGAACTGCCGCTCATAGCGCCACCAGGGCTGCTCTGACTCTGACTCGAGATACTGGCATGTAAGTTGCATGCATAGGTTGTGGTTGTAGCTGAGAGTTTCGGTGTCCGGCCGCCGTCAAGTCCACTTCTAGCTTCTTCGATGTTGCCACAGAAAGAACAAGGGAGTCAGTGTTGACTTCATAGATGGTATTCATGGTATTCAGGGATCCTTAGAAGTTCTAAATCCCCGGGTACCAGAAGCCCGTTGGCCAAGTCCAAGCCTGAGCCTGGATATACTAGACACTAATTGACATACATTGTGCCAAATGCCACGGAGAAGTAGCGAAGCTAGAAGCAACAACGAGATAACCCGCCCCACTTCACGAAATACGGGCAAGTTCCGGGAAAAGAATTGTTGCAGCTCCACAGTCTCGATAGAAACCAAGAGCTTGAAGTAACCGCCAGCCTACACATTCAACGGGACGATCGCGGCGACGAAACGACAACGACTGCTGCTTTCCGGATTTCCGAGAGTCTGAGTCACAGTAGTAAAGCTTGAGATTGGAACACCCCAGCCATCGCTTCAGTATACCTCAACCTCTTGTAGCGTGGACGAAAGAAAGCACAATATACGGGGCTATTGATAAGTTACGTTGTCGGTTGGCTAAGTTAGAGTTGTTGGTCGCCGTTGTGACGCCGCTGTTGAGTCGAGGGAAGTTGTCTGTCACAAGGTTGCATAGAAATGATCGCCGCTGCTCCGCTACGTCATGGCTGAGAAACCCTGCCGTCAAAATTGCGGTCAGGTGCGCATGCTGAGCTTCCGGTTGTGCTAGTGCTTGCTGGTTCAGGCCGAGTTGGATAGTCGGGTGGGTACAGTGCCGAGCTTCGGTACCGCACTAGAGGCGTTCTGATGAAGAAGTAGTAAGTTCAACGCCGCTTCAGTGGGACTGTACCAGAATCGCCGAGAGCTACCTTCTCATGTGCACCGCCCGGTGTTCGTTCCATGTTCCGGAACCTTTCATCAGGCGCAGTAATTCCAGAAATCAGACAACCCTAGACTCTAGTGCGAGGTTCGTCGGACTGTTGATTATTTAAACCTTTTGTTCTGAATAAACTGGTGTTTCACGGCTGGTCAAAACGAATCTGAAGCCAGACGGTAGCAGTAGAACGAGCAGCTAGGATCAATTATTAGCCGAAGTAAGTTGACGTTGACTTGACGTCGAAGCAGCGTACTAGGCCCATCGCAAGTATGGCCTAGTTTAAGGATGCAGGTAGCCACATATTTAGGAGAATCCCAATCTGAGAACCCGAAATTGGTAGCGCGTCGCGGTTAATGGCAAGATAAAGGGTAGCATGGGTTTAAACTCCGTGAAAAAACAGCAACGACTGAGAGACCAAAGAAATGGCATTATGGTATGCGGCCTTAAATAATTACATCCTAACGTTCAAAGGCTCGCAGGGTTACTTATGCATTATGCGATACTGGAGCCAGCCTGGCTCCAGTATCGAATATGACCTAGAGCCCCGTCAATAGCTTGGAGGAGATACAATTCGCGCTAGAGATCATTATTGGTAGTCGCGACTGGCACATCGCCTCGGCAGAGCCCGCCGTCTCATGTCAGTGATGGGAATTTCTTTCACAGTTTAACAGTTTAAACTACGACATCACTTGGATCAGCTTCATCAGCACTTCATCACGAACCAAGTGAACTGAACTGAACTGAACTGTGAAGCGCTTCACTTCGTAAGCACTAGAGCCAGGAACTGACACTAAGTCCGCCGAGGTGCCGGGTCAGATGCCGTGTAAGGCAGCCGCTTACAATACACATACGATTACCGTAGCAGGCACATCCCTGTCTCTTCTCCTTAGCTTTTATCCTCGTTGTTCTTATCGTACGCCAATAGACGTCGTTTCAAGTATTGTGTTTGTCGTTCGGTTCGAGTGAAGACCTCGGTCTTACAGTAACTGAGATAGTTTGTTCTTCAGTTGATCCGGCCTTCGGCAACCATGTCCCTTCCAGGGCCGAATACTGAAAACGAAGTTCCTGTCATTATGGGGGCGTTGCAGTCTTTCCCTTCCCGATCAAAATGATACACCGTATCTTTGAGGCTTGAGCTGAAGTGTGCAATGATATTGGTATGCATTATGATGCTCAGCCTTGACAGACCTGGGCCTCGAGCCAGTGCTACATATTGACGTGGACTTCTATCTGTCCCTCCAAAGTAACTGTGATCCACGATCTAAAGGTCCCCAAAACCTGTTAGCTCTCTCGAATTGGCGAGCGCCGGGATAGACGCAGCCGAAAACTGCTAAAAAAGAGTACATTTCAATATCATTATGCACAGTAGTACACTATGCTTGGTGATGTATATCCTGCATTGCATCTCCTCGGTCAATATGCAAATACTGTATGGGCAGCGCATATCATTCTTCATACGTACTGGGGGTAGTACTATAAATGCGCTGATGAGATGGCGGAAGCCGTGGTCTCTCAGCAATCTATAAAGGACTTCCACAGTACCACAGATTGCGATAGCTCATCTAGAATGATACTCCAAACGCTACTAATGTTCACATTCAGTTATCCAGTTCCAATTATATCCGTCTGGATTCTGTGGGAGTGGTACACATTCACTACCACCCGCAATAAGGTGTGCGCTTGGTCTCTAGAGCAACTTGACCTCACCCAGCTGAAGACAACTTTGACCATTTAGCTAGCTGAAATTCCGACTATTGGTCCTGACACATTTGTTTGGTCTTACCTCTCAGCATGGAGGTTCGTGTTTGCAGCAAAGTCAATGATACAAGAAGGCGGTGAGAAGGTCAGTAGTATGGCTGATACCCGTATATCTGACATCGTTTTTATCCATTAATATACTCATATGTCACTTCATCACATAGTATCCCAATGGCATATTCAAGGTCTACACGTTGGAAGCCCCTTCCCGCTGGCTCGTCGTTGTGAACGGGGAGAAATTTACCCAAGAACTCACGTCAGCCAAGGAGCATCACTTGTCAAAAATGGCGGCTCTACTTGATGTAGGTCAGGTCAGAACTGTGCTACGATATTCCCTGACCCATCCATAACGAAAGCTTGTATTGAGTTTATTACTAAACCATCCTCTTTAGCTCATCCAAGCGAAATGGACATTGGGCAAGGACGCACATAAACCTGCGTATCACATAGACGTCATACAGTGCTACATGACAAGACATTTGACTGTCATTTTGACGGGAATGGCGGATGAAGTTCATCATAGTATCAAAGACACGATTTCCCTGTCAGATGGTATGTAACGGGTTCACCCTCCGTCGGTTGACGGTGGTCATTCATCGATACTAGTTACTAAATTACCTCCCGTTTAGAATGGGTTGAGTATCCCTGCATGGATGTCATATCTAGAGTCATATGTCGCAGTATCAACCGCGCGTTCGTTGGACTACCATCATGTCAGCTGGTACTATCAGTGCGGTGAAGCGATATCTGACCATCTTAATTTCCACTCAGGTAGAGACAAAGAGTACCTGGAGATACAGAGAAAGTTTGGAGTCACATTTATGGCATCCAGCTACTCTCTCAACCTGCTTCCCAAGTTTTTGAAAGGGTAGGCTGTGTACATTTGCTGACTCAGATGTAATGAGCTGACCGGTATCTTGACGAATAGGATCGTTGCAAAGATGATAGTGCCTTACTCGAAGACGATTCAGAGGCTCGACAGCTTTTGCAACAGTCTGCTAACCCAACGCCGGCAGAATAGAAAGGAACCCGGGACGTATTGTGAAGGAGGAGAGGTAAGAACCTTGAGGGGTTTGATGATGGTTGAGAGTAAGCGCTCACGCGCGCTTAGCGAGACTTGGTTTCCGGGCTGTTGGATGTAGTTCCAGTCGAGGACCAAACTGCGCATGACCTAGGATACAGGCTAACAATTGTGAACTTTGCTTCTGTTCACACCACATCCATCGTGAGTCCAGATTTACTACTTTCTCTCCTTACTATTACGCCTCCTTAAAACTTCTAGGCAACGTCAAACATCATCCTAGAGTTGGCCGCTCGCCAAAGCTATATCAGTAACCTTCGCGAGGAGGTGGAGAGAGTAATTGCGACTTATGGATGGACCAAAGAGGCGATGGAGAACATGGTCATGTTAGAGAGCTTTATGATGGAAGTATCACGACACTTTGAGATTTCCGCGAGTATGACTTTCTATCACTCACACACCAGTGAGCTAACAATAACGGTTTCTGTTGAAGTCGGGATTCCTCGACAGGCTGTCAAGGATTTTACATTTTCCAATGGTATTACCATCCCTGTTGGGTGTAGCGTGGCCACTTCGACAGCCAATATACACATGAGCTCGGTAGGTGGACCATGTTTTCACTTTCAACCCTTGGACTTTGAAAAGAATATGCTCAGTAACCTTGAAAACCCAGGACTTTTACCAAAACCCAGATGAATTCGATGGGTACAGATACCTAAAGAGGAAAGAAGACGGGCACGGGCATTCTCTGAAACAACGAATGGTCGGTCTCGGAAAGAACTACCTGTTCTTCGGCTCTGGAAGGCACCCTTGGTATGTCACAGTCCCACGTCCCAATCGTCCGGAACATGAATGTCTATGATTTAGCCCAGGTCGCGTGTTTGCGACCATCGAAATGAAGTGCATCCTGGCTGAGCTCCTTTTGAACTATGACTTCAAACTTCCTCCAGACGGCAATCCACCATCAGGGT
Source organism: Coprinopsis marcescibilis (assembly GCA_004369085.1). Taxonomy (NCBI): domain Eukaryota; kingdom Fungi; phylum Basidiomycota; class Agaricomycetes; order Agaricales; family Psathyrellaceae; genus Coprinopsis; species Coprinopsis marcescibilis. The sequence goes on from ML210200.1 coordinate 127,973, forward strand.
GGTTCGGAACCTTGCGCTTCCCCAAAGCCAAATCAAAGGTGCTGTTCAGGAAGCGGCGCTCCGTCAAGGGATGAAGCACATGGAGCACTGCCGTACTCTGTCGACGTACTACAGCTTGTAATGGTGCAATAGTTCATACATATGGTACATACTATTACTCAGACTTTGATGTACAACCCCCTGCTCGTCACGAGTGCAGAAGAGCCAGGGATGACAACAATAGTCTGCGTGTCATCAATGATCATCGCCGGGCCATTCACTACATCCCCGACCTCCAGTTGATGCAGCAAATACAAGGGAGTATTCTCCACGCGACCAACCGGTGGCTCAAAGTAAACCGATTGTGGTTGTGGTTCAGCTTTGGGGTAATGAGCCTTGAAGGATCCGCTATCTTCAGCTGCGGGTGAAGAAACCCAAGGCGATGAAGGAGTAAGCGCGTTAACCCGATTGCCCTCGTACAATTCGTCGACTTCGTCATATATCGACGGTCCGAGTGTGTCAAACGTCTTTCCAATACCACGAACCTAACCAAAATTATCAGCACATCGCCTGCATATGCGAAAGCGGAAGCATGTACCTTGATATCGTCCACGATGACGCCCTTTCCTTCAAGTACAAATCCAAACTCTGTCTTGTACACCCGTTTGAATGCCTCAAGATAGTCTTCTGCATGTCCATCTTCGCCTTCCTTCTCGTGAGGCAGTACCATCAGGGCAGTATCCGTTCCTTCAAATCGCATGTTCAACAACCTTTCAACTTTCACCCGGTGCTCCTCGAATCCTTGTGCGGTCAGTTCAGTCTTCACCTTCTCCGTCAATGTATCCAAACGTCCCAGAAGGTGGGAAACATTGTCTGGAGTGTAGAAGGTCGAACAGGGCTCCTGGAGGTCATACGCACTGGAACAACAATCACTCTACAGACCTCGGGTTTATCATCCTTCTCACTTACCGATCAGCCAGCGCCAATCCATATGCGCTGAGAATACTCGAGTAACGATGGATAACGACAGTTCGAATCCCAAGTAGCTTCGCGATTTCACAGGCATGTTGCCCTCCAGCGCCACCGAACGAAGCCAGCCTGGATAAGTGGAATGAGCGGCCTGAACTGAATAAAAATTTACTCATAGGCGTTACGCACACATGCTCGCCAGTAGCATAACCCCTCGCTTCAGTCAAAGCTCGAATTGGTCGACACATAGTTTCGTTGGCAACCTTGATGAATCTTTTTCGAAAAATAATGAGTTCAAACCATGCACCATTCCACCCAGACCTACCCATAGACAATTTCATCTAATCCCTTGCCGTCCGACTCTGCACTTTCGGAATTGATTCTTTGCGCCAGCTCTTCGAACAAAACCCGACTCGCATTCACATCCAGAGGTTCCTTTTCAGACTTTCCGAAGATATGCGGGAAGTATGCCGGCACGAGGCGGCCAAGGAGAAGGTTGGCGTCAGTAACGGCCAGCGGACCTCCTTTCCTGATTGACCTATAAATAGCTGTGAAAGGACCAGTATGGGCGGAGCTCACCGATAACACGCTGGTCCGGGTTGGGCTCCAGCACTCTCTGGTCCAGCACGGAAAAGGCCATTGGAGAACGTAAGACATGAGCCACCTGATACTCGGGATCAGAACGAGTCTTCTGGAAGTCGAACGAGCGTTGACCCACCTCCAGCAGCGACGGTGTTGATGTCCAATTGTGGACTCTGAATGGTAACTCCAGCAGTAGTCGTTTCATAAACCACCTCATACCGCCCGTGGAAACGGGAAACGTCCGTGGATGTACCACCAACGTCCAATCTAATATATCTTGAGCCGCCAAATATGGATTGAAACTGCGGTAGATACGTACCCAATCACAGGTTTGCCCCTTCCGACGCCGTGACTCTCTCCGCTCTTCTTGCTAAGATTGGCATCATACGTCGTAAGAGCATATCCAACAACACCTCCCGCAGGCCCACTGAGGATACTCTTGAGACCGGAAAAGTTGCGCAAATCAACAAGGCCACCGTCGGATGACATGAATTCTACCCGAGCGGTACGTTCCCCTGTGGGCGATGGGCCTGCTCTCAAGCCTTCGTCAAACCCGCTGAAGAACCCGTCGAGGTATTCTTTGAGTATTGGCGTAAGGTATGCGTCAGCGGTGCTCGAAACGCCACGCGGAACCATCTAAACGGCGACGAAAAGTCAGTGAGACGGGCCGCTGTCAACGATCGATTCGACGCACGAACCTTGATCATGGGCAACAAAGCACTACTCTCGCTGACATGCGTAAAGCCAACTTCCCGAGCAATTTGTCCAACCAGTCGTTCATGCTCAGGGAAGGTATATGAATGCACGAGGATGATAGCGAGCGAGCGGTATCCACGATCATATAAAGCCTGCAGGTCAGACCGCACCGATTCGACATCTACTCCAAGCTCAGCAAACGTCTCTTGAGGGCAAAGAGAAGAAGCCTAATGCTCACCAGGTGTCTTTATGATTTTCACGGCCTCTCCACTGAGACCTTGCACAATCCTCCCATCTCCCACTATATTCTCTCGCCCAGAATACGCCCTGCTAATGCTCCCATCTTCCCCAAAAACGATTCTATGTTCTTCAAACTGGGGATCCGAGGTATACCCAACTAGGGTCACTCTCTCGTCGACTTCGAGGACCTCAGAATACAACGGTGGTGGTCTGCGGATGTTGAGGTCAAAGATCTTCGGTCGTGACTGGTTCCCGATCAGCAAGAGGTCAGAGAACCCCTTGGTGATGAGCAGCGCGTGTTTATGGCCTTTTCGCTCAAGCAGAGCGTTCGTAGCGATTGTAGTAGACAGTCGAATGTAGTCGATCTTCTCTGTTGGTAAGATGGTCCCTCGTGGTATGGACTTTCCTGTCACTTGCTCCAGAACTCTGCGAATCCCCTCTGTCGGTGCATCGGCATAGTTGGATGTATCTTGTGAGACTGCAATTGTGTCAGCGAATTGGTCGAAGAAATGAGCAGGGCACTCACGAAGCTTTACGACGAGCTCCTTCCTTTGCGAATGGTCCTCAGGGTCAGGATAAGAGGCATGGACATCACAAAATGTCCCGCCACGATCAGCACAAATTCGGATCGAACCGTTTGGAATTGACATTGGCTATGATTATCAGTAAGGGTCAAAGTTCATTAACTCTGGGGATTCCGAAAATTCAAATGGAAGCTACATATATACGCAATCGGAACCGGAACTGTGGGGTGGAGTATACTTCGTACTCGGAATCCACCCGGAGGACTACCAATCCAAGAAAGATTATCTTATCTCTCGGCGCGCGCTTATGCAATCTAAATCTAATCTTCTGGACTCGTACTTTATTGGGGAAAAGTCGTCGCTGAAAAGTCTAAGTATAATACATGGCGAAAGTACGATTGACGTTAAGGGAGTTAAGATAGTATCGACAGGAGGGAGCTCATCGCGTTACAAGTACAAAATGTTGCATCTCGGAATAGGAAATGAAGGGCATACAAAGTCATGAGTGGGGTGGCCATTGCCGTGTCCAACATAAAGTGTATAAGGCATAGTCATGAATATAAGAAGAGTTCAAACGGATGGGCGCAGAGCACCATATCGGCTAGCATTCCGCATCCCACCGAATGCGTCAGAGGGGAACAGACTGGGCGTGGAGAATCAGATTGCACTCGTGCCCCGCCACGCAGATTAACTGGAAGAACTGACGATAAACTTCTTGTTTGAGTTCTTCTAGTTCGGAGGTCGATACTGCGATGGGGGCCGAGGTCGAGGATCGCCTGGTTGTTGTTGATTGAGGGCCGGTGTTGGACCAGCGACGCCTATGAAAGGTTCCGGTGCCCTCCTCTGTAACCCATTGCCCTGCCCACCCAACCTCTGCGGCGAACGCTGCTCTCCGAAATCCAGTGGTTGAGGGTTATAATTTCCAAGTCCCGGCGGCGAAAATTGAGACGCGGATGGAGCCCGCTTAGCTGTGCTGTTCAGACGGGGAGGTACTGCTGACGGAGAGCCAAAAGAAGCAGGTTTCAGTGTCGTATCGGGCATCAGGCCTGGAACTCCGTGCGAAGGAGTAGTCTTGGAAAACTTGAGACTCCGGAGGGGAGCCTTTGCAGCGTGAGAGGGACCCGAACAAGAGGTCGACGCTGCGTTTGCGGCCGAAGTAGCGGAAATGGTGGAATTGTGCAGGACACTGGGCCCCGCGGCGGAACTGGCAGCCGGAATCGAAGGACTAGGGACAGAGGGTGGGATTGGGTGGGATTGGCTTAGTGATGATGGTCGATGATCTTGGGCAGGGGGGGTTGGGAGCTTGTGTATGGGAGTTGGTGGGAATTCCGAGTTAGAAGGCGATGCGTTGGGAGAAACACTGCTTACAGTGAGAGGAGACAAGCTCCTGAGCGCTGCCAAACGGTCCCCTGTAGTCGGACCACGAGCCCCAGCCCCACTTACTTCGCGATGAGGGATGGATTTGGGATTGGGAACAGTCGGAGGAAGGGGCACTTTGGCACCGGTCCCATTGGTGGGTGGCCCTGTCGCAGAAAGCTGGCGTTCGGGCGTGTACCTAATTGAATTCGCTGGAGGAGGTGGAGGAGGCACAGGAGGAAGTGAAATGGTCAATGGAGGGTCCTTTTTGGCGTTCAAAGGTGCAGCTGCTTTGGACGGCGAAGCGGCGGGTGACTTAGGTTTCAAAGAAGGATGAGAGGCGGAAGTGGCACTTTGCATCACCGGCAATGATGACATTGAGGCAGCAACTGCAGGTATCGGCGGTTTGATGGCCGCTTTCGAGGTAGACGCAGCTGCAGTTGAACGTTTGGCTCTGGTCGAGGCCTGAGGTGCCGAGACAGTGGGAGGGTTGCGTTTCCGGACGCGTTTTGGGCGACTATTAGTAACTGCCTCTTTGACGACTGGTGCTGCACTGTTCGAGGCCTCATTGTTATCATCTTCGGCGACAACGGCTTTGGAGGTGGCAACCCTACGCCTCTTCACAGGTTTCGATGATTCAGCAACCTACACAACGAACGTGTTAGAATGCAACAAGGACATCGCTATACCAAATCACGGCGACGAAAGATGTAAACTTACCTTTTCGTCATTTTTGTCGCTCTGATGTTGTATTTCAGTGTCATCGAAGTCCATGCCATCGTTCTTGGGCTCAGAACGGGCACGCTTCTTGCCCTTGGATGGAGTAGCTGGTGGGGCTGGTACTGGTGGATCCCCTTCCCCGTCAGATTCGTCTTCAAGAAGGCTAGGATCCAAAGGAGGCATGTCGGCCGACAGCACTTTGCTCCCATCGGACTTGACCTTGGTTTTCGGTAGCGTCTTCTTCACGAAATCGTACCCATCCTTGAACACCTTTGCCCCTTTGAGATCCTTATGGCGCGCCCGAAGGAATTTCCGAAGTTGGTCAATAGCATCAGACGTTTCACAGTCGTTCATCCTCTTCTTGTAGTGATGGATGAGGCATATCGAAAGGACAAGCTCCCAAGGCGTCATGTGTACTTTTGTTACCGCCCCGCCAAAAATATCGTGATGCACAATTCGACAGAAGATGTCAAAGGCAGCCTTCAGCCCGATCTCCATCTGCTGCAGACTGCCTTTCGTAGCATTCTCGCGGAGCCACGTCTCGATTCTCTGGACATTTGGCTCTGGTGCTGCTTGTCCAGGGGGAATGCTGATAAGGTAGGCGATCTGGGATAGTGCCAAGTAATCTTTGCCGCGGTTGCCTCCCCAATCGGAAAAATTCCTGAATACCGTGGTGATCCCAAGCCCTCTGCGAAATGCGCGTATGACGTCTGCGCGCAAACCATTGATAGCCTGGAGCCGTTCTAGACGTATGGTCAGTTGACATCAAGCCCGTCGGGAACATGGAACCTACCAGCTGGAGTCAATGCCACTCCGAGTTGTACACGCTGTTCTGATATCAGAATCTTATCAAGAATGGGTCGTGGGAGAGGTACCGACATGGAAAACTTCTCGCTCCTGCTCCGGTGTCAGACCAATGTAGTCCTGGACATTGAATGTGTTCATTTTGAAGTGTGCCTGTTCCATTTCCGACATGACTTTTCCAGACTTTCGGTGGGGAGAGTCTGTGAACCAAACTCTCTGAACTCTCTTCCCAGTCCTAGATGAGCATCGATGCAATGAATAACTCTTCCCGATTAGAAACGAGTAGTGTGCACGCACTTATCTATCACTAAACAGTCTGTGTCAGCCATCATGCCCGTACTGAGATTGGATTTCACTTACGCGGAATCTTACCAACGAAACCACCCCGATTAGAAATGACCAAGGAAAGGAACCTGATAGACGGACTAACCTCTCCTTTGAAAAACCTTTACGAACCACAGTCAGCGCACTGCAATGAAAGGGGATTTGAGCGTAGACTGACCGTATTATGGACGTAAGGCGCTGTTTCCCATCGATGCACACTCTTTGAGGCATGATTTCACCATCGCGTTGTGGCGTCATCGCTAAATGTTCGAATGAGTTTGTAGAGCCACACGCACCGCAGGAGAACATACCGAAGATGAGTGTAGGAACATGGAAGTTGTGCCGTATGCTCTCCAACAGCGAAATCTGTTTGTGGTCTGGCCAAACGACATCTATCAAGAACGGTCAACCCTATGACCTTGCATAAGCAAGTCCCCCACATACCTCGCTGATAATCGGGATTGAGGTCTATGGAACCAAACCTCCATGCATCTGTACACGAACATGTTATGTCAGTCCCCTAGTCCCCTTTGAACCGACGAGAAATCGCAACACGTACTGTACAAACTGTCCAAGCTAAGGTCTGTTCTTGATCCCCTGGGCATGTAAGTAGTAACAGTGGCCTGTTTTGCTGTGCGACTCGCGCGGGTGGCTCTCTGCGTCGATGGGCGGGTGAGGCGTGATGGACCAGCTGGCGTCCCCTGTCCCCCCTGCTTCTTGTTCTGAGATTGACGACCTGAGGTTGTCGCAGGAGCTGGCTGTGGTGTTGGCTCATCCTCCTCAAGCTCATCCTCCTGCTCCTCGTCGCTGGTCTCTGGCTCCGTCAAATCCGAGTCGTCACCAAAGGCGACGACCATCCGTTTCGTTCCTGCTCTTGTTTGACGCATCGTCAACCCTCTCGCCTAGTTCCAGAATGTTGAGGGAATATTCCAGATTTAAACGCCCAAGAACCGAAATATAGCGGTGGCTCAGGTGGAGGATGAAAGAAAAAGGACCGCGAAAGAAAGCTCACAAGACGGAAACAGTTCAACTCGTCGTAGGAACAGATAACGGCAAAAATTAAATGAATATTTATGTAATATTCACGATCATTTACATCAACTCTCTCGAATTCACTTTCAATGTTCTTCGGGAAAACACAAGCCTCCTGCAGATTCTCAAGCTCTTGGAATGCTCGTATGGCCTCAAATGGCGTGGTTCTAGCGAAGATTACTGCGCACAATGATAAGCTTTCTACTTAACCGCCGGAATATGCCGGAGGTATTGAAACCCAGATATCATAAAGTAATCCGCCGGCCATCCTGCCGTCGTGCTGGCCTGTTCGGGGTCTGAGCGCCATTGGCTTGAGGCACATTTGGGAAGTACCCGGGTTGTGTAGTCTAGCAAGCGCCTCCGCTTAAGTTAGCAGGGCGCCTGTTGGAGCATCAGTTTCCAAATTTGACTTGTCATGTCGGGGAAACACTATGTTACACAGCTATTTATACAAGGGTCCAGTGCAGGATCGTTGAAGTCATAAAAGGAGTAATGGCATGGGTCTAAATGTCGCTTGGAACTCTTCAAGCCCACTTACTCGGTCTATGTAGTAATATATAAGACGTTAGGGGGTGTCTCCAAGCCGAAATCAGTGGAAAACATACCCGAAGAAATCATCTCCCTCAACATTCCTCAAGGACAGGCCCTCTCCATCAAAGGTCTTGGCGTATACACTGCATGTTCGATTAGTTTAATCCAAAAGTGGTTGACCAAAGCGACACGCACGTATTTCCCCACCATTTCCTAATCGTATTTTTTCCAATCTCGCCATTCAAGGGATACTGGAGTATGAAGAAGATGAGGACCGCTCCGACTGCAACACCCGCGTCCAAAGCAGCTGACAACACATAATTGTACTTCGTCCACCAAGAAAAGTGACGCCTCCTGATGACGTATTGGAAGATGAACCCAACGATGGCCCATGGTACGTAGTTGGAAGCTGTGGCAGGAGGCATGTATCCCGTCCCGGAGTAAATAACCGGGAAGCTACATTGATGTTTCATTGTCAGGTGTCAATCGAATGACTGGAACGCAAGAGCCTTACTTGACATATCGCAGCCAGCTATTCGGCCACCTCTTGGTCAAGAAGTAGCCAATAATCGGGGTGACGAATCCACCAAGGAAGAAGAAAACAAGAGCTACAAGAAAATATCGATCAGCCGGCTGAGATTTCACCCTTGTACCAACTCACCATAGTAAACTTGGCCGTATGAGAATTGTCGGGCGGGGCCAATAACTCCCCAGATGATACTAGCAGTACCAAACACCTCCGTCGAAGGACAGATAAACCCGTCCTGCTGATCAGGCGTACACATGTTCGGAATGTTACTAAACATCCACGCCTGGACGCCAAGTTGTACAGTTCCTGCCAAGGAGGCCGCAATGACCTGCGCGAAGAACATGGAACGAGGGGGAATCTTCATGTAATGTCCGAGTTTGAAGTCAGAGGTGAATGTGAGAGCTGTAGACGTCGTAAATATGCCGTTGCCTACCGACGTGAGGAAACTAACCTTGGTGCATGGTGATGTAACCCCAAGTCTTGAACATCATCATCGCGACAGGACGTCCGGGAAGACCATATCCAATAATGAGCTCCGTAATGACGTTCAATCCAACCTGTTGATTCGTGATTGCCTGAATCATTCCAATAGGAATCACATAGAAGAAAGCTATCGCCCCAGTCAGTCTAATATTTATCGAAGGAAGCCGACACTGACCAATGACGAGGGCAAGAATGAACCACTGGACAGGGAACTGTGTTTCCCAGACCTCGATAGTGATAACACCAAAGGCGAACATGGCCACTACAGATGGGAGTCATGGTCAGCGGCACACTCTACCCAGTCCCTAACAATGCAACTCACGGAAGATGATCATGTACCACCATTGCGGCACTTGAGCGTAGCGCGACATTAGGCGGGCATGTACATCAGGCTGCTCATGCATGGCCCGACGAGCCTGAGTCCATATTTGCTTTCGGAAGTAGAGGAATGAATGAGTGAGAGTCGCGGTGATTGATGCGAAGGAAAGACCGTAGGAGATGGCGAAGGTCGTCGGGATAAACAGGGGGCTATAGTTTTCGTACCCTTGTTGGTTGAAGGTGGTGTCCGCATTAAGAATCTTAGTGACGTTGTATGTCTGCTGTCTGTTGTCGTAGGAACCACGACCAGAGATTCTGTACAATTCAGATTAGTAGCGAAAGTGAGGGAAAAGAAAGAGCACTAACGGCATATACTGGCTGTCCCATGCATTTGTGAACTAGATTTAGATGCTTGTCAGCATGGCATGGAGGCGATGTCAACCTTCCTAAACACACGCACGTAAAGAATAGGGGCAAGAATCCCTGATTGTCAGCACAGTCAGCGGGAGTTGTTCGGTGTTACACATCAAGCTCACAGAAGAAGAAGACGAAGCCAACAGCAATGTTGGCTTCAGCCCACCATGGGGTAGCAAGGGGAGAGCCAATATACGCGATCTGATTGACAGATAAGCCTGGAATCCCATAAATCGGATATTCTAGTACACACCTGGGCCCAGTCAAAGGTGACAAGACTCATACCGAGTCCATGGAAATATCCAAACATCGTGTTGACCTTTGGATTGTTCGGTGCGATCCAACACACCCAAGAGAAGTAGCTGAGGGCCGTGAAGAGATAGCCTGGCAGGAAGTACCAAATAGTTGCGCCAATCAGCGCTAGGAAAAAGAATCTCTCTCGGCTAAGGCCCCCTCGGTTACCCATACCCGCATATGTCTGAGCATGCAAAGTATTGAAAAGCGCGCAGGTAACCAGGTTAGCAGGCCAGACTAGAGCAACGAATGATCAAAAAGCGGAATAGAAATGCCTGATGGGGGAACTCTGCTTACTCATCGAGGGTGGCTGCACGAGGAAACGCCGAGCGATACCACCGATCGAGAATCCAATGAGCTGAGTCGACATGACCAACATCCATTGATCTATGCAGACAGGCGTTTAAGTGGTCCGAGGCGATACAAGGGTACTATAACTTACATGCAAAGCTGTAGTTCTGGTTGTACAGAACCCGTTGGACAGCTACGATGTCAGTCGCATAGGCGCTGTAAGCCCCAACGATTGCCATAATCGTGGAGAGAACCTATTTCCGGAGAATCAGCTTCAGAAGGCTAGTGGATACCATCAATGTGCCAATGCTCACATGCTCCTTAATGGAGAATGGTCCTGGATTAAGCTCCTTTCCGAATATCTTGAAGTTCGGGACAACCTTTGCCCAGAGCTTTCCCATAGGGAAGATAAGCAGCTGAGCCACAATCTATTGCATGTCCTCAGAGATAAGCGTCTTGAGCTCACGAATAGCGATTGCTGCTTACACCTGTAATTGTGACGGCAGGATAGCGGAAGAAGAAGAATTGGTTTAGGCCCTGTCAAGATCCATGTTAGGGGAATGGGGACCGCGGACGACTGGTCTGTACGCACGGAGATGAGGATAGCCCAGGCCAACCCAAGAACCCAGGCCCTGATAGTCGAGACAGGAAGATCAGGGTCGTCTGTGTTGGCGACAGCAGATCGAACTTCAGGATAAGGCGAATCATCCTCTGAAAAGGCGGGTTTGTCGATGAGATTAGACGCATAAACGAGCGCAGGGCATACCTAAGACGCCCTGGATCGCTGCATCCCTGTCGATATTAGGGTCGTCGAAGTCGGGAAGGGCTAGAGCCTCGAGCTCCTCTGCACAATAGTCGGAAATGGCGAGTCACTAGACCAAGTTGTTAATACGTACTGATATCGAGCTGGTGATCCTTCTCATGGTCACTGGCGTCTTTCTCGATACTGGTGCGTCGCACGTCCGTGGATGCCATTGTGGCGGAGACCAGTAGGGACAAGAGTCGCCTCAGTATACCCGCAGGCCTTTTGTATACCACTCAGAAGGTGACATGTGGTCCTTGGAGAGATAAGAACCATCGTACACAAGAAGCGAAAGAAGTCCTGTACTTCTGTTCCCCTTCATAAGTATATCTGCATGTTTGGAAGCACTGCACGAGGTCGTTCGAGAGATTAATCCGGCAATGGATGTGTACACTTGCTTGTGGGATGAATAGACCGGTTTAGATCGCATCCCGCCAACCGATGGTCAACATTACGGCTTCTTAAGCTATAATGTGAAAATGGACAAATAATAACTGTATAGAGCTGATTATCCGTCGAAAGTTGCAAAAGAATTGGGTACTTGCCCACATGGTAGCGTTCGCAATTGTTAGGGTGAGAAGTTCAGCGTTGGTTTAAAATCAACCTCTTTGGAATGAATACCATGTGAGAGGTGCGCCATAGATCGGTGGAATAGGTACGAGGTTGGAGTACCGCATTTGTATCCTGCTCCAACGAGGGCGATGTGCGCCCATAGAAATTACCCGAAATAGACTAATGGTCTAATCCAGACTACAATCAGTCCATGTGGATGAGCACAAACTGGCGTTTCTCAGTGGCGACCCCCTAAGGTAAGCATGACCACAAGGTACACATGGAGACATCTGGTCAACCGGTCTCGAAGCGAGGACATTCGAAGTCCGAGGTTTTGCAAGCATGACGAGAAGGCGACGGTAAGTAGTGAGGCCGTTGGGATCCGGAGTAGCCGTGATTTACCTTTAAGTGACTATCTGTCGAACCGGGAAGATCCCTGTGGGAGTACACCAGACCCGTCAGGGTCATGCTCGTTATCATGTCAATTGTGGTAGATCTACTTACCCTTCAGCTGGTGAGCAGCGAGCAGCTAATATTTCGCCGACAGGGTATGCCCTCGATGTATTCGTTTAAATGTAAGTTGAGTTTGCTCAAATCAGGAAGAATAGCACAAAAATACGCAACAGATCCAGAGGATGGTAACCAATTTCACTGGCTGTTGGACACCATGCCTCTCTGAGAGTAGCACCGCGCAGGCTTAGATAGTCCTTCATTTGAAACCCCACGATTTCAAGTAAGTATCGGGAAACGAATGGAAATTGGCCAAAAGACATGGTTGTTCGCAAGAAAGATTATTTGAGCTTCAATCTGCCAGTGTCGTGGCTTGGTTACCCATTTGGGAAAGTATTTACCACGCCATGTCCACATCGTTGGCGCGCGGTTTCGCTGCTCTTCATCATTGCCCTCGACCAACTCGGACACAGACTCGATGGTGAGCACAATTATTGCCCAATTGGAAGCAGAACCACAACTAATGTGGTCTGTAGTCTGCATTGTTCAACTTCCAGTCGCTGTTGCTCGTCATTTTGCTGTTCATCTGTACATGCACGTATGTGCGGTCGCAAGCACCGAGCCTCGTAGACAGGAATAAGCATGGGTGGGTTGTATTACCTCTCAGCATACTACAAGTCTAACAAATAATTCAGATTCCAAGGACTTTTGTTCAAATGTGCTAGAATAGGTGAGTACAGATGTCGCTCAAATCCATATTCATCACCGAATTTCACCGCAGGCGAGCGGTTATCACCTTACGTGGCACTAGCATGTGTAGCAATGGCAGGGAAGCTACTTCTGGAATAAATACGAAAACATTATGATACAAGATTACGCCACCAATGGGCAAGACTGAGTACAATACAACCAGAAGTTCGACCGCCAGCTCCCCATCTTCAGCCAGCACCATGCTGATTAGGCCGACGTCCCTCCAATCCTCGCGCCCCTTCGACGCTGACCATTGCCCTCATCATCATCGTTCCTCTCGTTATACAACGCAGAGGTCGACCTCTGCGCAGTCCTTTCCACCACAGACGTGCCATCCCGGAACTTGGCCTTGAAGAGCACATTCGCATTCGTGAAGAGACCCTCCTTCAACGAAACCACAATGAACTGCGATCCCTTGAACCTAGTTCTGAACAATTGGCCAATGTGTTGGGTATGGGAAAGGTCCAGGGCAGCGTCGATCTCGTCCAGGATGTACATTGGCGCAGGTTTGAACTGCAGCAAGGCCATGATTAGAGATAGAGCAATCAACGACCTAGAACGCAGTGATTAATGAATCGATTTCGTTGCATGTTTCCACTGCCAGCGTACCGTTGGCCACCACTGAGCTCTGTCAAGCTCTGTTTCCAAACACTGCCCAGCCTGACCTTGACCTCAAGACCATCCATGAGGTCTTGACCCTCGGGTGGTTGAAGCTTGGCAAAATTTCCAGGCAATAGCTCCGCAAAGATGTCACCAAAGTCACTGAAACGACGCGTCAGTTTACGAGCCAAGTGCTAATCCGAAGGTTGCGTACCCGGTAACTTGATCCCAGGTCTTCTGCAACGCGGCGCGTTTATACCGGTCAAGCTCGTCGATCGTCTTTTCAATCTTGCTCTTGTCTTGGTTGACCATCTTCAACATGTTGATGAGCTCCTTTTCACGATTTTCGGTTCTATAACGGTTCGTCAGAGCAGTCAAAGGAGCATTCATTACCAACACATACCCCTCAAGCGTATGTATGACCTTGTGATTGATCTTCTTCTTCATGCCATTCTGGCTATCCTGCAGCTCCTTCCTGCGCTCAATCAAACGACCCGAGTCCTCTGACGAAATATCATATCGGCTGCCTTTCTGGCCAAACAAACTGCGAACGCGGTTAAAACGTGATATTCCCAAACAATGAGAAACGTACTGTTTATCTTGCTGAATCCACTCATTTTGTTTTTCGAGGGTCTCGATATGGTTCAGTGAAGTCTTCTTGTCTGCGTCCAGTCTTTCGAGATCATGTGCAAGTTTTGTACTGGCAAGTTCCGCCTCATCCGCAATATGTTTCTTCCCCTTGGTCACTCGCTCCAGTTCTTCAATTTCGTTATCAAACTGGCTGAGCGTGGCCATTTCCTCCTGTAGTTTCCCGTTGGCAACTTCGTGCCTGGCCTAAAACAGAAACGGGTCAACACAGGATGATCTTCGGGGGTCGACAAGCTATCGCCATGGGCATAAAGCGGTTGAGATACGATACATACCTCTGTATCCTTGATCTGAGATTCGATGTTATTGAGTTCCTGTTGGATGTCTTTGACTCCATCTTGAGCTTCAGCAACTTCTTTATTTTTAGACTCAAGGTCGTGCTCAGTTTGTTCTATGGGTTCACGGGAGAAGTCGTGAGCAATTCTGTTGAATGGGGGATGCAGTAGCACGAGGAGAAAAAGGTTCTACTGACCCAGGTCCAGCTTCGCAGCAGACATTTCACGCTGCTTGCTACTAACAGTTCCGGCGTATTTTTGAAGGTCAGTCTTCTGCTTCTTCAGGCGGGCCTGTACATTCCTGTGGTCAGACCGCGTATCCTTTCATTCAGACTTAGCAAAAGACTAACCTTGAGCTCGTCAATCTTCCCATCCTTGTTATTGTGGAACTCGGCCATATCTTTCTCGAGCCTTTTGATATCTTCTGCAGCCACTTTCTGCTTCTCTTTCGCTGCGGTAACAGCCTCTTGCAGATTTTCAATGGCTTTCTTGGCATCTTCCACTTGCGTAGCGATCTACAGATGGTTCCGTGAGCATTCCGCAAACGCCGGTAAGGCGATAAACGAGCGATAGCCGACTTACCAACGACGCATTGCTTCCCTGGATCTGTTCCTCCAACAACTTGAGTGAATGTTGCTTCAAATCAATTTCGCTCGTCAATCTTTTCCACGCATCACGGTGCCCCTTCGACATTTGCTCCTCCTGTTCCAAAGCACCCAACCGCTTACGTGCCTCGTTAAACTGCCCATCCAGCTTGAGGAGCTCCTGCACCTCGATAAGCACGCCGCTCCCTTGTGGAGCTGAACCACCACTCATGGTACCGGACGGGTCATAGACATCGCCTTGCAGGGTGACAGATTTGACTTGGATACGCGGGTCATAGGTGACACGGCTGGCAGTCTCGGCGTCGTCGCAGATGAGCGTGTCGCCAAAAACAAACTCTATCGCACGGGCGACGTCTTGCTCGTACCCCACAAGAGATAACGCGGTTCGCACTTTGCCTGGGGCAAGCTTCTGGGCAATTTCGAGTTTCTTTCAAGGAGAGTGAGATCGCAAGGTGTTGAAATAGGAATTAGCGGTACCTTTTGATCCAGGGTTCGTGCAGTGATCTTATTCAGAGGCAGGAGGGTGACGCGTTTCTTGAGCCTGCCGTTGTTGATGAGGTCCTTGCCGATCTTTTCGTCCTGGACGACAACGTTGTAGAGTTTGTTTCCCGCAGCCACTTCGAGGGCAGTTGTCTTGTCGTAGTGCTCGGTGGGCAGGGTCATCAACCGCGCAGCAAGACCTTTAACAGCATTCCGATTGAATCCTTGGTAGGGGTCCGAGTACTCAAAGTTGAGACGGCCCATTCCTTGTTTCTTCCTTTCGCGATGCTATATACTCATTAGTCCCGAACTAGCTGGCCCAAGTCAAGACATACCTCTCCAAGATTACGGACGTCCGTCCGAGCCTCTCTCATCCGTTGGTCGAATTGGTTCTCCTTTTCTTCACTCCAACTAAGCTTGGTGAGTCGGGTCTGGAACTCATTCAGCTCTGCAGTCATGTTCTTGAGCTTGCGCTGGCTGTCGGCAGCCTCTCGCTCGAAGGTCTTCATTTTGTCCTGATGCGACTTGAGCTCCTGCTGCGCCATGCCAAGCTTCATTTTGTTCTGTTCTTCTTCAGATTTTGATTGCGCGAGACGAGCTCGAGCATCGGCAATTTGGCCCATGTATCCACCACCACCGGCGTTGTTGCTGTTCGCACCGCCGGAGAGACCAGTGAGGAGGGTCTGGAGAAGTTCTTCATCGGATTTGATCTTGCTCTCCATCTCTACGTTCTTGTCACGAATCTTTTGGTACGCGCTTTGAAGCTTTTCGGTAGCTGTACGCTTCGAGTTGAGGGTATGTTCGAGCTTTGAAGGCCATCAGTACTGCACAAGCCGATGGATGATATAGCGACACACCTCTTTGATCTCCACCGCCAAAGCCTTGGTCTTTTCGTCCTCCTGCTTGACGTCCGACAATTTGAGCTCTGCCTGGGTCTGCAGCTTGGCGATAGCCTTTTCGAGCTTGTCTACCTGCTGCTGGAGCTCTTTCAGTTTCCCTCCCTTCTTGATTTCAGCGTCCCTCTTCTCCTTTAGCTCCGCTGCTGCTGCTTCAGCGGCCTTGGCTTCATTCAACGCGTTCTTCCTGCTAGCCTTCGTTTGCTCCAACTCATTCTTCTTGACTTTGATCTCTTTCTCCTTCTTCTCCGCCTTCTTGGTATGCTCGACCCACTCCCACGCCTTGAGCTTGCGCGCGATATGCTCGAGCTCCTGAACAGCCTTGGTGTATTCCATGAACTTGCGCTTCTCTGCCCGCAGCTTCTCGAGCTTGGGTCGAATCTCGTTTTCAAGGTCGTTGGTGATATCGGCGACCTTTTTCTCCTTCTTCTTGATGGTTTTGAGGGCCTTGTCTTTGCGGTCTTCGAACATGCGAGTGCCAGCTGCTTCTTCCACCATGCCGAGGATTTCCTGGGGTCGCATGTTGAGAACCTTGGTGATTCGACCTTGCATGATGACGAAATTGGGATTGTTGATGTTGAGCTGCACAGATTGGAAGATATTGAGAATCTGTTGCTGTTGCGCTTTGTGACCGTTGAGCAGCCACTTGGTGATGTTGGGCATGGCAATCTGATGGAAAGTGGAAAATCTCAGCTGTGACTCCGTTTAGTGTTGGATTAGATGCGTACCTGACGTGTCACTGTAATTTGCTTCATACTAGAGCACCCTTCTGGACTCTGGGAGGGGTCCGAGTTGTCAAAAACGATGGTTACGCTGGCCTTTGTGATACCAGCCTGACCCCGCTTGTAGATGAGGTCTTGTTGATTTTGTGCACGCATCTACGACCCATTAGCGTACCAACCTCTTCATAGATAGTGATAGCGTACCGCAGACATGTTCGTTATGCCCAAAACGAAGCAAATCGCGTCCAAAATGTTGGATTTACCGGAACCATTCAGACCAGTAATCGCGTTGAAAGAGGAGTCCCATCCTGAGATTTGGGTTCTAACCGGGTACGATTTGAAACCTATACAGTTCAGTACACAGGTACAAATGGCATATCTAAAACGTACCCTCGATAATCAATTCTTCTATCCTCATGGTGAAAGTAAAGGACGTTGAGCTGGTTTAGTCTTGGCGCGACGCGCTCATCAATGGTGCACGTGTGTGATGAAACATGTGCGTTATTGATGGCTCCAGGCTGGCCGCTGCTGACGCGAGTTCGACCCTCGAACGAACGTATTCTTCGTTTCGTCGCCACTGTAATCATGGTCAAGCACGGATATATCGGGGATTTCTATGGTGCGGTACTTTGATAATGGATATTTTCTAACCATTTGACACAGGACATGTCGATCACACTTCGCAGGTTCACAGGATCCACGGCGCTACATAGCGATGATCCTTATGGCGCCTGAAAATCGAAGAGATCCTTGGTAATCTTTATCAACCAATTACGAGGGATCTGTTTCATTCAGTGTGTGTAAAGATTCTCCTTGCGTTCTGGATATACTTTAACCGACCCTTGCCATTACTGCGTGCAGAAACACGTCTCCAAGAGACCCAGCATCACTTTGCGGTGAATTGGGCGCACAAGAAAGTTGACTTTACCGTGTGGTTGTTTGGCTCATATCGGGTATTCGCCCAGTGCAAATCCGATACTCTGCCCATTATGCTGCATCTGGGCTTCAAGCGCAGCTACCGCAGACAGAAACCACGGTTGGTATGCATCCAGTTTCCTGTGTGTATGCAGAAGTCAATGACCAACCTCTGGAGAGCGCCCATAATAAAATCAAGTATAAAAGGATTATGTTGAAACCATAACTCAGTATTCACTTCCTCTTAGCTTCTCTTATATTCTCTCAGACTATCTCTCAGACTACCTCTCGCTTAGTTCATCTACTCTCTAACATATCCATCGTTTCCAAAACATGGTCTTTCTGCCCTTGCAAGTCCTGGTCCAGTCCGCTGTGATTGCGGTCGCCCTGTTTTCGCATTTCGCGGTCGCGTTCCCGCAGCACGCATCTCTTGCCGGCCTCTCTGAACGCGACTTCCACTTCGCCATGACAAAGTTGAAGGCCGTCGTTCCAGCATCACCCCCTGGCCCGCTTAGGTTCGATGGCTCGAAGCTTGTCTTTGATAAGAAGCACCCTTGGGAGGCTCCCAGACGGGGAGATCTCAGAGGTGCTTGCCCCGGTCTCAACACCCTGGCATCGCACGGAGTAAGTGATTCTTCCACCCTGATGTCCAGGAGAAGCGAACCTGACGAATCCTTAACGTCAGTATCTACCTCGAAACGGTGTGGCCACGCCATCTCAAATTATCACTGCCGTCCAAGAAGGTGTGATCCCCTTTCCAATCGTACTAAAGCTTTGCGACTAAGCGTTTTGTAGCGTTCAACATGGAGAATAAGCTCGCTCGATTCACAACCTACTTTGCCATGATTCTGGACGGAAACCTAGTTACCGACCTAATTAGCATCGGTGGAAAGACTCCTCTGACTGGAGTAGATCCGCCGCTCCCTGCTATTGTAGGTGGCATGACCAACCATGGTACATTTGAAGGCGACGCCAGCGTCACTCGAGGTACGAGCTTTTGTTACACAACGCATACCTTAGAAGTTAGAACTCACCTGGCCCTCGTGTTAGCCGACTCGTTCTTTGGAGATAACCATAGCTTTAACCAAACACTGTTTGATCAGGTGCGAAACGATCCTTATAACGAAGCTTGCCATTCATCTAATCCCTGTTGGTTGTTAGTTCAAAGATTTTAGCGAAGAATATGGCAATGGTTTCTACAACATGACGGTCGCAGGCGAACTCCGTTTCCACCGAATCCAACAATCCATTGCCCAAAATCCCCAATTCAACCTAGCAGGTCTGAGGCACCTCACCGCCTATGCCGAAGTCACTTTCCCAGCCAACTTCTTCGTCGACGGTCGCAAGCAAGGCAGCGAGATAGGGCAACTGGATATGAAGACCGCCGAAAGCTTTTTCAAGGACATGCGTTTCCCAAAAGGGTTTCACCGCGCTGCCAAGCCATTTGAGGTGGATGGAATCGACGTCGTCTTTTCTGCTCATCCTGTCTTGCCTGGAAAAAACAATGGCGAGGAGGTTGATACATTCACCGTCGACGAAAGCCTTGGAAGTCTCCTCGACCGCTGCAAGCTATACACCGAGTATGTGAACACGACTGTGCGCTCGCTGTACCCCAACCCGACCGGTGTTCTTCGACGGAACTTGGAGCTTAATCTTCAGTTCCTCTTCGACGCACTGTCTGACTTTGAATGTACTCAAGTCTTCCTGTGAATCAATTATCTGGAGTCGTTCGTCCTATGAGTCTTGTCTTTTTTTGGCCCTCCAATTTCATTATTTATTCAAGGGTTTCTCGTTGGTAACTGCTAGCAACTCTTGGGCACATACTATTTCAGCACCTGTAATGTAATTTGCAATATTAACAAGACCATTGAAGCTTTGTCAATTCGTGACGTACGTCGACTTCAAACATAGTATGCATCTACATCACGTCATGTCCCAGCGTTTCTTGCAGATTCTGCAAACAGCTTATGCCACCTTGAACGGTCGTTTTTAAGCAGATGTTGTAGATCTCCGGCTGTCAAAATACTACTGGGTACGGACTTAGAGGACGTACATTTGCCGGATCCCTTCTCAGAATTTATATCGCCTTAGGATGTTTCAACTTTGATCTGAGGAGCCTTACCTTGGCGCGGTTAAAATTTAGCCGTGGCACAGGGATTTGGGAAGAAGACTGCACAATGAGCAGCCAATAGCGATCTCCGGTCTAAAGCTCCATGTCGTACTTTCACAGCCCCAATAAAGATGTTGATCGACCCGCTGGTTGCCACGGTTAGAAAATAACCGCTTAAGCAAGGTGTAGGGGATGAGAGACCGTTAACACCTAGGCTAAATCTTAGAGTCACACCCAATGGCTTAGCCATAAATCACACGCTGGGTCTAATCCGGTTGCATACCGCTCCTATATTTGGGGTCATCTAATTGTAAATCGCAGCTTATCGCAGTCAAAGTTGACGGCTCAAGCCACACATACATCCGAGTCATACGTAACGTTCTCAAAGACCCAGTGCAGATTAGAGAGCCAGCGCCATAGAGAAGTGGCATATAAAAGGGCTGTCGCAAAGCCTTGAAAGAGCATCCAATTATCCTCTAACACCTTCTCCACTATTTGCCTTCCACCGACTTTCTTCAACAAGACTATAGCGATACGTGTCGAGACATGAATCTCTTAACTCTGGTCCAGGCTGCTGTGGTTTCAGTCACACTTTTTTCGCAAGAGTCGCTTGCATTCCCCCAGCATGTCCCTCTCGCTGGACTGGCAGAACACGAAGTCCAATCCATGACGCCAATGCTGAAGGCGGTCATCCCACCGTCACCCCCAGGCCCACTCAAATTTGATGGTCTAAAGCTTGTTGACGATTCTAAGCACCCTTGGATGCCTCTCAAGCGAGGAGATCTCAGAGGACCTTGCCCGGGTCTCAACACTCTTGCGTCGCACGGGGTGAGTCATTTGGTCATTGGTGTAAGAAACTCCGAGACTGTAAGGCTAACTCCACAACCGTTTTTAGTATCTACCTCGGAATGGCGTAGCTACACCCTCACAGATTATTACTGCCGTTCAAGAAGGTGAGCGCCAACTACTGATCGGGAAAGAGTAGGTTAACTCAGCAACTTGATAGGATTCAACATGGAAAACAAGCTCGCTCAGTTGACGACGTATTTTGCCATGATCGGTGATGGTAATTTGATCACCGACTTGGTGAGCATCGGCGCCAAAACACCTCTTACTGGAATGGACCCACCTCCTCCTGCTATTGTTGGTGGTATGCATAACCATGGTACCTTTGAAGGCGATGCGAGTCTTATTCGAGGTGTGTTCCACATTCTATGCCATCTGTATATTCATACTCACCCAAAACCCTCCTACTAGGCGATGCTTTCTTTGGAGATAACCACAGCTTCAACCAAACACTTTTCGACCAGGTAGGTAACACCGCTTACGCCTCAGAAATGGAATACTCAATCAACGCAACAATCTGGTCACTAGTTCAAAGAGTTCAGTCAGAAATACGGCAACGGATTTTATAACCTGACCGTTGCTGCTGAACTCCGTTTCCATCGCATTCAGCAAGGAGTCGCCACCAATCCTCAATTCAGCTTCTTCGGTCTGAGGCACCTCACCGCCTACGCTGAAGCCACTTTTCCAGCCAGCCTTTTTGTTGACGGTCGCAAGCAAGGCAGAGACGTAGGGCAATTGGACATGAAGTCAGCGGAAAGCTTCTTCAAGGACATGCGCTTCCCGAAAGGGTTCCATCGTTCTTCTAGCCCGGTTGTCATTGCTGGACTCGGGGACCTCTTTGCTGCCCATCCCTTTATGCCTGGCAAAAACAACGGGACTCATGTTGACTCATTCGTCGTCGATGATAGCCTTGGGAGTCTCTTGGATGTATGCTCCATTTATACTGGTTTTGTGAGCAGTACTGTTCGCACCTTGTACCCCAACCCAACTGGTGTTCTTCGAAGAAACCTGGAGCTTAACCTTCAGTTCCTCTTTGAGGGTCTGTCGAATTTTGGGTGCAACCAGATTTTCCTCTGAGTCGGCCAACCTTTGGTACCACGTATTTATTCTAGAATTGCTACCCGCCATCCAACTTCTGCAGTCCCATAACTTCCGGTCTGTTGAGCTTTCTTATTAGTAGTAGCCACCCCACGCTCCTAGAGGTACATTCTATTGCCATGCACCTATAATATGCTCCCTTTAATGTCAGTGTGCAGGGCTCCAGGTTCAAACCTGCGTCTTGATCAAGAGTGCTTGCCAATCGGTATGTCCGCGCCAAGCTATTAAATTCACAAATCATATTGATTCTAAGAAGCTAAGTAACAGAGGTAAATGGAAAGAGCGGCTCTAATTTATGAAGAACAAAGAGGTACGGAGATAGCGAACTGTTTACACACGTCACAAAAATGAAGCTGCAGGGATCAAGGGAAGGGTTATCACGGTCATCTTTTTTAAAGGAGCATCGCCGCGAGGAAATATACTATGCCAAGCCAAAAGAGCACATCACCGAAGTTGCCCATTCTTCGGTGCGAGAAAGCTGAGTTCATGACTATTGACTGCCTCTGAGGGTCAAAAATCGGAATGGAAAATGAGTCGAACTGAACGAAGCTGTCGTTAATAGGCAGTTCTGGCTTGCGGCTGGGGCCTTTATAGAACAGAGTAATCGAGTGGTTCTCTCTGTGCTCGAACCCGGGAGGGACGACCAACATCGGAGGGAACTGTACCGCAAAACACGCGGAGTCTGTACTATTCTCAGGAAGATAGGTGTCGACATTGGACCTGGTGTCAAACCCGTCTATCATGACACCAAATCTACCCCCTCGCGGCGACATCAATGTATGCACGATCACACTTGGGCCTGCGTCACGCACGTCGTATAAGTGTTTCAGCATGTTCGAGGCGAGAGTCTTACTCACCAGTATAATTGAATGAAATGGTGGCATTGATTTCGTTGGTGATATGAAGGGACGGATTGGTGGTACAGCCCAAGTTTTCTTCAGAAACGCTCCATGCTTGGGGAGGTGAGTATGTGATCGCGACGTCCGAGCCAGGGACGGCCGAAGCTGGTGGAGTGCCTATCGTCGTTGCAGAAGGAACTGCGAGGGCAGTGATTCCGACTGCGTCAATGCAGTAAACGTTGCGATTGATGGCATCTGTGTGACAAATGGTCCCGAGCGCTTAAGAGATCGCGATCAGCAAGGAAATCGATAACGTTTTTCAATTTCACACATACGACAGCATGTCGAGCTTGCTTCATCCGTGATACTGCAAGCAACTACGCCTCGTGGTTAAATTCTGCCATGAATTAAAAAACGTGTTACCACTCACATAAATCTGGGTCAGAGCACCTGGAGTGACTGTAGCCGTTGACATAGTCTGTGCCTGGCTTGGAGCAGAGGGGTACACCAGAGCTAAAATTGCATGTCCAGCTAGATGAGACTTAGTGAGCAGCGAACTGATGGCTTTGTTCTCGCGAGACTAACCCTGAGGGGCAACAAGTCTCCGTGAATATTCCTCCGCAATTTATGGTATCTGGACCACAATCTTGCTTGGGTGAGTGGTGAGGAACGAGACAGAGCGCTAAGCTGGAGAAAGTCAGCTTACTCTAGGTATAAGGATGGCTGAAGTCTTCCCGACTGCAAATGATATGAGAAGCCAGTAAATGAGCGTTGCCTTAATTATCGAAGACATTAGAGGGATAGACATGAAGATTGGGGGCGAGTAGAAGTCGAACTTAATCTTCCTTATAAGCCGCGCGAGCACTGGATCTGAATCAAATCTTAGAGGAGCCAAAAGCCGATAGATGGGTTTCGTTTGGAACTTAGCGCCCAGGTTCAGAATTACAGGCATTGACCAATATCCCAAATTTAATTCAAGTGTTCGACAAGTTCCGCCAGAGTGCTGTACATTCATCGAGATGTAGTTATCGGTTGACATGCCCGAGTGGGTGGGAGAAACATACAACGATATTCTACATTGGCAAAAATGGTTACTGGTATATCCAGTGCAACTGTACAGCTATCGATGCATCTCCTGGAACATCACAGGATTCATTTAAACACCTCTTTACTACGTGCTCTTGGATTCTGTAGCGGACAGGAATCAGGATCAGATAAGCCATACGAGATTGAATGTCGACACATACTTCTGACTGTGTCTATTTTCTTGTGGTTGGGATCCGTCTCAATACATACTTTGCAAGCTGCGCAAGTATCAGAATCCCCTTCTCTGGGAGCCCAACACACAGAAACGGCACCGTAAATGCTACAGCTACAGCTATCCTGGACCAGTATGATCTGCTCTCGGTCCTCGGAATTAAACGGTCCGTCTAGGTAGATTTGGCCATCAGGGTGATTTGGGGAAAGATAGATGCCAAGAAAGCGCTCTAGCCTTGAGCCAATTAATTCCCTGAAAGTGGCGAGCAATTGCTGTGGTGGAGGTGGCACGGCCTCTTGTCCAGCATGAAGGCGGCTGAACTCGAAGGCTTGGCCGTTGGCAGTCCATCGATCGGCGATGATGGTGTTGTCTGGGAATTTCTCTGGGCGAGTGATGTATTCTTCATGCGGAATTTTTGCTGTGGTGACCATCCTTTCTCCACGCTCGAGCTCGAAATGGCGATGTACAAGGCCGAACGCATAGACGCCTGCATAGGCCTCTTGGGAAAAGAGCCTAATTAAATCGGGGAAGAGCCTGGCTCGGTCGTCGTTGGTAAACCCTCCGTCCGCGTCTTCCAACGACGGAAGATTGTTGTAGTCCGTGTAATCCATATAGCTGGGATTGACGAGGAGAGGCGAAAGCTAAGCCGTTCAAACTCGATGGTGCGGTGACGATTTAAAGACCGTTTACTCCGACAGCGTTCCGAGAATCCCAAAAGAACGCCATGTGTTCCCAGCGGGAAGACGCTGACTGAAGGTATAGACGCTAAAGAAGACCGGAGCTTAAGCTATTTTGACATGCCCCAGCACTGCGAAGTTTCTGTGAGAACACAGCTTCCATAAAACGTTGATTAAGAGGCGAGGCGATGAACAGAAGATATAAGAAAGCTGAGGCTGGAGTATTAGTGATGATTTAAATGAAGTACACCGAACAGTTTTTGTACAAGTAATTCAATGTCACACCGCGGAACATGTACGCCGCCCATTCAATGTGTCTCGACATCCAGTTGGACAACTGTTGGTCTCACGTAAAGCCCCACCACCGGCGACAGAATCCACCTCTTTGTTTCCCAGCTGCCTAACGCGCTTAAAAAATACCGCCATTAACAGGAGGAAACTCTATGGATGAAGAGGGGATCAGATAAGCACGTTCTTTAAATGAGATTCTTCCAAGCACATACCGATGAAGACATGATAATCAGAACAGGCACGATGGAGAACGCGTCTGAAACGTGGAATTCCCTATGATTAAGGACGGATTTGGAAAACAAATAATGCAGTCGCGTACCAAGTACGGTCCCTAGTAAGTGAATGTGATCAGATTAAGTGATCAGGCATTGCGCGAACGGAAAGCGCACCGAATCCGCTAGGAGCCCCCGGCAGGTTGGCGCGAATG
This sequence comes from Coprinopsis marcescibilis, assembly GCA_004369085.1. Taxonomy (NCBI): domain Eukaryota; kingdom Fungi; phylum Basidiomycota; class Agaricomycetes; order Agaricales; family Psathyrellaceae; genus Coprinopsis; species Coprinopsis marcescibilis. The sequence goes on from ML210200.1 coordinate 153,300, forward strand.
CTTGTGAATGCAAACAAAGCTCCGATGGGAACAACGAACATCTCTGCGTAGATCCTATGCTCATTGTAGACTGCGGCTCCTGCTAGCATAACCAAGAACGATATCGTAACGAGCCCTTGGGATGCAATGTGAGCCCAAGGACACTTGATTTTGCGGCTTCAAAAGGACGTACAGCTCGTTGCGACAGTCGAATAGACGAAAAGTTTAACTGAGCGAGACCTCGACACATTCAGGGTGAAAAGAAGTCTCTCGTCTCCAGAGATTGAGGCTGGCTTCATAATTACACTCGCGAGTGACAACTCATAGCCCAGAGTGGCTGAGGACAGGTTGGAAACGGTCGGAGCTGACACTCGTGAATTCACTGGATTAACCACGGAGATCTCGAAAGGAGCGAAGTAGCTTTGAATTAAAGCGTCAGAAGTGAATATCTGCTAGATCAAAAGGATGGGCCTCTTACCGATCTGAGGGGTAAGCCATTCTAGAGGATGTCAAGAAGCCCCCGTCGTCTTGGGACCTCAAACGCCCCGGAAAGAGCTTCGTCACTGTTCGGAATGACGCATACTGGGGCCACAGAAAGGTTGGGCAGATGTCGCTGCTGTTGTACACGAACAAAGGGGGATAAGGAGCTTCCTGTCGCCAGCTTGGGCTTGTATGATCCAACAGGGAGCTAGACAGGTAATTGTTAGACGCAATACGTTCGCAGATAGGCCTTTGGTAAATATACTGGGGAATATAAATTTCTCGAAGAACTGGCCTCTCAAGAAGGGCCGTGCAGTTTACCAATGCGCGATCCATAGAGGGGTCCCAATCCACAATGATCGTACGCGAAATTGGATCGATGGAAACAATTTCTGCTGATAAAGTGAACTTGGAAATGTGTTGAGTAAAGCACTAATACAAATCGTTATACACGATACATCGACATACCTCGGCATTTGACAGACGTTTGGAGGGTATTTTGAACAGTATGGGGTCGATAAAGGACGGACTGGCTGTAGCGAACATGACGGAGGTGGAAACAACCATTAGGAAAAGAAACCACAGAGACCATATCCTCCATCTGGACGATGTCCACCACGACCAACACTTTGAGAAGACGCGGAATCTGATGGCAAACGACATCGGGGTTCAGCTGGCTGCTCAACCAGGGAGTAGAGGCTAAGCACCATACAATCCTACTAGCCTGATACCTGATATTAAGGGCTGGCATACACGAGAATTGAGGCCTTGAGGCCTCGGAATACTGTGACGCCCAAAGGTGATGAGTAAGACAAGATGCATGGAGCATTTACAGAGAGAGGTTCTTGAGCCACAATCCCGGGCATTAAGGAGTTCATGGGGCCAAAGTCACTTGATGTCAGGGAAATGCATTTCTGTTACACAGCAGCAAAAGCGGTGCTCGCATCCTATACAAAGGGTGAAGAACATTCAACGAAACCGGAATGAAATCTGAATGAAAAGAGAACCTACAATTCCCACTCCAACAAGCATCGCAGTAGCTATAGATCGCAAAACTAAACTGCACTCAATGATAATCGAGATATGATTCCAAAGTAATGTCGTCGTTGTGTTGTCCGATCGTCCTGATCAAAGTTTGCTCCTAAACCCACGAGAACTCAAAGTCCCACGCTCGGGCCATATTGATTCACGTGTTTATGCGGCCTTTTGTCGTCGTTGAATACTGCGCTTGAGACAACCATCAGGGGCACTATCCAAGACACACAACGACAACGACGAGGAGGGCCAGACATCGACGAGACAAAGGGTCTTGCAGAATATATATTTGGCTGTGAAACAGTCTAGTACAGGCAGACTCTTGTACTTACAGTTGTAGCTACTCGTCTTCGAAGCCCAAATTTTCTGTAGTGTACGATACGTGGCAATGCCGGGGCTTTCAACAGACGTAGTAGAATTGAAGAAGTATGTTAAGCAGCTTCAAGCTGCTACTGCAGCTCAAAACGAATCGGTAGGTAAAACCAGAGGAAAATAGAGGGGAAGGGCATTTATGTCCACCGCTCTGTTTTCTTCCCGGCCTTTTTTTCTCCATATATTTGCGCTGACACCTCGTCGTTTTCCTCGACTGTCAGGATATTGTATCGATTCTGAAAATTCTGAAGAACGAATTCGATGTCACAGAGCAATTGCTTAGGGTGAGTGGTTCACGACTTTTTGAAATTTTGCACCCTCCTAACAGCATCATAGGATTCCAAAGCTGGTCTTGCAGTCGGCAAGCTACGGATTTTTGCGTCGACAGATGTCTCTGGTCTAGCGAAGGAGCTTGTCAGGAAATGGAAGACCGCCGTCGATAAGCAGAAAGAAATCGATAAGAGGAAGCGGGAGGTATCGGAACAGGCTAGTGGCGGGCAGAAAGCCTCTGCGGGCGCTGGTAAACCAGGTGCGCACTTTCCTGTACTTTTCAATAGAAACGAGCTGATTCGATGTGCTGGCAGCTACACCAATTACTCCAACAGTGCTGCGAACTGCGAAAAGTGACAGTGTTTCAGGCAAGACAGGCGACAAGACCAGGGACAAATGTGTCGAGCTCATATATGATGCTCTCGCTAGCGATTCCAGTGCTCGTTCGTCTCGTTGTGCTGCTGCCTTTTTCCTTCGCTAACCTTGTATTTAGCCATTGAATTGATCCTGAAACGCGCAATCGCAGTGGAAAGGGCGGTGTACGATAACCAAGGGGAGAGCATAGGTGGCCCGTACAGGAACAAAATTCGCTCCCTGTTCGTCAACCTCAAGGACAAAAACAACCCCAGCTTGCGGGAGAACATCGTTTCAGGCGAAATTTCACCTGAAAAGTTCAGCACCATGAGTAGCGAGGTACGCCGTCTTCTGGTAGTGCCTGTGCCATCACTGACTCGTATTCCAGGAAATGGCGTCCGAGGAACAAAAAGCTGCTCTCAACAAAATCAAAGAAGAGAATCTCTTTAAATCGCTCGCCGCTCAAGAGGCAGAGGCCGAAACGGAGGCCTTCCAGTGTTCCAAGTGCAAGCAGGTCTGTACATGGCCTCCTCGTTCCCGTCCAGCTTCACTGACGCCTTTTCAGAGGAAATGTCGATACAGGCAAGCTCAGACACGAAGTGCTGACGAACCGATGACCACTTTCGTGACGTATGTGTCGCATTCAGGCATTCAGAATTCCGAGGAAGCCACTGACTGTTGTTCCCTTGCAGATGTGTCGTTTGTGGCAACAGGTGGAAATTCTCTTGATTGCCTTTCTGTGCCGTTCTCCTCTGTCTTGTCTCACACCCCTCTCTTTTTACTTTAATATCCCCCTTATTCCTGTATTCCTTTCGACGTCTCATTCCTTTGGAACGTTCATCATGCCCCGGTCACTTTAGCATACATCATCACATTTGCGATTTACGACCGATGCTGGGACCTTTCGATTCTCTGGCTTGGTAAAAAAACCCATTTTCCGTTTCAATGCTTTTCATCCCTGTATCATAGAGTACTTGTTCATATTCCCGACAATCTTTCTCGAGGGAAGGAAGGAATGCCTCTTCCTGTTTCAATAAAACCTCCTTTTTCAGGCTCCCGGCGCCAAGTTTCCGGTCGAGGTTCCTGCCGTCCAAGATTTCAGCGCTTTTGCAAGTGACAAATGAAGAAGAAACGGAATCGGATACAAGCCGTGACATTCGTCTTGTACTGTGCCGGTGTTTGTCTATGTGCGGGTTGAGCGTCATACTTCCTCGTATATGTATAGGCATGCCACTTTTGGGAGATCCCCCAGAACCGATTAGTGGACTCAACCCATCTTTTCTACCTATTGAAAAGCGGGAGGGACAAACACTCCGCTGATAACATGTCGTTCTTCGTTAGACCCTCGAAGTGGAAGCAGTGGTGGCCGACATCCAAAGGAAAAACGTGGTTCCTCTGGTTCCTATTCCTCCTACTGGTGTCGACTTGCATCATGTTTGCCGCGGCAAGCCAGTCGCTCAGAAAGCCAAAGAAGCAGAAGATACCTACCACTGTCAACTCATCCATGGCCGAGGTATGTACCGTCCTTCTCAAATCCATCGTGTACATTGTAAAAAGCCGGTCTTCCGCTATAGTTGAGCCTGTCGGCAGAGGTCGTCGCTATTGATCCCGCCGCGCGAACCATCACTGTGGATTGGCACCCAATGACATCTGCAGCACGTCTCAATTGTACAGAGCTGCTTCAGAATCCAACTGTTAGGGAGGTTTATATTCACAAGTGAGTTTGTTTTATTGTTGGATGTCTGACCCGCCAAGTATGCTCGCCCCTGACAATCGGCGCCATTATTTTAGCTATATACTAGACCATACAAGCCCCACCTGGCGTCAAGAGCCCCCGTACCCTCCCGTGTTCGTTTTCAACAGTAGCGAAGTCTGTCCATTCTCCTTGTGGCCACCCTACACATCCTTTCGCACAGTGACGAAGCTGTTCTCGGGAACTTCACTGCGGAAAGTAAATGAGGCATTCTTGAAATCTTCCCGTATGGCATACCCCGCAGACAGGCAGGTCTTACGTACTCTATACTGGCTCTTCTTCTGACTGCCGGCACGCTTTGCAGCTACTCTGCACCATTCGAGTTCTATGTGGTTGATCCGCGAAGCCAGAAAATGAGCGCCCCAACAGTTTTCAATGTGACTGAGATTATGTTGGGTTACGAATTGTCTCCGACCAGTGTCCGTCTGGCCCCTGGTCCAGCACCCGGTGATACACGTCTCAGCTTCGTGTTGGACATTTCGAGATCCCGGGCGGTCAAGCTCTTCGTTTATTCGACTGTTGTTACCAGTTGTAAGTTTCCTTAACTCACGAGGGTGGACTAGTATGTTCTGACTCGTCCTCGCTCGGTTTAAACTATAGGGCTGGTGACGATATCGTTTCTAGCCATGCTAGCTGGAGCAGCAGTCTATAACGAGCATCGAATCTACGCGGAGATGTTTGTCGTTCCCATTGGAGCATTATTTGCCTTTACGAGCATTCGCGCCAATCTACCTGGAGCTCCTGTCGGGTTTGGTGCGTCTTCCGTCTTCGCACTAGTGAATCCTTGAACCTTATAAACTGATTGGCGCGGGTCAACCTACTAGGGACTGTACTCGGTTTGTGAAGTCAATTCTTAGCTTCTACGACTTCCTGGACTCTCTTTCAGACACCTTCTCTATTGTTCCTGTGCTGATTATCATGTCCTTATCGGTAAGTTGCTTGCCATCACCAGCTTCAATGGTTCACACATTGTGCTTCTGATAGAGCTTCCTTCTTCTCATGGCGGTGTTTTATAAGCGGGTTAGGCAGATAGAAGAGAAAGACACGACAGTCACGGTAGGCGCTGCTGTACGTTACCTGTGCAATCGCTGTGCTATTGGGTGCTGACAGAATCACAAGGGCCATTGATGATAACCCGTGCATGCGCCGTAAGCGGTGTTAGGGATCATATCGCTATGTACCTTGTCCTAGTTCTCCTGATCGATCAAATTATCACCTGTTGACTTCCTTGGTTATCGGCAGTGCCATTTTTCAAGCGCGCTAGGGAAATTCTCGCGTCAGTACTAAATCATGAATAGCTCGGGGCACACAGCAGTCACCGTGATCTATTCTCATTGGCCGTTGACATCGTGGATTATGCCGATTATACGGGCGCTTCAATCTTCATGGCTATAATTTGGGTCACTAGATCCGACCATTGTCGAACCAATTACATATGATCCATGATGGTCCCAATAAATACACAGCCCACTGCCAATTCTTCGTACTTGCCCTTCGGCGCGAATTGCCGGATGGAGTGTTCAAGCTCTCAGGAGGCACCGCCGCGTCGGGGTATAAAGTGAAAGGTTATCGCAGGACGAGAAAATGTCTCATACAACTGTGACGAAACATCTCCGAGTTACTCATCCTCTTAGCACACCTCCTCTAGTAGCTCTATGGATCACAAACACTACAACAATCTTCCAACCTTGCGAGGTGCCAATGCAAAATTCACCGACCGCGATGAGCTCTTCCCAAAGCTCGCAGAGTTGTTCGCGCACAAGGGTTACGCGGGCGTTTACGCTTTTGGCTTGGTGCACCGACATTGCTCACTTCGCGCCGGTGAACGCATGGTCACCAGCGTCTTAGTTCCGCAAGAGAAATTTATTACTCAGCCAGAGAAAACAACGGCCCCGGACGCCAATGTCATACCCGATCGGTGGACTGTCAATGGAGAGGCCTTCGAGTTCAGTCGGCTGGAGAAGGACCAACAACCCACTCCTCCTCCACCAGCTGAGCTTTTCAAGGCGTTAGCTGACATTGTTGGCAAGGAAAGTGTGGTCGGCGTCTATCTTGTGCCGAACCTTCCGCCGGGAAAGGTTCATCTGGACGCGACTCTTGACCCCAACCGCAGGACGCAGACCGTGCGAGTAGTGGACATCAAAGAGTTGGTCACAAATTCAATGTGCTCAGGGATAGAAGTGTCCTGGGTGCCATCCACGGACAGTGTTGTCAAGTCGGTTAGTGCGTGCAGAATCTGTGATGAAGAGAACAATCATCCCTGGCTGCCTTTCAATCCGGTGCGCAGTCCGTTTTCTATTGTTGTAATTGGTCTAACCTCTACTGCTTGCAGGAATTTGAGAGCGAAGACGATTAAGATGAGGATGAGTCGGAAGAAGTTTGCAGGCTTCAAAGAGTGCGATATCCAGTTGCAGAGTATATTTTCATTAAACGTATAGACGGCCTTAGACGCTATACCTGGGACTTCGTTGTAATTGGCGTAATATACTAGCTTCCTTCCTAGCAAAGGGCCATGAACTTGAACTGAGGGTCTTCACCATCATTCGGCTGGCCTTCTTTTACTGCAAACTATCTGGTCAACGATAATGAGCCTAGTAGCTCTAGCGGCACAATCACTGCGACTGACATTGCCATAATATTATAGGCGCCGAGTGTTGATCAAATCTTGGCGGCTGCTAACGCACCGGTTGACCCGGTAAATATCGCGCCCACTGCGCTGGCTCTCCAGGTTTGAACCAATTTTCTACCATGCCCCAGGCATATACGTTCTTTTCTCTCTAGTTCGGCTCTTACGACCCCGACGTTCATACCAGTTTCATCCCGGATACTCATCGCGGCAAAAATACCCTCAAAATCCATTTAGGCTTAGGAAGCACCAACGAGAAGTTCTCACAACTGGAATCTCAACGACGACTGAACGACATTCAACCAGAACACAGGACTTGTTCACTGGAGCCGACGCAGATTACGAAGAACAATCAAAGATAAAACCGAACGAATCTGCTGGACTAAGGCTTTCTCTGCAAAACCCCCTAATATCCGCCAATACCCCTGGTACGTGCGTTTTTGCAGGTTTTTGCTCTGTAACATATCTAATGAGCTGATATACAGTCTATCCTTTAAGAACACATTCGTTTGATCACATCTGAGTGTGGACGAGCCTCGAGAACCAGTTTCAGATCACAACGAGAAGATATTTGTCTGTGATCGTAACTGGGTGGCGCCCATCTTCCCATAGCACTCACGAACTGCCCTGTTCATGGAACAGAATCCCAAGCCCAAACGGACGTCTTTTCTTTGGCTCAAACCTAGCACCAGCAGCAATCTCGGTCGAGGAGGAGAGCTTCGCTCATCGTGGACATCAACCGATTCAGGGAATTCCGAGTCCATCCTCCCCATGTCTACAGTCACCAACGGAAACTCCGGCGCATCTCAGCTGGCCAGCTCCAACTCCAACCCAAATCTTAGGCACAATGGGCAGTCACCTTCGACATTTCTTCGCTCAACCCTCAGCAGAAATGAAGCCGAGACTCGGACGCACGCATCGCCCACATATTCATATCCGCCGCTCTCCAACTCATCTCTATCCCCTTCTCCGAATCCGCAACACGCGCGTTCATTAACAGTGTCGACCTCGACAAGCTCACAGGGAGGGCCAGTTGGCTCTTCGCAGAGTCACTCCCCTCGGGCTCACCCTTATCAGCTCGCCGCGTACGACAGCATCAATTATCGGTCTGCGCAGGCCGCTGTCGTGAGCCCGCCTTCCCAAATCGTAGAGATCCCACGAGTGCGGGAGGAAGTCCTCCCCCCGACGTCGACAGAGAAGGTTAACTATTATAGCAACACCCTGTCACCACGAACCCCCAATATTCCAGCACATACGAATCTCCTCTCTGACCGACGCGAGGGGCCAGACCCCAATCGAGCCCAACGAAGACGCAATCACCGACAATCGCTTGCTACACTCGCCAGCCTTCGTATCCTCAATACCTATTACCCACCGACCAACGGAGCAGTGGCATCTCCTATCAGCTTGTCCTTGCCCCATTCAATGCAGCGCACGATCGTGATTTCAACTATCTTCGTCATCGTCTTCCTCGCGATCCCAGTCGTATTGTCTGTGGGATATGTCGGTGTGGGACATGCTGTCCTCAGAGCGGCGCATCTTAACTCCGGGAATCTATCGATATTTGTCTTGGCCGACATCCAGGGTTCCGTGGAAGCAGGTGCCGTCGGTGGCGCGATCCTTGGAGTCCCAATCGTGCTCATCCTGTATCTTCTTGGACTCTTCCCCAAGGGCCTAATACACACACCCGAGAGCGACCCGTCCGTTCGTAACGGCGGCAGCAACCGACAAGCAGGACAGGACTTCTTCGAAGACGACTCCGATACCGAATCAATGAAGCAATCATGTAGTCCCCAACGACTGAGTCGTATCACAGTATGCACTCTGCTCCTGCTGTCGATTGGAGGACTTTCCGGGCCGCTTGGCATAACCGTTCTAAGTCCCGCGACCGTGTCGACACTGGAGACCCTGGCGCGAACTGGAGCAGACGCATTCCTGACTCCGGGAGCAGCCTCTGCAGCTGGCTTCGTTGGGGGTGCTATCGTCATCGGAGGCGTTCTCTCTCTGTTGCTCATCACTCTTCTGACATTTCTTCTCTTCCTCAGAGCAGAACAGGGCCCACCCCTAGAAAGATGACACAGCGGGTTGTCGACAAAACATGCTTTTGTCGCACGTGTTTTTCAGCCCTCGCCAAAACTTTCGTATCTTTATTCTTATTCTATTTCATCGTCGTGATTTATTAAGCTCACATTTCCCTCAACGCACGTTGTACAAAGGATGTATTTATCTTTTATCTATCATACTATCCACTTTTGCGATACCCGCCCATTCCTCGTCATACCCAACCCTGTTCCACTACTTTCCCTGATGTTAGACCTCGTTACTTTCACATCGGACTTGTTTAAACTTTCTCTATATTCCATGTTGTATTTGTCACTTTGTCGCATCCTGGAACCGTGTTGGCAGCACTTGGGGGCCCGGGGGTCGGATTGCTTTGTTGTGTATAGAATGTGATGTATCTGGGTGGATTACAGTTTTTTGAACCCTCCTTATTGTTTGTTTGTAGTTTTAAATCCTCGCAGTAGTCTAGCATCTTTCTAATTGGTCTCTCCAACAAGCATAAAACTTGACTAGGTGTATAATCAGATCAGCGCTTATTAAGGTTGAGACGGAGCTCAAATGATCTTCCAAAGCCTTCTTCCACCTTCGATCGATGGCGACAGCAGGCCTTCTGTCCGACGTTACGACCGCTGTTCAGATCTAAATAGCTACAATGTCCTGGCATCTCTCCTGAATGAAACTCGAGTTCCTCCAATTCGGAAGAAGTTTATCCTACTCGCCATAATTCTTGAATTGCGCTCAGAGAACCAGGTGTAATTGCGGTCCTACACTGTGCTTCTTTGCTCAGAGACGCACCTGACCAGGCCCAGGTACGTGTCGCAATCGTTGCGATATATTGATGAAGGCCAATCGTTCCCATCTTTCACCCTCTTTCACTGTTGACGCATATTGAAGGCTGATAACAATTGATTAGACCATGGCGACTGAGCCTTGAGTACACGGGTGGTTTTCGTCACGTTTCTATCATCGTTTGTCATTCAGGTCTCGGCGTGCCTTCTGGTTACATCGCTCCGGTAAGCATCGACTTGCAACTAGATGGAGATCCAGCTGCGTTCTCAGCGCGGGGTACCATTATAGCTGATGGCAAGGTGACTCGGGATTATCTTTAGTCCCACAACAACGCCGAGATAACAATTCGGTGTACCTACCTCGGTCTTGGACCATACTACGCACACTCTCTACCAGCGCGGAGATGTACTTCAGTCAATAAGCAGCGGTAATGAAGTCACGTTGCTCGGGCAGAACGCCTTGAAGTGTTCATTGTCCACCTGATTATAGGGGTGGCGGCCCAGAGTTTGGTGGGGCAAGGGTTTCGACTCGATATAAAAGCCATCTCTCTTTCACTGAATTAGTTCACCAAGTTCCTCAGTAACACATCCTCCACTTGTCAGTTCAATCTCACGTCGATAATATAACATGGCCTCCATCTCTCTCCAAACCAGCCTCACCAACAACAAGGCAGAGATCAAAGTTGGTGACGAAATCCCGGTCTTTGACTTCAAGGAGGACTCTGCTGGCGAGACGAAGCCCTTGAATTTGACAGGGAAGAACATCATTGTGAGTACTTCACTGTTCACATCTTGCATTTGTGCTTGACAACGCGGCTTCGAACTTTTAGGTTGGTCTTCCTGGAGCTTACACCACCCCTTGCAACGAGCACGTCCCTGGATACGTCGAGAACTTTGATAAGTTCAAGGCCAAGGGTGTCGAGAACATTTACATCATTTCCGTTAACGATGCTTTCGTGACCAAGTAAGCGCAACTGTCCCTGTTTTCTACACCGTCGCTCACATTGTCAAAGGTCATGGAAGAAGCACCTCGGTGGCGATAGTGAGTATCTAAAGCAGGTTTTGTACACACGATAAGCTGAGATCTGATTATCACAGACCTTCACTTCGTCGCTGATGACACTGGCCATATCACATCCTCCCTCGGATTCCTGTTCGATGCTTCTGGAGCACTGGGAAGCCCCCGATCGAAGGTATGCTTAGGCTGGACTCTGTAGGGTCACATACTAACCCGCCTCTCAGCGATATGTACTGGTGACTGAAGGCCACAAGGTCTTGAGCATCGCCGTTGAGGACGAGGTCCCCAAAGTTACCGTGACGAGCGCAGACTCGGTTCTCGCCAAGCTTTAAAACCGGAATTTGACATTGATGATAGATACCAGCACATCCTTTACATTTGTTTGCTCATAATCCAATTTTCTTCTGCCATTGATCTCACTGTCGGATATTTCAGACCATGATACGGAGACGTCCAGAAAAGTGAATGCGTCGAAGTAGAGTATATTGTCAGGGCGCTACATATGCCAACCAGGGTGGGGATCTTGAGAGGAGCTCACACGAGCTCCTCTAGTACGATATCGAGAGGATCAAGCTCACGCTTAACCTTATTTGCCTTCAAGACCTTCTGGTATTCCTTCTTGACATCGGCGTCAGATCCATGCTGAAACACAACAGAAGTCAGATGCTGGTTTACCGCGACCACAAGAGTGCTTACCTCCTTAAAGACAGCATTGAGCTTATCGGCGACAGATTCGCCTGCACGCTTAGTACTCTTGAGGTATTGTTGAACGTGCTTGTCTGGAGTCACTGGCTGGCCTCTCCCTGCTGCTGTAGCTGATCTGCCCTTCTTCTCACGCCGTTAGTGTAGGTTACTGCTGATAAAGAAGGACTCGAACCTTGAGATTGATCGTTTCCTCAACGAAAGACAGGTTATCTGGGTCGTTCACGACCTTCTTGGCATCTCGAACCGCGGCGGCATTTGGCTTTCTGAAGGGGATATAGATTCACGTCTGCTCCGAGTCAAAAGGGATCGACGCTAGTCACATCACGTACCTCTTGGCATTGTTTGCCGCCCTCGCTACAGTCTGCCCTTCGACAATGTGATCTAGATATCGTTAACTCAGGTGCTACACTGGCGGTGGGAATCTGGGGACATACCTGCATGTAACCCTTTTTGGACCTTGCCATTCGGCTTACTCTTCACGAGCTTCCCGTTCTTTACCCTATGTACTGAATTCTTGCTCTTAGCGGCTGCGTTGCGATATGTGTCGCTGGACGCCTTGAAATCCGAGGCCTTGAATTTTTTTCCTTTCTTGACCCTGGGTGCCCGGCTTGGCTTTGAAGGCTTTGTCGCTTTTGGTGCCGACTTGGACGCCTTGGCTCCTGAACCTCCTCGCGGCTTAGCCGCAGAAACAGGGGGCTTTGGGCTAACAGGTTGACCCTTGGGCGCCACCTTTGGGGCAGCCTTTGGGACAGATTTCCTCTTGGCTAGAGCCTTGGCCCCAGTCACCAGGAGTCGAACAATAGGGAGGCCACGGCCTTCAAGGGCAATCGTTGCCTCGTCTGCAATAGGCAACGCAGTTGCTTGGAGGCCGGCATAAACGAAGAGAATAGAGGCAAAAGCGAGCGACCTGCGCATCGTGAAGCGGTGTTTGCGTATGAAGAGTAAGGTGGGGATTAGAGGACCAGCCTGAGGAAACAGTACATCGTCGATTGCCTTATATACAAGCTGGGTATTCCGTTCACCATCTAATTTGGTGCTCGTACGCTGATATCTTATCAGTTTGAATGAGCTTCTTAAACTTTGTTACACTTCTGTCACCGGACAGGGGCCGGGCAGTGTTAATGTATATTCGATATCAGTTGGTTGTCAAGAGATTTATACTATCTGACTGGACCTAATATGGAATCGTGATCGACGGCAGTGTCCCCAATGCCACTAGATTGGGCCTGGGTCCTTTGACCACTGGAAAATGGCTATCCCGCTTAACAGTGCATTAGGCGAGTCGCCTAACCATCCTATAATGGTGACTTGGTGACCACGCATGCGATTAACTCTGCAGTGAAGTACTCTGTCTTTGACAACCCATTAAACTGGCAGAGGCCCAGACCAAGCGCCCATGATTGACCTAAGTTTAGAAGCCGGAGGGATGCTCTGCGAACATTGGTATTAGCCAAGATTTCCACTGGGTTTTTTTTTTACTTTCTGCGCCTGCAGATGGTGCTGCTAACACTTCGGTCTAAGGCTGGGTGAGCCTAGAGTCTAGGCTCACCCAGGCGCCGCCGCTTGAGACATATTATCTTTCATTGAGCGTAACACATATGTTTTAAAGAATAAATGTACATGATTATCCAACCAAGATGAACAGCAAGCATAGAGACGAAAAACCTGGAAGTGAAATATACAAAAGGATACTAGATACCGAGAGCAACAAGTGATATACAATTTCAAAAGCACAATGTTCAGAAAAACGAGGCAGGCCAAGATCACGGACAGGAGAGAACGAGAACGGGTATGCGGGAATAGACGGGGTGCACTTGGTTTCATAACAAAGCAACTCGATTTCCTTATTGGTCTGGAAGCTTCTTTAACGTTTGCACACGATTTAGCCAATGAGATATGGCAAGAAGTTCACAATCAGTTCGAACTCACCCTCAGTTCGAATCGGCAGATCATGAAACCACTTGCGCCTTTATCTAAATAGGCTCTCTCCACCTTGTACAGCCCGTCATAGCGGTACCTACACAGCAGACAACAGTCAGAGTTGTATCAGGTTTGGCTTGAATCTTGCTCACTCACCCTGACTCCGGAGCGTACGGCGAATGACCATTTGGGCCTCGAATCACACGAACTGGACGACCCGTTCGAGCGTTCTCGGCGAGAGCGGCGTTGTCGGGGTGCTTGAAAGATTGGTCGTGCGTTTGCGGGCTGTTTTTCTACAGGTCGCGAACCGCGATGGACGTCGCAATTCGATCACGGAAGGGTTAATAGGACAGTGAATGTTGACAAGTCAGAATTATATGTAAGCCTGGGTCGAATTATGACACTTACACCGCCAAAAGAATCCTCCCTGCCTCCGGTTCCCGTATAAAGTCTGAATTGTTGGCAGCTTAGACACAAACTGGCAGGCAGAAGTATTCGAGTCTTACATGAAGTCGCCCTCGTCAGTGTCGTCCTCATACCCACCAGAAAGTACAATGGAATAAGCTCCCTTTTTGCAGCCATGAATGCCTGCAACGGTCTTGCCGTGTACACGGGCATTGGCACACTCTTTCCTAATGTGAGTCAGCTCGGATTCAACGCTCAAAAAATGCGTAGAGGTAAGAGAAAGTCGTCAAAAGGACCATCAGGGACATCCCAAAGCACACAACACAAACTGAATACATACAAAACAATGACTTACCTGCTCGAAAAGGTGGTTCCGATAGGAAAGCCGGGAATGTGGCCCATCCTCCCATTGGGATCTGCTTCGCTGGTGGAGAGGCCCAAAAGCGACGCATCGTCCATGTATCCTGGACCAGCAGCGAGTAACTTTCGCCTAGGTTTGGTCGTTTACGGTGTCAAGAGTGTTTGTAAACAGCGTTCACCCACGTCGGCCAGATAGAGAGTCCACAGTACACAAATGCGATAATTCCACGATCAATGTCGACCGTGATGAAAAGCACGCACCAATGCAATAAAAACAAGAAAATACGCATAGAAAAAGTCAGTTCAGGATAAAAGAATGTATGGGAAGATCCGCCGAGAACACGTACATACGTTCCATCGCCATTTAGTCCTTCAAGTTCGTTCTTTGTTCTTGCCTTAACAGAGTTGAACTTGGGGTTTCCCACTCAAAAAACGGGGTCGACGGGTTGCTTGAGACTGCGTTTCAGTTGGGTGTCAGTATTTAAGTGGAAAAATTCGCAGAATCCCTTGTAAATGAACTATAAGGTTGTAGCAAGATGACTCGACAAACAAAGAGGTGGTTACAGTCCAAGCTTAGCTCGGCAGTCCACCAATCGCTTTGATGCCATCGGCAGATTCCGGACTCCTTCAATTTGTCTCAGGCGCATAACGTTAGATACGCACGGACCAGCGATCGTCGATCACCTTGGACCTTGCATCAGGGAATTTATGACCTTCTTATAAGATCTTATAATAATCGGTAATGTATATAATGCCCATCTTTGGTCTCAGCCTGGCATACCGTCTGACAAGGCCTTATATAAGATTACGAGGGTTTACGAAGTAAAGCAGCGTTTTTATTCCCAAGACTTCCCCGCCATTTTCTTGCCAAGATTTTGAGCACTTGGCAGTCACATGCTATCTTTCCCAGGCTTTTTCCCCTAGCTTTCGAATGTCTGATCTTGCCAAGATTTTGAGCACTTGGCAGTCACATGCTCTTTTCTCAGGCCTGGGTCTCGGCCTTTGGGCATTCTTAATTTCCAGTCGTCTCCAGTGTTATCATGACCATGGGTTGGACCAGGTCCAACCAAAAAAGAAAAACAGTAAACCCTCGTACTGCCACGTGTATACGGTGGCCCACTTCACCTAGTCTTATAATAATCGGTAATGTATATAATGCCCATCTTTGGTCTCAGCCTGGCATACCGTCTGACAAGGCCTTATAATGCCAGCATGACAATCCCTTGGCTACGCGTAATTTAAGTATCGGATGTCGCTGTTCATCTGACGTCATGTGACGCGGAGTGATAACCTAGTTGCGGCACATGGAAGTCTCTTACTAAACACAGGGCAAATCGAGAGGGATACTCTATGTTCAAAAAGATGTTGCCGAGTACATATGGTAGCTACTAGGTATATATACCATCCCTCTAGTTACATAAGCTAAAGCTATCATAAGGAGGTAAGTAAAACAATCAGGGGAAAGAGTCGGAACCCTAGTGTTCTGTTGGTCTCACCTACTTAGACCTGATCCTTCAAGGAAAGGCTTGCCTGCCTGTATTTATCACCTTCATACACTCCTGTG